>OY735267.1:10367097-10915140 GCA_963457715.1 Argyresthia albistria | reverse complement strand
GCCACCCGGCCGTCCTCGCCGGCGGAGACGGCCGCGTGCGGCGCGTGCGCACTCACGTGCAGCTTGTGCGCGGCGCCGGCGTGCGCGTCGCCCCCCCCCCAGCCGGCGCCGCGACGCCGCGCCGCCACTCGGCGGGCATTGGAGGAGGCGGACCTGCGGGCGGGGGGCAGATAGATTATCCAACAGGGTAGGGCCTTTATCAAGTCAAAGTCAAAGTCAAAAGTTTTTTTTTTATTGACCATAAAATCATACACATTGCTTAGTCAACGTCAATATAATATCAATATTTTTTGTATACTACCGCCCGTTCGGAAGTTGTGGGCTTAGGGATGGAGCAAAGAAGGGCAAGAAACTCCTCCGTACCTTTTAAAATATGTAAGGGCCTTGAAAATACAATTGTATGTATTTCTACTTAGGTGTAAGGAAATACACCGAAGAGAGACGTACTGACTCAGTCCATCGCCCCTCTTTGGATTTCTAGATAGAATAATCTAGAAATCCAAAGAAGAGACGACGGGTAGGGCCTTATCAAGGATTTCGCGATACTTTCCAGAGGATCTTTCTCGCAGCACATTGTAGTGGGCACTGGGAGCCGTATCTGGGGTCTAGGGGTGGGGGGAGGTTTGTTTCTAGGGTTCCGTACCCGAAGGGTTCCAAACGGGACCCTATTTCTAAGGCTCCACTGTCCGCCAGGAAATTGCCGGCACCTTTTCCGGCTCCTCCAAGTAGCGCGGCAACGTCGACTTTGCTCAAAGAAGGTTGTCAAAATAATGAGCACATTACTCGCTTTGTTTGAGTAAAGGTTATGTTTGTTATGCTACCCACCTGTCCGTCCCTAGCACACGTGACTATGTTCAGCTGACTCCGCGCGTTCAGGTACAAGAACTTGCTCTGGAAGACGTTGGACTTGTGCCCTGTGCGTATAGTCTGCAGCGGAACGTTGCGCGCCCAGTCCCAGACGACCACGTTTAGGTCGTCCGAGCCAGACGCTAGTAGGTTACCTGTGAGGACCAGATAACATGACAATTAAAATGTTGATTCATGGTTTGTTTAAACTAAGCTTATTGCTTTCTCAATGTTTATCTGATGAAATTATTATAAATAAAAACCGCATTCACACAGCCCCGGTGTTAAGTTGAGCTGGTTCAGTCGCTTCAGTCGGTAGACCGTGTGCAGACCTAACCTAACCTAACTTGAGCTAACTTAACTTACAGTCCTCACAAAATAAAAGTCCCGTTTAGACAGTTCACGCCCATGAAGTTTTAGCCCCTAACGCGTAGGTAATAGAAGCGGTTTTTGGGTGCAACTTGTACGCTTTGCTCGTACGCAACAGTTGGCTTTTATTACCTACGCATTAGGGGTTAAAACTTCATGGGCGTGAACTGTCAAAACGGGACTTTTATTTTGTGAAGACTTTAGCCTAACCTAACGGTTATTTACTACTCACCTTCCGGATGGAAGTTGACCGCGTTCACACAGCCCCGGTGTTTGTTGAGCTGGTTCAGTCGCTTCAGTCGGTAGACTGTGTGCAACGACCCATAGAAGTTCCGCTCGAAGCATCGATCGCTCTTGGATAGCTCCTTTAGCGGGTAGTTGAAATTAATCTCGCGGTTCATTATTTCTGTAACAGAGAACATGCAGCTACACCACAATGTTATCAAATATCTCGGCATAAGTAACAGGAGCCAAAAACTACATTAAAATGCTTTATTTTATTGACGACCTCTGTGGCGTAGCGGTTGTGCATCTGCCTACCATGCGAGAGGTCCCGGGTTCGAATCCCGGCTAGGGACAAAAAAAAGCCCCAGGTCTTGGATGTTACATGTTTGTGATGTCGCTGTTTCTGGTTCCCACGACACAGGGTATCCTAGTGTGGGGCCAGAAGCAATGTATGTGCCTGTAAGTAAAAAAATAATAATCGCGGGTTCAAAGTCACAGTTGATAGTTTGGGGCGAAAACAGACATATCCAGCCTATCTTTTTCTATTGTCTTGGACCAAACATCCAGTTTGATTAGATTAGTTAGATTATAGTCTAGAGCCCGCCAGATAGCAAACAGAACACCTGTGATTTGACAGCAGCACGCGCTGCTTGCCGCCTCCTACAACGCCCTGCCTCTCCCTAAACGAGGCTTCACTTAGAAATGGAGATTACAAAGCGAGAGTTTGAATATTCGACATCGTGGGTATTGAATGTGGCGGGATTCTAGTTCGGGGAACCGAAACCACACCTCGGACACTCCATAGAACGCTCGTAAAATAATCACCTATCACTACTACATAACCAAATGATGTTTGTATACGTGCAAATGTGTGCGTAAACTTTGCTAGGGCTGGTGGCGCAGCAAATGCAGCGATATTAAAGTATACGCGTCGTCACTCGTCCGGCGTTCAGCCCTGTCTATTGATCCTTTAACCAATCCTTTAAATGTGTGCGTAAACTTTGCTAGGGCTGGTGGCGCAGCAAATGCAGCGATATTAAAGTATACGCGTCGTCACTCGTCCGGCGTTCAGCCCTGTCTATTGATCCTTTAACCAATCCTTTGACGCCAGGGGTGGGGTGCGTGCGGTATCTGAATCAGCGCGGGGAAGGGAGTGGCCGTTCTGTACGGAGTACTATTATCTCTTCTGTGCCAAAACGCTAAACGAGAATCGTCGACATTAATCCATAAAAATGCAATATAAATATTATAATTAAATTTGAAAAGTCGTGTTTTCTACTCAGTTCGTCATTTGACTAAAACACCATTCGCCATTTTTATTCCGACTTGATGTCACTCCGATAGTAACAATCGACGTAAATATTAGAACCTACTTGGTCTTTGCAGTTGTCGTGTGTTTACTAACGGAGTGAAGTCACGAGCGAAACATGGCGGCTAGCTTACGTGTACTTTTTATATTATCCGCAATTAAAGGTGTTTTTCGGTTTCACAAAATTTTAATAAAATTTCTTCTCATTTATCACGGCGTTATTTTTTTCAAAAATTCCACAAAAGCAATAATACCCTATTATAAAACAAACTTTATACTTTATTGCAAGTGAACTTACCCCTTATTAAAAAATAATTATGTTTCGGTTTAGCCTTCAGCAGTACACTGGGCTTCTTCTTCTCCGTGCCCGCGTTGTCTGCTGCCTCCTCATCATGAGACCACAGCCCGTCATCGCTGTCCGTCTCCACCACCAGGTTGCTCAGCCCGTCGCTGTCGTAGTCATTGTTGTCTGAACTGGACCGGGATTGCATGTTGTTTGCTCTGGAACACATATGAACATATTACATAACAAAGCGTCACGCCTTTTCCCATACAGTGTGGCAGAGGCACAACTGTGACCACCTTTAGCCAGTGATTCAATTCTCCACCACAATGAAGAGAATAATTTATATTTATATCTTTTATTGCACAGAAATTTACATTAGTAATCTTACATAATTGAAATAAAAAGTAAACTTTAGAAAAAACCGACTTCCACAACAAACTGTAACCCCTTATCCCCCCACCCCCTTGGGGAATTAATTTAGTCAAATCCCATCTCAGTGCTACCTGAAGCTAAAATGACGCGCCCCACTCCTTGGTTTTGTATTTACTTGCAATACAAAACCAAGGAGTGGGGCGCGTCATTTCAGCTTAGACAAGCTCTACTAAGGAACCTCTGTACAAAGTTTCATGGCTCTAGGTCCACTGGTTTAGGCTATGCGTTGCCAGCCCGTCAGCCAGGCATTGTATTTGTACCTAGTATTGAGCAGTTCTGGTGGCCATATGTGGTCTTCATCAGCAGTTCCGCATCACAATATTATGCTTACCGTGAGTAAATGCACGAGTTATTACTAAAAACACAAAAATCACTATAAGTCTGCCTATAATATTTGAAGAGTTCCGTCGATTTCTCCAGGATGCCATCATCAGATCCTGACCTGGTGACAACGGGACCAATGGGAAGGTAAACCCTTTCAACCAAAAAGCAATTTTCCAAATCGGTCCATCCGTCTAGGCGCTATCGGGGCACATACATAAAAAATTAAAAAAATAAAACATCCGGACGAATTGTAAACCTACTCCTTTGGGAAGTCGGTCAAAAACAGTTAATGGCCAGCTTATCTATAAAGACAGATTTCTTCCAGCAAACCTGGCATCTCAAACTATCGATCTATCCAGCCTCTAGCACCCTCCTAGAGAGCCTTGTGTTGATTTGTAATCATGGTCATAGTTAAATAAGGGTTAATCAGAGTTGGCACCAGATGCAGGTTACTCCAATTTTCTTTGGCTCTGAGTGAGCTGTGTCCTCTTTTCTCAGATTGGGTAGGGTGGAAATGAAAGAGAGAGGTGACTGCTACTGGAGAACAAAGGAAACTGTATGTATGGAGGTTGTGGCCTTTGCATAGCAGTGGTACTGGTACACCTCAATAGTTCATTGTGAGGTTACCTTAAGTTGCAGGCATTTTAACCCCCTAGAGAAGAATAGGAAGAATCTAATTCCGTAACTCACTCGCTCCCCTCAGATTCAGTAAGATTATTCATATATCTCAGGAAGTCATGTTCATTCCTGTTATCTTCATCTGTTGTCTCTGTGTTTCTGGTAGGTGAGGTTGTACCCTCATCGGGTGTTAGATCATCTGAGTCCCTAGATGAGTCACTGTCAGAGCCGTGTCCTGGTGACCTCCGTTTCCGGTAGTTCCTGGCCCTGTTAGGTCGTCGGATATTGAGGAGTATAGCGCGCAGGCTGCTTGACGGTGCTGCGCTGATGACAATGTTGGATGGGCCTTCGCCGGACTCATTTGGACGACTTTCGCTGCTTGTACTCTCGGACTTGTCCGCTGAAACTCCACTGTCAACATTCTCCTCTGTTTGGACCTGGAGTTTACTTGAGCTTCCTAGAAAATATAATATACATCCCATTAGATTTTAATTTGCCATCCTAAGAACAGGAGAATAAGTTCTGCATTGCAAAACAGACTTGACAATTTTACAAAACAAGTGCAGTGAAATGTTAACTGATATGCACGCATCAGCTCTAAGCTGTGCATCATAAATAATAATAATAATAATTTAATAAATTTTCTAAAACATCTGGGATTTTTCATGCTGTATGTACATATTGACCAAGTCATTATTATTTGATAAAGACTGGTGATTTAAGCACCTACAGACTACAGACCTACTACAACTGCATCAAGAATTCAATCTATTTCATATCTGATGGCATCCATCCGTTTGCCGATAGGTATATGTCTAGTTTCAGAAATGACACTGTATAATAAAATTTTCTACATCAAGAAGGTTCAGCAGACATGCAAGATCGCAATAAATTGATGTTTCATAGGTTACCTGCGTCTTCAAAGCTTTCCTGAGATGTCGAGCTGGTACCATCATTCAGCTTCAACTTCTTTCCTCCGCTCTCACCCCCAGCCAGACATTTATCAGGGTCCTCTTTTGTCTCCTCGTCACTAGGGATGACTTCCATTTCACTACGACACAAAAACTAAACGGTAATCGAAAGTCTGGATTGGCGTATTTGCAATAACGCCAAACAAAACAAAGAATACTACCTCATCTGTCTGCGCCTAAACCGAATAAAATGTACAAGGAATAGGATCAAATCTGGAACAGTGGACGACGGGGATGGTGGATTACCTATTTTCTTCCACAGAAATGTTTTTTCCAAAATATTTGACTTTTTGACATGACAGCGGGCACTGTAGCTACTCAATTTCAATAATATTGACAAAGCACAGTATAATAGAACTACATGCGTGTTTTTATCTCTTTTTATTTTTTAGTAAAGAGAGGGACAGAGCTATTTAACTCGAATTGCCCTGTTTCTCCCAACGATCCATCCACGATAATAAATAAAAACTCGCCTAGTGCGAGTCGGACTCGCGCACGAAGGGTTCCGTATCATTATCTATAAAAAAAGTGGCCAAGTGCGAGTCGGATTCGCTCATGAAGGGTTCCGTAGTAGCAAGTAATTATAAGACTGGATGTTTCTTGTAACTTTGTTTTTCATAGTGTTGGTATGAATGACAGAGTTATCTTTGCGGTTTTTAATAAATGCTAAACTGATGGAAGCCATTATTTAAGAAATTGAATTGAATTGAAATGCTAAACTGCTTATTATATTTTGTTGAAACCAATTTTCATCGAAAGTTTATATTGAGATACACAGCATATATTTTGACGTGACAACGTCTTATAAATTGGTTTGCCGGGTGACACTTCAAGAAACTGCGTTACGCTCCGCTCACGTTATGCGCTCACAATGAGAGCGAGTGAGAGGCACGCGTCCCTTCCACTCGGGCATGGTTAGCCCGCCTAAGAGCGAGAGAGACAGACATAAAAAGTGAAAGGCACGCGTTTGTTAATATGAAATTCAGTGCGAGATTCTTTGTATAAATTTATGTTTTAAATATAATTCTTTGTATAAATAAATGTTTTAAATTGTTACTATTATTTCATCCTTCTTCCTACTATACGAATGAATATTCACATTAAAATTATTTTACCACTCAAAGTCGTTGTCACGTAAAACTTTCGCCCGTATACCGACTTTACAGGCAACCAATTTTTTTATAGATTTATCACTCTCTTACTTTAAAAGTTAGACACAATTTTTTCCACTATGGAAGGGTCTGTCTCTTTAAAGATTGACTTTAAGGGAAAATGGTTTTAGGAACCTCCACTTCATTTTTGAAGACCTATCTATAGACACAATGTAGGTTTGATGGAAAAAAAAAGTTTTAGTTTCATGTATGGGGAGCCCCACTTAATTTTTTTTTTTTTTTTCAGTTTTTGTATAAAAATCGTAAAGCGGTTTATAGAATACATCTACGTTCCAAGTTTCAACTGTGTAGTCTTAATAGTTTTGGAATAAAGTTGCTGTGACACACGGACGGACGGACGGACGGACAGACAGGCTTGACGAAACTAGGTTCCTTGTTTCTCTACGGTCAAGTGCGAGTCGGAATCACACAAGAAGGGTCTCAAAACAATGAAACAAAAAGAAAAAGAAAATTAAAAACACGTCTGTTGTATGGGGACCCCCTTTAATTTGTTATATCTCTCGTATTTCAGTATTTGTTGTTGTTGCAGCAACAACACATTCTGTGAAAATTTCAACTTTCTAGCTATTACGATTAATGCTCGCTAGGAACCGCTCACCGACGGACGGACGGATGGACGGACGGACAGACGGACAGCGTAGTCATAGTAATAGGGTCCCGTTTGGCACCATTCAGGTACGGTACCCTTAAAACGGCAAAAATAACATTAAGAATAAGAATAATTTATTGTGCAAAATAAATAAGTTTATCAAAATTCATCGGCAAAAAATTGTAGGAGTCCCCTTAAATAATAATTTTATTCTGTTTTTAGTACTTGCTTAATTGTTGTTTTATGCTATTGCGGCAACAGAAATACATCATCTGTGAAAAGTTCAACTGTCTAACTATCACGGTTCCTGAGATACAGCCCTGGTGTGGTGATAGACGGATATACATACAGAAAGACAGACAGACAACATTTTCACCACGAATCGCTTTGATAAACTCACCATTGATGCCGCGTCTCAACCTAATCCCAAAGATCCGTCAACAGAGCCCTTCAGTCCAGTCAGAGAGCTCCATAGAGGATAGGGTATAGTCCTGAGGTATAGTCATAGTTGCGTGCATCGTGGCTTCTACGTCGTATAATGTCATTATTACTACTTAGTTCGTAATAAATTACAGGTAGGTATTCAGAAAGAACAGACAGATACCACATTCCGGATAAATCCAAAATGGATATTTATCCGATTTATTAACGAAGAATATTTGTATGTAACTATGTAACGAATATGTTTTGAGTAGTCTGTAGTTTTTAATGAGGAATATTTAATATTGGCAGTTTTTGGGGGTATTTTTTTTGACGTGACAACGTCTTATAAATTGGTTTGCCGGGTGACACTTCAAGAAACTGCGTTACGCTCCGCTCACGTTATGCGCTCACAATGAGAGCGAGTGAGAGGCACGCGTCCCTTCCACTCGGGCATGGTTAGCCCGCCTAAGAGCGAGAGAGACAGACATAAAAAGTGAAAGGCACGCGTTTGTTAATATGAAATTCAGTGCGAGATTCTTTGTATAAATTTATGTTTTAAATATAATTCTTTGTATAAATAAATGTTTTAAATTGTTACTATTATTTCATCCTTCTTCCTACTATACGAATGAATATTCACATTAAAATTATTTTACCACTCAAAGTCGTTGTCACGTAAAACTTTCGCCCGTATACCGACTTTACAGGCAACCAATTTTTTTATCTAGCTGGGTCTCATAACTGAAGTAACGTGTTTTTCCGAGTATTCGTGCTTTTAATATCACCGCGCAATGGAATCGGCAATTTCACTTTAGTCCAATTAAAATAAGGCATAAATTCAAATGACAATCAAAAAGTAAATGCAAACACGCACTTTGTTTTCCTTATGAGTTTTAGGCACTTAGATAGGTATTAAATATTTCAACCATCGTGTTTCCTTCTCGTTTGCATAGGTATGCAGTTTAAAAACAGAACAGCATATTAATTGACGACAGAAAAAATCTCTATGCAGTCTGACCGTAGGGGGGGTATAGTAGTCTGACGAATGTGAATTATTATTACTATAATCTGAGTTTTTGTACCCCGCTGAGCAAAGCCCGGTCCTCAGATATTGTCAATATTATTGTAAGGACGTGGACAAACCAATTTTTATTTATTTTATCTATGGTTTTAACAGCCGTGTTTCAAAATTGACAAAGTAAGACAAGGCGTCCTCCTTCACGAACGGAATATCGACACATTTCTTGAACGGAGCACACTTTTTTTTGACAGCAGAATCAGCTGACAGTTGTATTTATTGAGCCTGTTTGTAACCTCAAATTGTACAAAAGAAGAAAAGAAAAGAAGTAATGTTTTATTTTTGTGGGAATAGGTACTTAAATTATTAAAAATCCAGAAATGGAGAGGATAGTGAAAATAAGCCGGATCATTAGAAACAACTGGAAAAAGTCTCTTTTCGCGGCTGTAGTTGCATCATATGGAGCATCTGTTGCAAAAGAAAGATATGAGTAAGTCAATATTAGCTTTTACAGCAATTTCCCTACTTTCTGAATAAAATCCAGTTTTAAAGTCAAACCCATATAAATTTTCTCCAATCCAATCCATTATCATGCACTTTTATTGCTAACTTTTCCACTTTTTCAGTAGGTATGCAACTGTAGCTATGACCTGGTAGTTTTTAATCAAATCAAATTTAAAGATGGAATCCTACAGGTAGAATTTTCATTCCACTGCTACCCCTATAAGAATACCATAACACTTTAGTTTTCAAATGCTTTCTTCCCTATTTCCTTTACAGAATCAACATACTAATGCAAGCAGCATGCAAAGAAGCCGCTAAATATGGTGACAGCCTCATCCAAATAGACAGAAACCCAACCCTTGTGACCGTCATACTGAACCCAGTTGCAAACAAGAGGAATGCCAAGACAGACTTTGAGAAGTATTGCGAACCACTTTTTCATTTGGCTGGTTTACAATTAGATGTTGTTCAGACCACATCAGAGGGGAATGCTAAGGATGTGACAGAAACTCTTTGCGGAACTGAAGCGATTGTAGTTGCCGGTGGTGATGGCACATTAGCTGAAACTGTTACAGGTAAAATATGTTTTAACTGGTTCACTCTCAGAAGCACACCGGTCGAACAGACAAACAATGGAGAACAATAGATAGATAAGATATGTCGACGAGAGGGCTAATATCATTAATAAAATATTTTTTTAAAGGGTGCTGTTTGTTTCCAGAATATCATTCAGATTGGGTGTAAAAACTTTCACATCATTTTTCTTTTTTTAATTTTTGGTACCAATTATCCAACATTATAGTTATCCTTTTGAACTCTTTTAACTTGAATGCCTAAAGCTAAAGTAATTCAAATCTCCCAAATGCTAAACCAGGAATATCTATCTGTCGCCAGGTTTGCTTAGAAGAAAGGACAATGCCAACCAATTCCCAATCGGCGTGTTACCACTCGGCAGGACCAATACATTCGCCAACACCATGTTCCAACCTGGCAAAGGTGTTGACAAAGTCAAGCAACTCATTGACGCCTCTATGGCAGTTATCAAAGGCAACACCACCCTAAAAGCCGCAATGAAAGTCGAACCATTACCCACAGAAAACAACGAAACACCCAACCGACCAATCTATGCACTGTCATCCATCGAATGGGGCGCTTTCCGCGACACAATAGCCAAGCGAGACAAATACTGGTATCTAGGCTCACTCAGGGAATATGCAGCATATTTATTCAACGGATATAAATCTTCTCTGACATGGGATTGCAGTGGGACGGTAAAGTTCACACCGCCCTGCCCGGGTTGTAGTCACTGCGTCACGACCATGCCAGTAGTCAAAAGTAAGTGGTCGTTATTTCTACCCACAACGCAAGCCCAGCCATCACCTGAAGTCGAAAATCCGGAATGTGCAGTAATACGCGAACTATGCTTCAAGACATGCGATTTTAAAATTCAAACGCCAAATCTAGAAAACAGTTCTGATATTCCAGCGCTGACTATAGTTCTGGGGAAGAATAGTTTTTCATACACAGATTTTGTTGCCGAAGGATGGAGTCGTTTGAAAGGGGAATCCAAACAAGATAACGTGATTTCGGTTAGAACTGTGGAACTCACACCAAAGGAGACAAGGGAGGGTGATGTCATCGAAATTGATAAAGAGGAATTCGAAGTGAAGCCTGTAAGGATAACATTGTTGCCTAAAGTTGTAAAATTGTTCTGTACTCCGGAAATAAAATAGTTTAAAAATGTTTATTAAAATTTTATTGCAATAATATGTCCACTCAACAGATATAATAACCATCAATTATTCAAGACAAACATATTTACAATACCTTATAGCCCAAGAGTTCGCGAGTCATCATCACTATTCTCTGACTCTATGTGAGTAATCGCATTGTTTGTAAGTTGTATTTGTATGTAAGTATTGAACTAAGAATAGCACCTCAACATAATTACATTAATCTAGTCAACAGTACATTCGGCCTTCGGCACATTAGCGCCGCCTCGGGTCAAAAGTGGGGCAGTTGTAAACGTCAAATCGGTAATGGTAATGGTCAAATTTTAATGTCAAATTGCATACGAAAATGACAATATTTTACGTCTACTCTTTCAATTCACATGGGCGAGTTTCGTTTGTGTCATCCTTTGATTTCGCCCGCTGCCTTGTAAATTCAAAGAACGCCGACACTCGGTCAAAGAAGCCGCCGACACAGCTTGCGCGAACGCACTATACTCAACTCGACCGCCGCCGCCGCCGCGCCGCCAGCGATATGCCTGCCTTCAGTGGCATGATTCTCGCGCATTTTCAAGTGATTTTGTATGGGAATCTGTCAATATAGGTCTCGATATCGGTATATCGAAGGCGCGAGAATCATGTTGCAGGCCTTTAGAGATTACTTTAACAAAATATTCTGTCTGCTGTACTCCCAGATGAATATTGCCGCTGTCACATGTACGTTGAGAGATCGCACGTAACCTTGCTGTTGGATCTCGACGCAAAAGTCCATTAGGGGGAGGAGATCACATGGCACCCCCTCTTTCTCGTGTCTGAAATAAACAGAGTAATAAGTTAACATAGAGCCTTTTTAGGGTTCCGTACCCGAAGGGTGCCAAACGGTACCCTATTCTTAAGGCTCCGCTGTCCATCTGTCTGTCCGTCCGTCCGTCTGTCCGTCATCGGGTCCTACAGCACGAACCGTAATAGCTAGAGAGTTGAAATGTTTTACAGAATGTGTATTTCTATTGCCGCAACAACAACAAATACTGAAATACACGAAAAAAGGGTGTTTAGAATTAAAAGTAGGTATTAAGTCAATTTCAACACAATAGTGCCTGATTTTTTTTTAATAGCAAGAGACGACTGACGGCTATATTGAAGGTATTGTATTGCCGTTTTAGGCGCAGACGACGATCGATGGTGCGGAAGCCTTCGTGTGAGAGTTCGACCCGCATTTTTTTCCATACGGGGTAGTGTGGCGTCACCTATCAGGTGATCTACATACCGACATACAAGATAAATGGCGCCAGCAAAAAGGAACTCAGCAGTTGGCAGAAGTCATTATAGTAAAACAGAGCGCAGAACAAATGCGAAAACAACTGACAATCGATCCTGCATCGCGGAAGCTTTCTTCGGTTGCAAACTATATATAGAACGTCCGAACATAAGCTGTTGGACCAGTGTGGTCCACAGGTGTCACAACCAGGTGCGGAGATCTCCCTTTTAAGGATCACTTTCCACAGCGGACGCAGCCAACGGACCCCTTCTATACATATATAGCAACATACGTCGCTACAGTAGCACAGGCACAATACGTCACTAAACATTATTGTTGAGTGTCGCGACTCTGATACGGAACGCAGGTATGGGCCGGCGAAAGAACAATTATCTGGACCCAGCTTTAGTACTCTCTCAAATATGACGGGTGCGCAACTGCGGACTTCTTTATTGTACGGTCGCCTGCGCCTAAAAGTATACAAGCAGTCTATGCGGGATTCACTTTATAATATGACCGCCCGTATACTTTTAGACGCAGGTAGGGTTACCATATGTAAATAGAGGGACGCCTGTCTATGGTACCTAAAATGCCTGATTTTTTAGAAAAATGCCTGTCTAAAGCAAAACGCTGTATAGATAGGTAATAAGTAAAAGCCAACAGATAATAATTAAGAAGGATGTTTATTACTGATATTTGTCAGTAGGCTTGTGGCCTGTCAAGTCAAAATAGATACTTTTTAGGGTTCCGTACCCGAAGGGTGCCAAACGGGACCCTATTACTGAGACTTCGCTGTCCGTCTGTCCGTCCGTCCGTCCGTATGTCACCAGGCTGTATCTCATGAACCGTGGTAGCTAGACAGTTGAAATTTTCACAGATGATGTATTTCTGTTGCCGCTATAACAACAAATACTAAAAATCAAAAGAAATTTAATATTAAGGGGGGCTCCCATACAACAAACGTGATTTTTTTGCTCATTTTTGCTCGATATTGATAATGATAGCAGGTAGACGCTTAAAATGTTCACAATATATTGAGTATATTATTTACTTAAAAAATAAATAATTAAATTAAAATTAAATTAATATTTAGGGGGGCTCCCATACATTTTTTTGCGGTTTTTTATAGATAATGGCACGGAACCCTTCGTGCGCGAGTCCGACTCGCACTTGGCCGGTTATTATGAACTGTCAAAACGGAACTTTTGTTCCTGAGTTCTATGAAATAACAACAGAATGACGTCATGTAAAAGTGCCTTCAAATGCTGTCTTTTTTTGCACAAACTTGACTTTATAAAATATATCTGCTGGAAATATACAATTCTGAGAATGTCAAGCCATTTTGTACATAATGTTTCAACTTAAGACTTGTTCCTAGTTTTGTTGGATTACCTTGGCCACAAGCCTGTTCTTTCTCTTCTAATACATAAACGTAAAAATCTTCACAAGATACAGTTTATCATCCCTCTCATTCTCGCGCCGCCTAAACTACGCATGCGCAACGCGGCGCCACCGCCCCGGTGTCAAATCATTCAAACAAATGCAAGTGCCTGCGCTGCGCACGCGGCGCGGCCGCGAAATTTCAAAATGCCTGTCTCAGACCAATGCCGGCCGCACGCCTGTCTAAACCTTAAAATGCCTGTCAAATGCGGCAAACGCCTGTCATATGGTAACCCTAGACGCAGGTGACCGTACTCACACATGACATAGGTACAAAGAACGCATGGTAGAAAAGACGTGGTAAAGGGAAGAACTGCACGTACAATAAAACTCTATTCTAGTATAATATAAATTACACATACATAAACCATATTGCAAATATAATTATGTATAAGTAGACTGCTATCCCTGATGGTGCAGGGAAGCTCATTCTACAGGCTGTGGACCACAGCCGTATATAATAGCCCGAATTCCAAACCCACTTACCCTAGCAACAAGACTGTCTTCTTCGGGAACCGGAAGGTGTGCAATGGCACACTGCCAGAGGTCTGTTCCGCCGCCACAATGCTGTATCCCTGGTGCTTCTTCATCATCAGGTATTGCTTCAGGGGGTTCCCAGGTCGAACTTCCTGGATGTCCACCCAGCGCTCGGCTGATACGCTGTGAATCGAACGTGTTTTAGTTCGACCACAGATACTATAATATTATACTAATACAGAAAGACCACCTATAACAAAATATGACACCGGCGTAAACTGAGATGGTACGGAAGCTTCTTTAGTTCGAGGCCATTATCGCTTGGTGCAGTGCAGCACCATCGAAACATTGCAAATACCACGAGATGGCGCTAAGATATATAGGATTTATTCTAAGATTAGCGCCACCTAGAAGTATGTTAACTGAAACCATGGCGTTTAAAGTACAAATCTTACTCCTCACGCCATCTCTCTTTTACGAAGGGTTACTAAGTCTAATTTGTATGGGATGAGCACCCTGTGGTTCGACTAAGTGGGCGATTCGCGAAGTAGATGTTTTGCAAAGTGGATGTTGAGTAAGGTGTAAGTATGTTTTGCAAATTGGACGCGAACGCAAAGTGGACGGTGAACGCAATGAGAAGGTCCCTCCGGTATAATGCGTCCACTTTCATCATCGGTCCACTTTTCCAAGTGTTTTCTGGTGTTATCTACTATGGGGAGCTTGAGAGGCCCACCTAACAAATGGCATTAGTTATGGGCAATCATATTAAAAATAAAACGTAAAGTAGGCCGATGGAAGTCACGTCAAGTGACTTGATTGTGGATAGCAAGTTACCTCAGCCCTTGGAACTGCTTGTCGTGTAGATGCCTGATGCTGTCCACCACATAGCTCCCCACTCCGAAGACTTCGCTGGTTCGCGCCATGCCTCCTAGATTCGGCAGCTTGTCGATCAGAGACGCCACTACTATCAGCTCGCTGGGGTTCTTTTTCTGATGATGATGAATTAGCAGTAAGATATTTGGAAGACATTTGAAGAGCTCCGTGGTCTAGTGGGTTTACGCTTGCTTCTCACGCAGGAGATGCAGGTTCGAATCGCGGTGCTGACCATAGGTAAGTAATTTATCTTATGTAAAATATCGTGAGGAAACCTTCATCACTCCATAGCTGCAGAGATGGGCTAGCCCCCTGTCACGCAAGGAGTAGGTAATGAATAACTGGCTAAATCTGCCACCCCGTATTGGAAATCGCGTTACGCTATGTTATCTGATCGTAAGGTACTGTTTGCAGAATAAGTTTACCTTTTTGTTAGCGTCGAAACCATCGAAATCGCTCATGCTCCTCCAAGGGATATATTTTTTCTGGATGTTTCCGGAAGTCTCCGCGTTATCATCGTCTTGTGCGCACGCGGTTTGTCGATTTCTCCAGTCATTGTATGTTTTTGATTCCGTAGATTCTGCGAAAATTAAACGGATGTTATATTATACCAATGGAATAGACATACAGAGTTGACTCGAGATTAGAGTTATATCTTGCGGTCCCCAAAGTCATGCTATCATTTCGCGTGGTCGTGGTCGGTCATTTTACCCTTTAGCAGCAATTTGTGCATTCGACCATACAGTATGCTATGCTTACCATAACACAATTGTTTTCTCCAGCAGTCTATCAATACACTATTACTGCAGCCTTTTTCTAAATATTCCACAAATTCTCTGATTCGAGGTAACCTATTCAATGGCTCAGGTCCTTGGTAGCATTTCTCTCGGGCAAATACTACCAGTAAACTATACACAAAATCTGGCGTCAAGCAACCAACGATATCAAATGCATTGGCAAAGAAGTCCTCTTTCAGTTTTATATAGTTCTTTTCAGAGGAACTTTCCCCGAAATTTCGCTCGATCAGTTTCATAGTATAGTCGTATGTTTTGGTTTCGTCTGCAGCCAACTTGTATAGTTCATACGCTAGGTATTGAGCGTGTAATCTGATGTTAAAAGTTTGTCCCATTGTATGAGAAAGGAGGTAGTCCATGACGAAATTGTATTCATCCATGTTGTGGTTTTTGGTAATCATTTTGTGCTTCAACACTGAGTACAGAATCTGGAATTGCGAGAGCTGAGGGATGGTCCAGAACGAGATTTGATTTAGCGAGTCTTCTGTGATGTTGGTGTTCTGAAAAGACGAAGAATTTTGATAGTCAACGACGAAGACGAAGATCTGGTGGGAAACAGCCCAGGAGCGTGAAGAGTGGAAGTGAGGCCTTTGCCCAGCAGTGCGAAGATATAGGCGAACAACGCCGAAGGAGTTCCTGGAGTGATGCCAAATCTATGGAAATAATGAATAACAACAATACATAGCGCCACGCTTCTTTCAATATGGGTGGCAGAGACACAGTTGCTCAGTTAGTTTATAAGTAATCGATTATGAATAAAGAATGCTGCGGCGATGGGCTAGCCCCCTGTCACGCAAAATGGAGCATTGAATCACTGGCTGAAAGTGGGCACAGTTGTACCTCTGCCACCCCGTATGGGAAAAGGCGTGACGCTATGTATGTATGTATGTATGAATAAATAAATATAAATAAAATATCTGTTGAGGTTGAAAGATTTAAAAAACCAGACAAAGAAACGGAGATAAAAACACATTGTGTAACCAACCTGAAATCGCAGATACAAAGCAATATACCATTCAAGGCACACCCTCACGCTTGTCTGATGTGGTAGCTTAGACATCAGTGCCACAGACCATTTTACATTAGCCAACTCCAAAGTCCTTGGCTCCAATAATGCTATCATCAGCTGATGCTGAAGAGCCAGCAGGAGAACCTTATGATGGTGACAGCTTCCGTGGTAGCGCTTTTTGTTTTTGAACATATCATCGATCCTCATAGAGTTCAATGTGATGATGCTTTTTAAGACTTCGTAGTTGAAAATGTGAAGGAGACAATTCACTGCTTCGTGATGGATGATAGAGCTGAAGTTAGATTCGCTGTAATGTCCAAAATGTTTAGGTACTTAAAACTGCCTTGATAGGGCCAATACACATAATCACTTATTCATAATTTTTTATTAAAAGCGAGAAATCTTTCGTAGGTACAGCGAGAAATCAGTAGTAAAACAGGGAGAAAAATTGCGAAAAAACAGTAGCAGGTGGTAGATTGATATGACAAGTATCATAAAACTGAAGTCACTTACATTATATCAACGAAGTTTTTATTAGAATACAATTTGTCATCTTTGGGATACAGCATTTGCAGCGTGCTCTCCAACACCCTTGAAAAATACAAGCTGCTTAGAAGACGAGTAGGTATACGAGATGTTAACATTTGTTTAGGTACAAGAATAAACTGTACATAGTCTAGATATTGTTTCAGGTTATAGTTATGATTACCTACCTTTGATCTTTTCTTGGAATCGAAGCAAAGAGCAGAATTTGATGAAGGACAAATACTATTTGCCCACATTGTGATGTTATGTTCATGTTCCTAATTCGTTTGATTAAAAATAACAGTGGCTTATTTGAAAAAGATCCATACTCTATTATCTTCTCACAGTAGAATAGCACCACATTGTTGTACTTTTCAGACGAAATTATTACATCATTTGTAATTAATTTTACAAATTCTTCAATGCATGTTGCATATTGACTATTAGATTTAAGTTCTTCAGTTTCTTTCCACATTCTTTGTATAAATTGTTGTAAATTATATTTCTCGTTGCTATGGACAGTGGGTATTAGGCAGGTCATAATTTTGATGATATATTTAAGGCATCCATATCCACCGCATTCTGTAGCATTATCAATGAATGCCAATATTTCATTTAAATAGATTTCAATGTCTACAAGTTTCTTTTTTAAAACACACCACAACATTTCACAGGATTTCTCATATATTCTATTTTGCAATCTCCCTCTAATGTTTTGATTGCCATCACAGACATTTTCTGCAGAATACTTAGCAAAGTTTACAATATCTTTGACTTCGAAATTATTGTCTACTTTCGCATTATTTGACATCAGCATTATCACAATACTTATTGCAAATAATTTTCTTTGCAAATCAATATCATTCTCTTTTAATATTTTAATACACACTGACTCCAGGTTTCTTAACTCTGGCAGGTCTTTCTCGTGGGTATTTAACCAAGCCTTGCAACAGGTAATACACTGGTCCATATCTTCAATGCTTAAATTGGAATCAGATAAAACCAGATCTAAGATATATTGTATCATAGTGCCATGTTTTTCTTGAATCATGTCTTTTACACTTTTGATTTCCATTGGTGATGCAATCTGAGCGTCTTCAGTTAGTTCATTAATTTGTTTACAGAACAATGATAGATATACAAATTCATGTAAGCAATCAGTTTTCTTACAATATTGTCTGCTGATAACTTCTTGTATTGCTTTTAATTTCTTTGTCAATTTATTTACAAAATCTGGAGCCCTATTAAGTTTTTCGAGATATGCTCTAATGACAGACACATCTGTGTATGTATTGGTTAATGAATTGAAGAATGTGTCATCTTTGTCTTCAATTACATTTGCATCTTGCAACCAGTTGGCAATGTGCCCTATAAGTTCAGGATATAGTATATTGTCAACATGTAACTTTGACCAGACATAAAAGAATTCTTTGGCCTGAACTTCTATCCAAATATGTAACAAGAATCGCATCACTCTTGACTGCACACGACTTCTGAGAATGGCATTGTTGCATGGTATTTTCAGGATATCCAACACAATATTCAATAAATCCTCAAATCTAGATTTTAATTTTGTAGGTACTCTTGCTGTGCTGAATATTACTTCACAGATGTTATGAAGTAGGATGGGAGCCCAATTAACTGTAGGAACAGCTTTCATAATATAAAACAGGCAAGTCTCATCTTGATTTCTCAAACTTTCAAACGTCTTAAGAGAGTTTTCAATTTCCTCATGAATCAAACTGCTATCATTTAAAGCTTCTAACAAAACTTTAGCTTCTGACTCAGATTGAATTTCATTGAGAATTTTTAACTCAATAACTTTTTTCTTCACTTGAGTGTTGTCATGCCTCAAGCCTAAATTGAATGCACATGTTAGCCATACTTGGGTAAGTTCTTTCTGACTGTTGAACAACTGTAGTGATGGTAACACTATGTTACTTTGTTTCTCCTCTAAGCTCTCTATTAGCACAAAGAAGTCATCCCACATTGATTTGAACTGTCTTTCTTTCCTGGCCTCCCAGTGAAACAGTTCATTTCCATTATGAACAACTTTAACATCACACTTCTTAGCAGTGACACAGTCAATGGCTCTTTTTGCTAAGTAATTAGCAATTTTTCTGTATGTCTTGTCATCAGAATCCAAGCCAAACAAAATAATTTCCCAGAATGTACTTTGAAGGACTATGTCAGATTGAATCTTTAGTTTCCCATGTTCATCTGCAATAGGCAGGTATAATTCAGATAAAATGCTTAGGACTTTCAGCGCTTCATATTTTTGATTGGATGGTATTTTTTGCAAGTACAACCAAATCCTGTCAAGTATGTTGTAGCCATCTGTTTTCTCGAACAGTAGCGGCACAGTGTTTATCAAGAAATGGTTCTTCAATTTCTCATCAGTGCACGACAACACACTTTCTAACGGCGCCTCTAAGAACAACAACGAAATTTTCTCATTTGCTGTTTCAAGAATGCTGTCACAAATGTATAATTTCAACAATGTTACAGGAAATAAGTCGTTTTCTGAACGCTCACTCATTAAGCCATCACTGTCTAGGATATCGGAAAGTATTTGCTGTAGTAGATGTTCACATTTATTGGTTAGACTCGTATGGTTGAGACAGAGCACTATTTTAGTAATTTTACAGGCCAATTCAATGCTTTCTGCAGATAGTTGGCCCAATAACTTAGCAATGAAGCTGCACTCTTCGTCGTTATCACAGTCAGCACCCTCTTGGTGGTTTATAAGCTGTTTGTATTGTAGAAGAAGCAATGCATTGCTCAGGCTTTTGTTGGTGTGTGAGTTTCTTACCATTATGGCCTTCAAGCGTTTGTCGATAACTTCTTCATCCAGGTCCAACAAGTCCAGAAAGGACAACGCATCTTCTGAGGATGAAGCCATAATACATTTTATTGTATTTCTATTATTTTTGTATGGTATGCTCAAAATCTAAAAATGTAAACAATAAGCCGCCCGCCACGAGTCCGAGGGTAGAACGAACGAACTGTCAGTGGTGGGTGACAGACTCTGTTCCGCGACGTGATATCGGCGCTATCATCGCTTACGACGTGACGTGACGTAACGAAACGACCATCATGCATAAATGAATGATGCATCATTAGATCATTACAGTTTTATTTTTGTATGTAGGTGTGCGGAGCTCCATTTGTGTGCAAATTTACCCCCGCAAAAAATGCCAGAACTTTTTGACCGGTGATACATACATTAGCAAGGCGCCTCCCTACCGTGTTGCTCGAAGTCGTTACGTTAGGTCACGTGAGCAATGATAGTTCCGATTTCACGTCTCGGAACAAAGGGCAGGAAATCTCGCTTTGATTGTTCCACAAATTGTACAGATTTTCTTAATAAGTCAGTTTAGAATATAGGCTAATTTTGAAACACAACTTGAGTTGTTACGTAAACCATAGACAATGGACAGCAAGGAGGAGACCTGACTGTCAAACCAAACATTTTACATTACCTACATTTTCTACTTTCGTTCAGTATGTGAATTATTTTATTTTATAATTTTTCCCTAAATTCACGATGAATAAAGATAGTAAAGATGGTGAGAAGCCACTTCCAGCCGGCTGGGTTTTATGCCAGTCGAAAAATTCAGGCAGGACTTATTATTTTAACAGAAAAACAGGAAAATCATTATGGACACAGCCTCAGGTAGATATTTCTACAATAACCGAACATAGGTGCTAATTGTTCATTATATGTTAAAAACAGGCTTCTGTCTAAATCTAGATAGTTACAAATATCAAAATAAATGATTTAGTTTCTGCAGAGGCCATGGAAATCGCACTTTAGTGGACCTGGAAATGGCTCTTCAGATTCATTGTGTATTTTATTTTCTCAAGGCCGAGGAGAAATCTCGAAGTCCCGTCCAAAACAAGCTTGAGAAACCGCGGATCGAAGAACCGGAGAAGAAGAATTTGAAGAGAAAAAGCGATTCTCGCCATGAAGATACATCTCCTAAGAAGAAGACAGGAAGAGGTATTCTTTCATTGTTCTAGCTTTCGTCATTTCTATATCGTTCACATCAAAAGGATCATACTTATCTTAGTCAGGAGATCTCCTGCTTTATGTTTAACCCTTTCTTTAGCTTCCTACCCTGCCTGTGTATGAGTTCTTTTGTAGGTTTGTTAGATGGTGTACATAATGCTTGTATACATATTCTCTACTGAACAGTAATTAAAGTGAATTAATAAACCTACCCTAATCAATTTGGGAGGCAATGTCCAGAGGATGCACAAATGCTGAAGATGAAGAATAATAAACCTACCACTAAAATAATCACTGTACCTACTGGTTGCTCAAGAGGCTATGAGGCTGATTTATTCATTGGTTAGGTCAGACTTTTTGCTGTTCAATTAAATACTTCCCATAATTAATTGGAATCAAATACAGAAAAATTGCACATGCAATGGTGAGCTTATTCCTAAAGAGAGCTCAAATGTTATTGCTGCACTTCTTACATTTTACATTTCAGGATTTGTTAGTGTTTCATGTAATTTCAGAAACTCCAACAGCTACACCTGAGAAACCCAAGGCAAGCACACCAGCTTTTGTTAAAAACAGTGCCAGTAAACGTCTACAACAGCTCCGCAAGCAACTCACTCAAGAGGCCAACCGAGATGAACAAACCACCGAAAAGAACCAAACAAAATCACCAGTCAAGTATAAACCAGACGAGAGAAGACAGAGCCCCAAAGTAAACCATCCAGACACACCAACAAAGAGTAAACCGGTTGATTTAAAAAGTCCAGTCCAGTCAAGTTTGACAGACTCAAGATGCTCCACGAACACGCAATCACCAAGCAGTGATAGCCTTCAATCCATTCCGTCTCCATCACAATTCTTTGCCGCAAACAAGATACTATCATCAATGAAAGCACAGCTACCAGACGAGTATTGCATTACAACAAAATCAAAAGACACATTTGCAGATATTGACGAAGCCATTTGCAGTCAGATACTAGAGTATCCATCTACTAAGCATCCGTCAACCCCACCTCAATTTTCTGAAGCCAGCAAAATCGTCTCGGCAATCAAGTCAAAGTTAGAATATAAAAGTTTAGCAGATAACCTGAATAGTACAGAAGTGAAAGTTTATAATAGTGCAAGTGACAGAATGAAAGCTCTGAGGACATCTTTGAGTAAAGAAGCTTCTGGAGAGATCTCTGAACTGAATAGTTCTTTTGTAAATAATGAATGTAAGACTGCATTGAAAAGGAAACCAGATGAAGCAATGGAGATTGAAGTCTGTAGAGAAAAAGTGGTAAGAATTTTTGATAAGATAAAATAAGATAAGTGTTGAACATAGGAGCTGTTATAAACACCTGCAAAGATGATAGCAATGATGAAAAGTCTTCTGTAACAAATTGTTTTTTTTTCTGTTGCAGTCAAGAGTCAACCCACCATGCACATCAAGTACAACTAATAATATTATGGAGAATACAGAAGAGAATCTTGTGATTGTTATCGACACCAACATATTCATTCACGAGCTGGATGTTATTAAGAATGTCGTGAATTCACACGTAAAAGGTATGAACTATGAACTACATTAATTTAAACAACAAAAATATTTGCGTAACTAGATCTAGTGAAGAGGTGCAATACTTCAGAAACATACATTAAGTGCAAGACAAAGCAATAGTAATATTTATTCATTCTGCTGACTCAAAATAGTAAGAGTACTAGGATATCTATAATTTCGTCGCGTGTGTTTAAGTTTTATAGAATCCCTTCTTTATTTATATAGGTAGTTTACCTACCTCTCTAGATAAATAAAGGAAGGATACCTCCCGTAGGTGTGGGAGCTAGGTATTAAATATTGATTGCTAGTGTTGAAGTGCCCCACACTACTGCTTTTGCGAACATAATGCGAATTCAGATTTGGTATTTCTTTTAGAGAAACAAGGAACCCTTATAGTTTTGTCAAGTCTGTCTGTCTGTCTGTCTGTCTGTCTGTCCGTCGGTATGTCACAGCAACTTTATTCCAAAACTATTAGGACTGCACAGTTGAAACTTGGTATGTAGATGTATTCTGTGAATCGCTTTACGATTTTTATACAAAAATTTAAAAAGTAAAATATTAAGGGGTGGCTCCCCATACATGGAACTGACACCATTTTTTTTCCATTAAACCTATATGTGTGGTGTCTATAGATAGGTCTTAAAATGACATTGGGGTTCCTATAACCATTTTTCCTCAAAATTAATAGTTAGAGACCTTAACTTTTAAATTAAGAGACTGAAAAATTAAAAATATATAAATGCTGTGTATCTCAATACAAACTTTCGACGAAAATTGGTTTGAACAAAATATAATTAGCAGTTTATAAGATATAAAACATTTAAAAATAATAGGTACATGCCTTGCCTGCCATCCCTTATTGGAAAAGGTTAGGTGCTATGTTTGTTTTTGTAATACTAGCTGATGCCCGCAACTTCGTCTGTTAATATTTACAGAGAAAAGATTACCCTCCTTCTGGTGCAGTCTGATAAAAAATATCCTTTATGCTAATCTGCATCATAAACATATAATACCATATAAATGCATATAATACCAAAGGAGACTGGTCACGGCCCATACAAAATTTACCCAGGCCCGGCGCAAAAGAAAAGTATCTCATGTAATTGACTATTATGAGTAAAAACTATATATATATATTTTTTGTTTAATATCATTGGCTATCATAGGAATATAATTGAAATAATATCCTATAATTGAAATAAAATAAACTGATTGACATCATTGTTCTCCATGAAGGTGTCATCAGAGGTAAAAGTCGTGTATGGAAAAGTTGTTCGGGTAAGTCTGATGAGTACCAGAAAAATCGAAAATCTTGGAAAAGTCTTCAGCATCAGGGGTGACCCCAACAGCCAGCAAAAACTGTAAGGGTTAGGTGGGTCGACCTAAACAAAAAATGACCCACACCCTGGTCCAACAGCCACAACACCTCACGCGGGCCCGCGCACCCACGCAACCTCTAGTTGGGGTCACCCCTGATGCTGCAGACTTTTCCAAGATTTTCGATTTTTCTGGTACTCATCAGACTTACCTGAAAAACTTTTCCATACACGACTTTTACCTCTGATGACTCCTTCATGGAGAACAATGATGTCAATCAGTGAATGAATGAATGAATGAATGAGTCAGTCAGTCAGTGGTAATCGAGCTGTATAAAGTAGAATAAATAATAATAAGTGTTCATAAATACGAAAAATATTAAAATAAGCTAATCAATAACCATTTATTTCAATTATAGGAATATTCCTGTGATAGCCAATGATATTAAACAAAAAAAATATATATATAATTTTTACTCATAATAGTCAATTACATGAGATACTTTTCTTTAGCGCCGGGCCTGGGTGTCATTTGACCAGTCTCCTTTCATCCAAATCCGTCCAGCGGTTTTAGCGTGAGAGAGCTACAAACAAACACATACACAAACATTCAGATAATATGAGTGGGATTTCAGGGTACGCGCAACAGCCGACGCTGCTGGTCCCGTGGCGGGTGATAAATGAGCTGGACCGACTGAAGGACAATAACAATGGCAACGGAGCAATCTGCAAGCGAGCGCGGTCTGCCATGGACTATCTGTACCAAAGTCTGCCGGAGAACAAGAGGATCAAGGGTAAACACATCAATATTTAAAATATAAACATTTAATTTTATACAGGGTGTAACAGAAAGGGGTGTACAAGCCGAAAGAGGGTTGTTAGGGATATAATTCTGAACAACTTTCACTATGGGACCGACTTGATCAGAGCAACTTTATTTTTCACTCCACCTTACAGATCGGCTGAGCGCTAGGCCCGAAATGTACTGAGTTAATGTTCTAGCTCTGACTAGAGATGTGTTCGCTCAAACTCCCCATTTTTAACCGACTTCCAAAAGGAGGAGGTTTACAATTCGTCCGGATGTTTTTTTTTTGTTTTTTTTTTTTTATGTATGTGCCTCGATAGCGCCTAAACGGATGGACCGATTTGGAAAATTATTTTTTTGTTTGAAAGGGTTTACCTTCCCATTGGTCCCATTGACACCAGGTCAGGATCTGATGATGGGATCCTGGAGAAATCGAGGGAACTCTTCAAATATTATAGGCAGACCTATAGTGATTTTTGTGTTTTTCATAATAACTCGTGCAAATGCACATGGTAAGCGTATTGTGATGCGGAACTGCTGATGAAGACCACATATGGCCACCAGATCTGCTCAATACTAGGTACAAATACAATGCGTGGCTGACGGGCAGGCAACGCATAGCCTAAACCGGTGAACCTAGAGCCACGAAACTTTGTACAGGGGTTCCTTAGTAGCGTGGGGTAGTACTGATATGAGATTTGACAAAATTAATTCCCCAAGGGGGGGGGGGGGGATAAGGGATTAAACTCAATCTAATCAAATAGGGTTTGTGGAAGTCGGTTTTTTCTAAAGTTTACTTTTTGTTTCAATTATGCTTTTCCCCAGCAGTGGGACACAGTATAGGGTGTTAAAAAATTTTTTTAGAGAAGTAAGGGTGACAGTATATGTTTGAAGTGTCTGTGTGCTAGTGTCCATGGCACCCTAGCAATCAAACGGGTGAATTTCAATAGTTGACCTATCGAGTTTGGGCTCATTTGATTCGTCTTAACAAAACTATTGATTTAATTGATGTTTTAGTTTATTATTCATCAGGAGTTGAAAGAAAAGGAGCTGCTTATTTAAAGGAATTATTGTTCCAGGTCAATCACTGCGCGATGCGAACTCGCACATCTACCCTTGCGAGATCCCCGACGACGAGATACTGAACTGTTGTCTACAACAGGCCGAGAGAGGGAACTCTGTGGTGAGTCTTCAAAATTCTTTATTGCACACAATAATTTATGCAGTTATGTTAATAGAAAGCACATGTACAAAGCCGAGCTTATCTCTAAAAAGAGATTTCTTCCAGCAAACCATGTTGGGTAGGAGACGTGAGGGAGGGGAGAGGTAAGGGGAAGAACTGCGCGTACAATAAAACTATATACTAATATAATACATATATTACACATACATAAGCTAGCCTTTGTACACGATTTTTCTATAAGATATCTGTTTGTCATCATGTGAGTATAATAAAGAAATTAGGAATTACGACTGGACTGAGTGTAGAGTAGAGGTGTATTTGTTACACTATTCCGCACTCTAGAAAAACAAGGTTTGGTTGATGTCCGCGCGATAAAAATAGTGCAACGCTCTGCATACAAAAAGTGGCATTGTCCTTTCAGCCTTCTAGGGCTAAGCCGTTTGGCTGCTACGTCGGTGACGGAGTCAGTCACTCAGGACTTGTTATTTTATAATACTCATGATGATTAACAAACTACGCACACTTCCAGATTCTCATAACAAACGACAAGAACCTATGCAGCAAGGCGATCATCAATGCCGTCAAGAGCATCACCCTCGGTGAGCTGAAGACGATGATGGTGAACAAACCGCAAGAGGGCGCTGATCCGGACCTGCAAGCGACCATGAAGCGGTACGAGAACAGCATATACCAGCTGCTGGCGAATATACTGGAGGTACGTAATAATAACACAGGGTGCTCATTCCATAAATTAGAATTAGTAAACCTTCGTAAAAAAGAGGTGGCGTGAGGAGAAAGATTTGTACTTTAAACGCCATGGTTTCAGTTAACATACTTCTAGGTGGCGCTAAAATTAGAATAAATCCTACATATCTTAGCGCCATCTCGTGGTATTTGCAATTTTTCGATGGTGCTGAACCAAGCGATATGGCCTCGAACTAAAGAAGCTTCCGTTTTCGTCCGAAGCATCTCAGTATACGTCGGTGTCATATTTTGTTCTAGGTGGTCTATCTGTATCAGTATAATATTATAGTACTAGCTGACCCGGCAGACTTCGTGCTGCCTCAATTTAATATGAACTTAATTGAATAGCAATAAAGTTCAAATTGACTCTAGAAAACGATTGACTCTAGAAAACGTTTGTATGGGAAATAGAAAAGGGCTGTTTTTAGGGTTTTCCCGGTAATTATTCGATTTTTTCTCGCCTTTTAAACCTTCCCTAAACCTCCACGAACATTTCAAGACTAAGATAAGATAAATCCGTTCAGCCGTTCTCGAGTTTAAGTGAGACAGCAATTCATTTTTATATATATAGATCTGTGGTAATAATGTGTATTATCCTGACCAAGCAGGAATGTAATGTAATGGACGCGAGGTGAAAACTTAGCTTGGTCGGGTAGTGGGCCATTAGTGCCCCCACTTAGTGGTCGGGCTATATAAAAATAAAAAGTTATTGTTTCGTTTTGCTATCCTTAGCGTTTAACATTGTTTACAGGCACTGGAAATTTTCTTGTTGATTTGTCATCACTACTACCCGGGAAGGACGCGATGAGCTTCAGGTACCAAGTATTTCCTTGTGACGTGAGAAGCAGCCTCCCCTAATAATTTGTCGTGCTCCTCAGAACGAAATGCGCGCCAAATACAACACGCTTTGGCAGCACGTACTCTTCAAGGCGCCACCCTGGTCGCTTCGGGACGTCCTACAGTGTTTACTCAAGCACTGGATAGCGGTGTTCAGTGAGGTGTTCCCGAGGATCGAGCATCTCATCACTGAGCTGAAAAACGCTTTGATCACGGCGCAGGATCGGGGTGAGTTTGCAATTTGGCTTTATGAGTATAAAAAATCGCGTATGAGAGATGACACACGCACGGGCGTTGCGCCGGCGCGGCCGAGCGTTGACGCTCCGTAGTTTTAATTACAAATCTGGATGACATGCCACATGCAATATTCAAAAACTGAGACATGCTACATACTACAGCAAGTTCTGAAAAGTTCAAAGTTCAAACGCTGTGTCGGCGCTGCGAGTCCGACAATGACGACACGACAGATAGTCGTTCCGTTAATTTCATCGTGGCTTGTATATTTCAATGGAGGTGTTTCCATTAGGACGACACGATTGATTAGCGTCCGTGCCTTTTTTACGGTTTTTGCGAAGGTCGTCCAACGATTAGTTATTTAATTTTGTCGATGTAACGGGGACAACGCGCAGTGAGTGTCTTTATATTAACGTCTTTACATTCCCTTCCAGGCGACTCCCTCACCCAATCCCAAGTGAACAACTTCAAAGACCTCTCACTAGAGGTCGCTCGCAAGTGCCAGATCATCCCCGAATACCTGGAGCTAGCGAAGCTGACCGTGGAGCGCATCAGTCGCCGCGAGCCGCTCGAGTTGAGGTGCGACGAGATGCCGGTCATCGAGGCGTTCGAGCAAGTGTGGACCGTGCTCTCCAGCTATTGGTGAGTGATGGTGCACCTTTGTCCAGCTGTTGGTGACTGATGTGACCTTTGTCCAGCTATTGGTGAGTGATGTGACCATTGTCCAGCTATATAGGTGGCTGCACTCTATCACCCAATGACCTCAGTCTCCCAATGTGTGTAAAAACGCAAGGGCCAGTGCATGCGGATGCGTAGGATTTCCTTTTCTCACGATATATTAGGATCTGATATCGGTAGACCTAAATCATACTTTATCTCGACTTATCGTATCTAACTTGCCCACTTTCGTCCCACAGCGCAAAACTCTCCTCCGGTCTCGGCATCACGCATAGCATAGAGGACAAGCTCATCGGCGAAGAACCCCTGACCGCGCTCACGGGCAAGTTCCGGGTGTTCAGCGAACAGATACACAACTTCACTGACACTATCAAAGGGTGAGACACTATCAATCTTGTTGACTGTCGCTTGGCGGCCATTTTGATTTTTATAAAAACATCTAAAATGTAGTAGTGGTAACTTCGATAACCTCCAGGTGGAAGAGTAAGCTTCGTAAGTGACGTGACTCGCGTACGGAATAGCATGGCGGTAGCTATGGCGAGAGCCCGAAATTCCGGTTTTTTGGTAGCGTCGCGTCTGGTCACCTTCGACAAGCCAAAACGAGTTTTTTGCGCCTTCGCTATCCGATACCTTACGGGACACCCGGCCCTGATAGTCGGTTCGACCCCTTCAAGTGTAGTTCATATTCATAACTCAATAAATACAAATACAAAAAACTTTATTTCCAAAACAACGGTTTGCAAGATTACTTACTGTTGGGATCCACACTAGGTCTAACCTGTACTTTCTCGTATCCGGGTAACTTCTCTTGCCCTTCGGTGGCGACATTAATGGCTACATGTATTATCGATAACCTGAACTGTATTTACTTACAGAGTACTAAACGTGTCGAGCGACACGGACCCGGCGCTCAACTCGCTGACGCGCTGCCTCGAGAGCGTGTTCAAGGACTGCCTGCATCTCATATCGGCGGACAGCAGCGCCGTCAGTCGGGACAGTCTGAAGCTGTTCTGTACTAAGTGCAGGTATGTTATACCTCCCTCCCGCAGTAGTGACCGTGTCGCGCTCGCATAATTCAGGTACCAATCAGCTTAAGGGCGGGCCCTTGGCAATCAGAACTTAGAATTTCATCCGTAACTTATTTTTAGAGGAAATTGATTAAAAAAATAAAAAATGGTTAAAGCCAAGCTAAGCAAGGAACATACTGTGCCATTTTTATAATGATTAGAATAATAACAAGAACACAAATTCAGATGCGGTGCGAAATTGTAAAATAAAACATTGTGACAGACAGATTTTCTGGCAACTTCAGGAGACTTTTCTATCGAGCAAAATTAATAAAATTCCGTTTATGGGAAAGCGAAGTCACGCTGCTGGCACTCATGATAAACAAGCTAGTGAAAAAACGTACAGCAATAATACTCATCATTCCGAGCGATTTGTGTTTTCCTAAAGGCTGTTTTTGCCTAGGGCGCCGTCTTAATAGGGAATTAGGGAAGCCATGACGCTTGTCGAAAATAGTGACACCTATCAAAAATAGTAACACATGTCAAAATCATGAGATCTGTCTGTTTGACGACCTCCGTGGCGCAGCGGTTGCGCATCTGCCTACCATGCGAGAGGTCCCGGGTCCGAATCCCAGGTGGGGACAAAAAAATAAACCCACAGGTCTTGGATGTTTACATGTTTGTGATGTCGCTGTTTCTGGTTCCCACGACACAGGTTTTGTGTGGCCTAGTGTGGGGCCAGAAGCAATGTATGTGCCTGTATGTAAATATTTGTTTGTTTGTTTTTTAAAAATAGTAACAGTTCAGTTCAGTTCAGTTCAAAAATTTTATTGACCATAAAATCATACATATTACTTAGTCAACGTCAATATAATATTAATATTTTTGTATACTACCGCCCGTTCGGAAGTTGTGGGCTTAGGGATGGAGCAAAGAAGGGCAAGAAACCTCCCCCGTACCTCTTTTAAAATATCAGAGCCTTAAAAATACAATGTTATGTATTTCTACTTAAGTCTAAGGAAATACACCGAGGAGAGACGTACTGACTCAGTCCATCGCCCCTCTTTGGATTTCTGTGCGCTGAGATGGTAAAGACCATGCAGTTTTGTCATCTAAATATTCTTTTACACTGTAATATGACTTCTTCAATAGGCCGTTTTAGACATAGTTTTTGAACCTCCTTTCTGGTAGGTCCGTTGCTTCATTAGGTATTTTATTATAAAAACTAACACATACTCCCATAAAAGAGTCAGCAACCTTACTGAGTCTGAACGCGGGCATAGCAATCTTATTTCTATTTCTAGTGTTAATACTATGATTATGACCTAAAGTCTTAAATAAACCTATGTTTTTTCTGGTATACATGATATTTTCATAAATGTATTGACAGGTAACAGTAAGTATATTGATATTTTTGAATTTGTCCCTTAGTGATTGCCTAGCATCTAGTTGATAGATAGCCCTAACCTAACCTAACACCTTTCAAAATCATGACAACTGTCAAAAATAGTGACACCTGTCGAAAAATTATAAAATGAAGTAATGAGTAAGTAATTGGTTTGCTGGATGAGATCTCTTTTAAGTGATTAGCCTCTCGCCTACGACTTTGTACACTATTTTGCTCAACTATTGACCAGTTGAGCTACGGGTAATATCCACTGCTCAACTTTATACAGCACTGAGCAATCCGAGTTGAGCAGTGGGGCAGTAATGCCCAAGTTTAATAATGTTACCATTCTCAGAAGCACACCGGTCGAACAAACGAACAATGGAGAACAGCAATAGATAGATAAGATGTGTCGATGAGAGGGTTAACTACTATTATCTCTTTTCAGGAACATGCTACAGGAAGCGTACACAAAGTTCGCACATCTGACGGAGCTACTCGAAATGTGTCAGAACGTTATGAACGACTAAACGGTGCGTATTAACTAGACGAATAGAAAATATGCTGGCGGCGCTGCCGTCTATACGTACTATGATGTTTGGTCCGTCAACGCAACGACTTGCGTAGCGCATAAGCCCTCGTCAGTGCGAATGGCCGCTACGGACAGATAACAATTGAAATGTTATTGTTATAAATTACCCACTAAGGTTCCTGGGGGGTCGGCATAGCCTGTTAAAATGCCTCGACATTGACCTGTGGGGCAATTCTGGCGCTAGCGAGATCATGTCCGTGGTCGAAATATCGATTTTGAGATACCGAAATCTCGCAAAAACAAGAAAAAGCTATTCTTACGACTAGCCTTTCAACCAACTAAGATATCTCGACCCGTTTTCGATCGAAATAAATATAAATCGACATCGTTTTCGACGGATTTAGGCGGTATCAAAACCGATATCTCGACTGGGGAGATGATCTCGATAGCGCGAGAATCGGGGGCCTGATATGTAAGTAAAGGTATATGGAAGTTCTTTAGATGGTATGATGTCCAATTTTTCTTGATGTACGGTCGCCTGCGCCTAGAAGTATACAAGCAGTATAAGCGGGATTCACTCGTTAATATGACCTGCCCGTATACTTGTAGACGCAGGCGACTGTACCTACGAGTATTGCAGTGCGATTGCTATTCGGCAACTGTCAAATCTAACTCTAGTAATGTGAAAACCATGGATAGGAAAGGGGTTTGGGCAAAGTTGGCGTCGTTTTGACGATTCCTTAGAGTTTGGTCGATTTTGAGTTTTGTGCGGCCACTCATAAAAGTTGTAAATTTTGAAAAAGCAATTAAAAATAAACTAATCTTATTATCGAGTAATATATAGCTAAATCATTTCGGGGCTGAGCTCACTTTATAGTTTTTTCAGTACAAAAAGTGTTACATTGAGCTCCATTATCTCAGCTTCGATGGTTTACAGCAATGCTTCCTCTCTAAATATACTTTATGGTACAGCTACCAAATAACGATAAAGATATCGGTGGCCGCGAAAAGAAATAATGACGCCAAAGGTCCATAGTAAGTTACCCAATCCCCTTTAAAATGGATGTAAGTGTAGTTGGGCATCGACTGTGCAATCACACGGAGTTTTTGTACTAACTTTAGGAAAATTATATCTTTTCCGTGGTGTAAGGAGACAGTAAAACAGGAGATAATAAGTTACTACCGTCATACTCATCTTATAAAGAATCATATTTACAGAAAGTATCAAATCTATATCCTTCTCGCTCTAAACTGCTTCAATTCCTAACTAAATCATGATTGTAAATATGCGTAATTAATTTTCCAATTCATTTGTATTTTTACACCACGGCCGTGTCAATGTAATCTATCTTACACTTTCATACTGCGAAGTTACTTTCATTCCTTCTCGTTCTTGTACTAAGTATTTACCACTTTAATTTTCACGTATGAGTTATTCGCTTTAATATAATAGTTTTTGATTGATCAAACACAATGATCTCAAATATTTATCGCTTAACAAAGGATTTGAAATAAATTTGGCTGAGCAATAAGAAAATGCTGAACACAAAACAGGAGTTCCAGGTAGTCCCGATAAACTTCTGATGTCGCTTACTTCTTGAAACTGGCCCCTTACATTCATTTAATAAAGTTATTTTTGTTTAACTGGTTGCCCTGAAACTAAATGAAAGGAGCTTCAGTGTCTTCAAAGACTGACTAATTGTTATACTGATAAACTATCCCTTAAATTGTACCTTTCGCGCTAAAAGCCACATCTGACGTGCATTAAACAAAATTAAATCACTCAGTTTTAAGTTGATGTATTTTCATCAACTTTTTGAATATGAATTAAATAAAACCGGATTAAAGTGTAATCTGCATTTCTTTTACTGTGCAATGTCTAAATAGTAAGGGTGTAACAGAAGGGTGTATAATGTGTATATATGTTATACTCATATTTTAGGGGGTTGTTAAGGAGACCATTCTGACCAACTTTTACTATGAAACCGATTTGATTAGAGCAACTTTATTTTTCATTGCTTCATACGTTTTGATCCGCCGGGCGCGGGCGGTCAGCTAGTTTGTATAGAGAAGTGAAAATTAAAGTTGCCCTGATCAAATCACTTTCCTAGTAAAAGTTGCTCACAATGATGTCCCTAACAGCCCCCTAAAATATGATGTTATGTTATGTTCACCCCCTTATGTTACACCCTGTATTACTTTCTGGGTAAATTGTGTAAACACCCCAAGGTGCAGGTCGCGCCACGTTTCCTTGGCACCTGAGTACCTCGTGGAGGGGGTATCGTCTCATTCTCGCAAAGGTGAAACAGAGAGCGGCTTCCCTCTTCACGCGACACAAGAAACTTTGCGCGACCTTCATGTTTGTTGAGTGTCTAAATACCAACAGAAAATAAATCTTAGTTTTAAGTGCTACGGGTAGTTGTAAATATATTTTTCGGTATTATGGCTGCGTTTGGGTGTATCCTGAATTAAGCGGATTTGAGGTAAGACCGCACTAGCGGCAGCGGAGCGACGCGACACAGCACGACAACATAACGGCGAGTTCACACGAAGCTAAGTTCTGTCGGCTCTTATTTCTGTCTGATCTGATAAAACCGAACGTTGTTCACACGGGGCTGTCGTGTCTGACTGCCCCGGATCAAGATGTCTTCGGTGCCCGTGTGAACGCACGATTTGGTTTTTGCACTGACCCGCCTGGCGCGAGAAGCATTCGGTTGTAAGATCCGACAAAAACCGAATCGACTGAACTTACACCATGTGAACGCATGTTATATTGAAAATAATACGTCCCACCGGATCTTACATTGTCGGTCCGGTTCAAGCCGCCAAATCGGATGTCAACTTCAGTAAGATTAGGTTTTTTTGTCGGTTCTGAATCGTGTGAACTCTAGCATTGAAATACTGTTGCCACTGACCCGGATCCTGCAAAAAATCAGATTCGACAGAGTAAGAGACGACTCCGTGTGCTCGAGGCGCAAGCTTTCAACATAGGTAATTGAGGCAAACCGCACTACGCGACAGGAGCGACGCGACACGACCCTGCGCGGTAAGTTGGGCAACTAAGTGAAACTGTCGCAACCTCACGCCCCCTGGTCGAATGCCGGCTGAAACTGTCGCGCCGCAGTTGTTCTACAGTCTATTCGTGATAAGAATGCAGTGAAATTTAAATTTAAATCTGGTAACACACTCACAGGACAGGATGTGTCCTGTTCTGTGAGTGTGTGTTAACAGTTTCTTTCCGTTTGAAAGTTTGCCTTCAACTGGTCACCGTGAACTTGGCTTGATAATTGGAAACGATTTGATTGGTTACGGGGCGTGGCTAGGCTGCCGGACAGTGATGACTACTGCATTCTTATCACGAATAGACTATAGTGCGGTATGCCCAGCGACATTCCGCCGCGTAGTGCGGTCTTAGAGCCCGTACGCACCTATGGGAGTGGCAGCACTGGCTTTTTTTCAGCAGATTTCTGCATACAATTTAGCGATTTCTTTCCGCGAAGTTTTGATTCGCGCGGAATAAAATCGCTGGGCGTACGGGCCCTTAAGTTTAACAATACGGCCTGGGTATCCGTTCCCCTTTGTAACCTGCCCCCCTACCGCGCAGCCGGTGTCGGCATCGGCATCGTTTTTAGATGCGCCATAATGAACTTTATCATACCATTTTGTGTACCTACCCCTAAGTGAAACGTTTTACTAAATAAATAATTTCTATTTCTATTTCATTATGACAATACGGCAAGTCAAACACGAAGCCGATGCCGACAGCGGCTGCGCGGTAGGGCCCCTGGTCTGGCCGTGATCAAATAATCGTCGCTTATGATTAGGACCTGAATTACAGCCCCTACATAAATAAGTAATTCTAGTTGACTAATAAATTATGTGGTATGTAAGGGATCCTGTTCATACATTAAGTTTGGTTGTAGCAAGTAATACTAAATTATTGTTACAATTAAGTACGTAGCTTTATTTACTAGGTCTTTTCAGTCTGTGGGCTTGCGCAGACGGCGATATTTATACGATTGCGTAAACCTAAAATTCGTTGTGTGTATAATAATAATACTAATATACCTCCCTCTGTATACCTACTACTGCGTTGATGTTGAGTAGAATAATTAGTTTAATAGAACTCTGTAAATCTTGTATCGTATTAGCGATTCCATTATGTGTTTATTTCACATCACAGTCGTCGGTTTATTCATAAAATAAGGCACGTTATTTTCTTTAATGTTATATTTACTGCATAGAAAGTGGCGACAGCTATACGCACTAAAGTTAATTATTACTAATCCTTCTTTTGTCAGTAGATGTCGCTCGTGTGTTTAATCCTGAATTTGTACAAACCTACATCGCGGAATGTATTTATTTTGTAACCATCTTTTGGGTCAGTACATACAGCTTTCCAACGATCTTTCGGCACGCGGTGACAGGTGGAACTAACGCGCGATTACAGGTTCGTTGCGCTTAGTTGCGAAGAACTAGCGCCCCCTGTGACAGTTACTCAAGTGCCAAAAGATCGTTTGAAAAATGTAGTCATGTTTAGGCTTAGTCAGTTACCACAGCCGTCTTGTGAGTTATGATTTCATAAGAAAGATACAAAGACTGCACTGTATCATGCATACTAACCAAGGCTCTTCAATATGCTGCCTCCATATATGTACAGTCGCGGCAAGGGTTTAGCTTTGAGCGGTCCCCACCTTACTCTCACTCAGATCAGAGCTAAAGAAACTTAGCGCGACTGTATCCCATGTCTAAGTATCTAGCAAGAAAATATCTGTATTTCTGTTTTTGTACACACGCAATGGAACCCCTTTTGTACCCTTCTGCCCCACTGCTCAACTCGATCGCCCAACTAGTTGAGCAGTGTATTCTGTGATCGTTTTTGATGAGTTTTCCTTTGTAAATAAATATGAACCTTGTGTATATAGATGTTGATATATGTTTAGATAAGCCAGATAATAAAATTTGGAAAGGAGATGAAAGAAATGTTTGGTTTTATTTGATAGTTCTAGGTAGACTTGATTCCAATCAGTGTGATCAGCATGCCAGTCTTGAAATGAAATTTTATTTAAATTCACACAATTAAACTACAAAACTACGTATCTTAGAAGCCAGGTCTACCGAATGTACTGTGTTGGTTCTAGCGTCGCGTAGGTACCAAGAATAGCGAGTGAGCGGCCATGGAGCAACTCCGAGCATGTGCGTTTTATTTCCGCAGTCCACCCAGCCAGTGTAGGCCGTTGTGCAAGCCAAGCAGAAACTAAACGCTAATGTCAAAAAGTGAGGTTAGGGTTTTGATTTCGAAATTAAACTCGAAATCTGTTTATGTAGTTTTTCGGTTCTCCGACTGATTCTCTCTAGTCTTGTGCCTGCTCGGTCATCAGAGAGAGCGCTCCGTACTAGTACATTTCAGTCAGTGTACTAGTACACTCTAACAGTTCTATTAGTACTATTAGGACATTGGATCTTATGAATAAAACAATATGCCTGCTCGGTCCTCAGAGAGCGCTCCGTACTAGGACATTTCAGTCGGTGTACCAGTAAGCTCTAACAGCTTTATTAGTACTATTAGGACGTTGGATTGGATGAATAAATAATTGAAACAAAAAGTAAACTTTAGAAAAAACCGACTTCCACAAACCCTATTTGATTAGATTGAGTTTAATACAAACTGTTACCCCTTATAACCCCCCCCCCCCCTTGGGGACTTAATTTCGTCAAATCCCATCTCAGTGCTACCCCACGCTACTAAGGAACCTCTGTACAAAGTTTCATGACTCTAGGTCCACCGGTTTAGGATATGCATTGCCTGCCAATCAGCCACGCATTGTATTTGTACCTAGTATTGAGCAGTTCTGGTGGCCATATGTGGTCTTCATCAGCAGTTCCGCATCACAATATTATGCTTACCATGTGCATTTGCACGAGTTATTATGAGAAACACAAAAATCACTATAGGTCTGCCTATAATATTTGAAGAGTTCCCTCGATTTCTCCAAGATCCCATCATCAGATCCTGAACTGGTGTCAATGGGACCACCCTTGAGGTATTATCTATACGCCGAAAAAAGATTTGTTCAAATCGGTTCATAATTGGCGGAGTTATCGCGTAACAAACATAGAAAAAAAAACATACGGGTCGAATTGAGAACCTCCTCCTTTTTTTGAAGTCGGTTGAAAATGGGCTATTAGATTAACCTTTCTTGTCGTGCAGAGCAGAAACTTCAGGAATATTATACTCTGTATTCACATATTTATACAATTGTACGTGTCAGTTTGCATTGCAGAAATAAAAAGTTAAATAATATTAGATTTTCCTTCATACCTAAACAGGCTTAGGACTGTCATTCTAGTCTCTTGACTACTTGTCACTTCTATTAAAGTATAATAATAATGTAATGTAATGAATGGCTCCCGCCCGCCCCGCCATTCTCCTTCTCGCTGAAACGTTTCCCTACGCTAGTCGCTAATCGGACATTCGTTCTATTAGGACATGACCGACCGATCGACCGAGCGAGTCGCTAATCGGACATTCGTTCTATTAGGACATGACCGACCGACCGGTCGGTCGGTCGGTCATGTCCTAATAGAACGAATGTCCGATTAGCGACTAGCGTAGGGAAACGTTTCTTTTCGTTCATTGCACGGTAACGTTTCCTAATCGTTCTTCGTACATGACCGACACAAGACTAATTCTCTCACAGTTTATTTGTTTGTATTTTATAGCATTAAAATGTCTCGAATACGACAAGTGCTAAACACCTCATACTGCCGATGCTATAGCGTCCAACATGCCATGAAGAAATTGCCCATAATCTCGTGCAAACGTCGCGAATTCGATCACTATGAGGGTCAGACCTACAGCAAGTTTGGTGGCATCAAACTCGCTTCCAAAGGCTGGGACCACAACAAGTCCAAGAACGATTACTTCATCATCTACGGCCATGCCAACGGCAAACAACCCGACACGATGTACAAGAAAAGTTACGAAGAAATCGGTCTGAAGCCAGAACTTATTGAGGTTATGACGGCGCAAGGCTTTTCGCTCCCAACGGCCATACAAACAAAGGCGATACCAGCTATTCTTGAAGGTTATAATAGTATGGTGACAGCAGAAACTGGTTGTGGGAAGACCTTGGCGTATCTGCTGCCGATATTTCAACATATTTTGGAATGGAAACCGAGTATTAAAGAAGAGTTCAATAGTCCGCTGGCAGTCATTATTACACCTAGTCGAGAGTTGGGTAAGTTAACTACAACATAGAGATATTACAGGATGTTTTTCAGCTAAGCAGCATCTAATCCTCAATTATTTATACAATTACAGCATCACAAATAGCACATGTAGCACAGAATATAGCCCAAAACTTTAACATAAATGTCAGCAAACTGATTGGAGGGAAAACTAAACAGAAGATGTTGGATCCACCGATTGAGTATTGCGACATACTTGTCACAACACTGGGAGCGTACAGCAAACTTGTCACTACTGGGATCTACAAAGTTAACAATGTTCATCATATGGTGCTGGATGAAGCAGACACATTATTGGATGACAGTTTTATGGATAAACTATCTCATTTGTTGAAGAAGTTTGCTGTAAGTATGGTTTTATTTCTCATCAATAATCCAAAAATGACATAGTCTACTGTAGAAGAGAGTATGTTTTACTCAGTTGTATCCTTTTTAATCCACTTCCCAAAGGAGGAGGTTTACAATTCGTCCGAAAGTTTTTTTTTTATATATTGTGCCCAATAGCGCCGAGACTGGTGGGCCGATTTGGAAAATTATTTTTTTGTTGAACCCATTGAAACCAGGTCAGGATCTGATGATGGGATCCTGGAGAAATTAAGGGAACTCTTCAATAGTGATCTATAGTGATTTTTGTGTTTTTAGTAATAACTCGTGCATTTACTCATGGTAAGCATAATATTGTGATGCGGAACTGGTGATGAAGACCACATATGGCCATACAATGCGTGGATGACGGGCAGGCAATGCATAGCCTAAACCGGTGGACCTAGAGCCATGAAACTTTGTACAGGGGTTCCTTAGTAGTGTGGAATAGCACTGAGATGGGATTTGACAAAATTAATTCCCCAAGGGGGGGGGGGGGGGGATAAGGGGTTACAGTTTGTATTAAACTCAATCTAATTAAATAGGGTTTGTGGAAGTCGGTTTTTTCTTTTTGTTTCAATTATTACTTACCAGCTGAGGCAGCATGGTGGAGTGTGGATCAATCTTGTATCCAGGTATAGGCTTGTGCCCCTGGGATGGGACCTTTAATGGGCTACATCTATTTATTAAAAGCTACTATAAGTGGGTACAGTTGTGCCTCTGCCACCCGGTAATGGGAAGAGGTGTGATGGTATATTTTAGACTTTTCTATTTATTTCTAGATCCAGCAAAAAGTGAATATTACCACGCCACCATCAGGTTGCCAACTCACCATGGTGAGTGCAACATTACCCGTCGAGTTACCCGAGACTGTCAGTGCGTTTGTTGATCCTCAGTCTTTGAGGACGATCTCTACAAAGAATGTCCATCGAATCCTACCACATGTCCCGCAGAAGTAAGTGATGTTTTTATGCTATTTGTAATTGTAATTTCTTTATTGTACTCATATGTTCCATATATTTTTGTGTTGAATAATAATTACTAGCACATATTCTTGTAACTTGGGTTCTAATATATGCGCGTCATCAAGAAAAAATCTTACATGGCGTCGGCATCATGCTATCGTGCTACTTACACACGGCCATACTGATTGCAAAACAAGCAGGTAATCAGTCTGCTTGCTCTCACACTGCAGCTATTTCGCTTGACGCGCTCGAATTCTCGTTATACATTTTGTTACTTTTGTACGATTTGTAGTAGTGTGTTGAATCGTCATTTTTCTATCGATTCAACATTTAGATGGATCGACAGAAAACATTGAAAATGTTCTCCTTTTTTTGTTGACCCTATCAGCTGTCTGTCACTGCAAGTACAAGACCATCTAAGATTTTCAACCGACTTCAAAAAAAGGAGGAGGTTCTCAATTCGACCCGTATGTTTTTTTTTTCTATGTTTGTTACGCGATAACTCCGCCAATTATGAACCGATTTTCTGATGATGGGATCCTGGAGAAATCGAGAGAACTCTTCAAATATTATAGGCAGACCTATAGTGATTTTTGTGTTTTTCATAATAGGTAACTCGTGCAACTGCACATAGCATAATATTGTGATGCGGAACTGCTGATGAAGACCACATATGGCCACCAGATCTGCTCAATACTAGGTACAAATACAATGCGTGGCTGACGGGCAGGCAACGCATAGCCTAAACCGGTGGACCTAGAGCCATGAAACTTTGTACAGGGGTTCCTTAGTCGCGTGGGGTAGCACTGATATAGGATTTGACAAAATTAATTCCCCAAGGGGGGGGATAAGGGGTTACAGTTAGTATTAAACTCAATCTAATCAAATAGGGTTTGTGAAAGTCGGTTTTTTCTAAAGTTTACTTTTTGTTTCAATTATTTTTTTCAATGACGCGCATTATACCAATTTACCTCATTTACACAGACTTCAACAGTAGGTGTAACATAAAGGTAGTCATATTTTAGGGGGTTGTTAGGGACATCATTCTGAGCAACTTTCACTATGAAACCGATTTGATCAGAGCAACTTCAATATTCACTTCTCTATACAAATCAGCCGACCGTCTGGACCAAAACGTAAGGAGCAATGAAAAACAAAGTTGCTCTGATAAAATCGGTTTCATAGTAAAAGTTGGTCAGAATGGTCTCCCTAACAACCCCCTAAAATATGACTACACCCTCCAGTTACACCCTGTATATGTATATTGATGCTCATTTACAGATTCCTCCGCCTTGGAAAAGCCCAAAAGCCTCTTGAACTGCTAAAACTGGTCCAAGCCGACCAGAACCTCAACCGACCGGTCATGATCTTCTCGAACAAGACAAGTACAGTCGACTTTGTGTCGATGTTCCTGAATGAGAACAATGTGGAATGTATCAACATTAATGGTCAAATGGCAGTGCCGTTGAAGATTGGCAAATGGGATACGTACAGGACGGGAAGGGTGAATGCGATATCGTGTACTGATATTGCCTCGCGTGGACTTGACACTACTAGGGTAAGTTTCCAAAGTTTTACGTCTCTATATCAGATCTTCCCCCTGTTCCGAGTCAAGCCAAAATCGATTACAGCGTCTACGAAGCCGTTCCGAGTCAGTTTTGGCGATACAAAACGATGGCATCGTAGACGCTGTAATCTATTATAGCGCTGACGGCGATGTCACGGAACGCGACCCTTGATAGAGTAATTGTGCTGTAAATGTAAATGTAGTCGCGATCCCCACTGGACAGAGGCAGAGAATGGACACGGAGACACAACAAGTCATGTGATAATGTCGCTGTTCAGTGGAATTTGTGCTCTGTTTGAGGGCATATCTTATAAAGATCTTATTAGTTGGTCATTCATTACTCAACTTTCTTGCTGCCTGCATGAACATACTGGGTCAGAGCATCATAGGTTTCGAACTTATCTCGATTTGGGAAGGTTGAAAGTCGCGAGCTGTCGACTTAGGACAGACGGTTGTGTACGCCACATGCGACAAGTACTTAATGACGACGACCTATGTGGCGCAGCGGTGGTAGCTCTGCTTACAATGCGAGAGGTCTCGGGTTAAAAAAAAACACCAGTTCTTGGATGTTTACATGTGTTCCCACGATATAGAGTAAGAAGCAATGTATGTAAATGTTTATTTTTAGTTTGTTTAATGCTGTACATACCTTAGAGGTAGACAATAGTAAGTCCTCTTTTTGAAAATTTCATTTCTATGCCTTAGAGTCTACCTCTAGTGGACTTACTATTGTCTACCTCTAAAAGTGGACTTACTATTGTCTACCTCTAAGGTACAGTGAATTTCTGAGTGCTAAAAAATCGTCTCTCCCTTTCAGACGCAACACGTGATCAATTACGACTTCCCACTCTACACCGCCGACTACATCCACCGCTGCGGCCGCACTGGCCGGATTGGCTCGCCCCAAGACTGTCTCGTGACCAACTTCATAGCGTGGCCGAGGGAGACCGCGCTAGTGCAGAAGATAGAGGCGAGCGTGAGGAAGGAGCGGGATGGCGAGCTACCGCACGTCAACGCTAATATTAGACGGATAATACAGAATCGGATTGATCGGATGACTATGGGTGCGTGATTTGAGTTTTGTATAGTTTTTAGGGTTCCGTACCCGAAGGGTGCCAAACGGGACCCTATTACTGAGACTTCGCTGTCCGTCCGTCCGTCCGTCCGTCCGTCCGTCCGTCCGTCTGTCACCGGGTCCGCCTGCACGAACCGTAATAGCTAGAAAGCTGAAATTTTCACAGAATGTGTATATCTGTTGCCGCACCAACTACAAATACTGAAATACGAGAGATATTACAAATTGAAAGTGGTCTCGGTACAAGATACGTCTTCACAACACGCTTGAAAAGTTTATACCAAGGCCATTTTGTTTTGGTAGGTAAGCCTTCTTTTAATGAAACTAAATTTAAATGATATGGCAATGTCGTCCCCGGACTTCTACAAAGACTTTAAATATTAATTGATGAATTACGACGTCTCTATTTAGTCTGTAGAACTTTTAGAAAATAATTATAAAATTAATAGTTTTTAATTACTTTTGTTTTCATACAAATCTCAGAGCTCAGAAATTATTTTTTTCCTTTTGGCCACTTCAAGTTTGGCTGCCAGTGATGTTTTAATTAAATACTCTTTGGTGCGTTGAAATGATGTTTTGCAGTCTGCATGACATTGACATAATGAGTGAGTGAACCTCATTGTACGGAAATTGTAGATGGGTGTCTCACGTTTTCCAGTAGGAGTAGGTAGGTTGTAGACAGTGCTGCTTACGGCGGCGTTTAGTAGGTACTAAAGGCCCTAAAAGCGCGGCAAGCTTTGAATCAATTCAAATGTTATTTTTCAACTAGCTACAAAGTTATTCTGACATAAGATGATAATTTGAACAAAACTTTTTGGGTATTTCATGAAAAATACAGTTACAGATCACACATATACAGGGTGGAAAAAACGAATGGGCCCTGGAGGGAAAGTACCTTAAAATCTCAAGATATCCGTCCGTCCGTCTGTCTGTCACCAGGCCGTATCTCATGAACCGTGGTAGCTAGACAGTTGATATTTTCACAGATGACGTATTTCTGTTCCCGCTATAACAACAAATACTAAAAACAAAATAAATTTAATATAAAGGGGGCTCCCATACAATTAACGTGTTTTTTTGCGGTTTTTTTAACCGACTTCCCAAAGGAGGAGGTTTACAATTCGTCCGGATGTTTGTTTTTTTTTTATTATTTTTTTATGTATGTGCCTCGATAGCGCCTAAACGGATGGACCGATTTGGAAAATTAGACCGATTAGACCTATAGTGATTTTTGTGTTTTTCATAATAACTCGTGCAAATGCACATGGTAAGCATAATATTGTGATGCGGAACTGCTGATGAAGACCACATATGGCCACCAGATCTGCTCAATACTAGGTACAAATACAATGCGTGGCTGACGGGCAGGCAACGCATAGCCTAAACCGATGGACCTAGAGCCATGAAACTTTGTACAGGGGTTCCTTAGTAGCGTGGGGTAGCACTGATATGGGATTTGACAAAATTAATTCCCCTGGGGGGGGGGGGGGATAAGGGGTTACAGTTTGTATTAAACTCAATCTAATCAAATAGGGTTTGTGGAAGTCGGTTTTTTCTAAAGTTTACTTTTTGTTTCAATTATTGACCGAGCGAGCGAAGCGAGCGAAGCGTCTCCGTTTCAGGTTTGGGCAAAAATGCTTTCGTATGTCCGGTTGTTCTCCTCTACAGGTCGCATTTATGAACCGATTCTCGTGAAATTTTGTGAGCAGGTTGGAAAAATAAATAGAATTTTTTACTCGAGCCAGTTTTTTGATTTTTTTCAAAATGGCGGAGATATGGGGTTTTAAAATGTAAAAAAATCGCTACAACCCAAACGGCTCGATGGATATTAACAAATGAGGTGTCGTTGGATTCGTAAAGACCATGATAGTGAAACAGATGAGCGAGCGAAGCGAGCGAAGCGTCTCCGTTTCAGGTTTGGGCAAAAATGCTTTTGTATGTCCGGTTGTTCTCCTCTACAGGTCGCATTTATGAACCGATTCTCGTGAAATTTTGTGAGCAGGTTGAAAAAATAAATAGAATTTTTTACTCGAGCCAGTTTTTTGATTTTTTTCAAAATGGCGGAGATATGGGGTTTTAAAATGTAAAAAAATCGCTACAACCCAAACGGCTCGATGGATATTAACAAATGAGGTGTCGTTGGATTTGTAAAGACTATGAGAGTGAAACAGATTATATAATTTTAGTAAAAAGTCAATAGGTTGTATAAAAGATCGCGAAATGTAGTTTACAAAGTTATTGGTGCGGCTACTTTCATACTGCATGTACGTAACCAGGTACATTCATAAGTTTGTATGTGTTATTGAAAGAAAATTATTTGGGTTATTTTTTTATGTGTTTTAGCAGTTCAGCTTTCCCACCGACATACTCGCGAGGTCTACAGCTCACAGAGCCACTAGTAGACTACTAATACTAACTACTCTGTGAGCTGTAGACCTCGCGAGTATGTCGGTGGGAAAGCTGAACTGCTAAAACACATAAAAAAATAACCCAAATAATTTTCTTTCAATAACACATACAAACTTATGAATGTACCTGGTTACGTACATGCAGTATGAAAGTAGCCGCACCAATAACTTTGTAAACTACATTTCGCGATCTTTTATACAACCTATTGACTTTTTACTAAAATTATATAATCTGTTTCACTCTCATAGTCTTTACAAATCCAACGACACCATTTGTTAATATCCATCGAGCCGTTTGGGTTGTAGCGATTTTTTTACATTTTAAAACCCCATATCTCCGCCATTTTGAAAAAAATCAAAAAACTGGCTCGAGTAAAAAATTCTATTTATTTTTTCAACCTGCTCACAAAATTTCACGAGAATCGGTTCATAAATGCGACCTGTAGAGGAGAACAACCGGACATACAAAAGCATTTTTGCCCAAACCTGAAACGGAGATGCTTCGCTCGCTTCGCTCGCTCATCTGTTTCACTCTCATGGTCTTTACGAATCCAACGACACCTCATTTGTTAATATCCATCGAGCCGTTTGGGTTGTAGCGATTTTATCTCCGCCATTTTGAAAAAAATCAAAAAACTGGCTCGAGTAAAAAATTCTATTTATTTTTCCAACCTGCTCACAAAATTTCACGAGAATCGGTTCATAAATGCGACCTGTAGAGGAGAACAACCGGACATACGAAAGCATTTTTGCCCAAACCTGAAACGGAGACGCTTCGCTCGCTTCGCTCGCTCGGTCAATAATGGTACGGAACCCTTCGTGCGCGAGTCTGACTCGCACTTGGCCGGTTTTATTAATATATCAATAGACGTTTGTAAACATGTGTGTTATGTAAAAATATAGTATGTTGAAGTTGTTAGTATGTACTACTTTAGTAAATGTTATACCTTTTTTTATAAATTTAAACAACAATAGGTAGGATTGATTTCAAAATGTATATTTCACACATATTTATGTTCAGCAATACATTCATCTATGATCAACTTTATACGTTTTATTCAATTGAAAAGATTGCACACGCACGACTAGGGCCGTTTTGCTGTACCTATTTAGGCTTGAGGCATTAGGCACACGCATTTTATTTTCAAGCTTAACCTTAGGTTTTGTTCTCATTCGACAGACAGTTCGCGCAAAATATTTCGCTTCCGTATAAATGTGACTTCGCTTGTTCGCGCGTCTCAAATAGGTATATATATCTGACATTCGGCGCATACTGTTAATCATGGGAATAATGCCTTAGCCTAAGCTATTAATTCAACTATAGTGTTTGCCCTCCCTTTTACTAAATATTCATATTTGATATTCAATTTAACACACTGTTTTTTATTGCTCTGAAAATCTACAAAATAAAGTTAGTAAAAATAGCACTTATCGTAGGCTACGATTTTACATAACGTTATTTACATAAACATCTATAAATTGTCATTGAGACAAGTATAATTGAATATATATTTATAATAAACAAAAAACACTACAAAAATATCTAATACATTTGATTGGTGTGAATTTCGATAGGAATATATCAAATATACTACTAACCGCTCAGTATATACACTACAAGTTGAATATGAAAAATATGTATAAGTATCCAAGGTCTTAGGTCAAAGATTTTTATTTTCTTTGTTAATTGGTAAACTAATTAAATTTTGAGCAGACAAATAATACTAACTACTACGGACTACTGTAGGTATTAAATTGGTTTGAAATCTTAACTAGAAATCTCACTGTAAATACTGATATTTTCCATGCTGATATGCGTTTCCCACCTAAGAGTTTTTTTTAACGTTTTTCTTAGCCGCAGCCTAGCGCGCTATGCCCTCTGCCCAGACAAGACAGAGACACAACAGACCGAAGGCCACGGTTGCTCGCCATGTCTTTTTGGGCACCGAATCCTTCACGTCCGATTGAGTAGAACATGTAATGCAAGAGTAGCCTTTGTCTTTTGTCTCTTTCTTGCCCGCTCAGTGGGTACAGCCCCTAAAAGTGCAAGTTCGTAGATACATCGAGCATGGTAGGCACCTAGCGCTGTGTCGCTCACTCGCTAGCTAAATACACTCGCTACCTCGCTCGGCTACAAACTTGCATCTCTATAAATAATTGGTTCCTATAATGTGGTGAATGAATGAATACCTTTATTTCTCAGACACCACACAACTATAAAATTTTCTACTCAATTTAAAATTCTATTACATCTAGATGTTTGATATATCTGTAGAATAAAATTTACTTAAATATCAAAAGTTTTGAAGCTCAAAAAATTGTTACACAGTTTTAAAAAGTTCCCTAATATTGCTTTTATAATACCTATGTAGATCTAACATCCTGAAGGTCCAGGTCTTGCATCTTCTGTTGACTTCCATCTATTCTCCATTTCATTTGTCCTCATTTCAGTATCGCAAACATTCTGGTGACTATATCTTCTATGCTCATCGAAAGACCTACCCGATATACTAAAAACGCTATCAGCACTCGTTTTTCTTCTAGTGTCTAACGTGGTCAAAGAATTAGCAGTTGGTGCGATCCTATGTGGGAACCTTGGGGAACCCTTAAATCTTTCGCCAGAACTGTGACTGGATAAAGAGTTATGCGTCGTCGGAAGGACGAAGTTCACTCTGGTTTCAGGTTCTGCTATGTATTTTTGGGGTCCAGAAGAGACCCTCCTTACAGACTCGTAAGAACATGAAGGTTCATCGTCTGTGATTCTTATAATAGGCCCGCTTCTGGCGTAAGATTCTCTGCGGAGTTTCATCTCTGGATGTGGTACATGTAATGTGTTGCACGACAAGACCATTGAATGCTTCCTATGCCCTGGCACAAGGCCTGCTATCATGCCAACATGCATCTTCAAAGCTGAAGCAATAGACTGCCCAGTCGGATCAGCAATAGACATCGTGGAAGCTTTTCTGCTCGAAGGTCTACTACTCCCAAAGAAACTTCGCAGTCTTTTCAAAAGACTGGGGTTTTCTTCCTGCCTCCTGTTTAGACAGAGGTTGTAGAAGTCTATGACTGGCTGTGATTTTCTGAAGTTGAGTTTTGGTTGTGAGCTGAAGCTGACTGAGTTTCGTCCTCGGAAGGCCTCTGCTGAGGGCCAGCTGGCTCGAGGGATCACGGGTGGCAGGACGGAGAGAAGCAACATCGGTAAGCCGCCGGTTATGCTCGGAGTTCGGGAACTCTTATCCTTTGATTTCCCTTCTTCTTCTACTGTGTTTAGCTCCGCCTGGAAAGTAAAAATAAAAACATTTCAGATAACAAGACATTTTTGGTTTCAGCTGATACACTTTTGAGTTATCGTCTTCACCTACCATAAGCATCATTTACAAGTGCAAACTAAATGGTCCTATGCTGTAGTTAAGTCGTTTCGAAATTATCATGGTCTTATGTTTCGTAAGATCGCTATCAATTTGCCAACGAACCATTATGGTATACTGCCCAATGATCCCCTGAGTCTTATATGAAACTCACCCGTCTATGCAACGCTATCGACGCATTGGAACTACTGGTTGACTCTAACGGCTCCAGCAGCAATTTCTCGAGCCTTACAATCTCCTTATCCAGAGCTGCCACCTCTCGCTTGTAAACTTTGTTCTGGATCTCTATCCTGAAGTGCAGCTCTTGGGTATCGTCTGTGACGAACCTTCGTGTTTTGCATTCCAGCTTCAAGCCCAGGCTTTGGATTATGGGGTCGTCTTCAGCTGTAACAAAAGGATTACTATGATTTGGATTATATTCTCCGGGGATTTCTTGGTGCTTTTTTGGGCCATTTCTTTACTAACTGATTTATGTTTAGGACTTTATCTGACTGTCACTTTTTATAATCTGTAAGAGCACTTACTTTTACTCCTAATAGCAATAATCTTCGGCAAGAACAGCAAACACAGCGTCGACGTCGTAGTGATCAGTATCAAACTCGTTATAGTGATATAGGCTAACGTAGCGCGTTCAGAGATGATGGTCCCAATGACGACAACGCTTATACTCGTGATGACGACCGAGTATACACTGATGCCGATGTACTTCGAGTCGTTGAGGGCTGATATCTTGACGTTTCTTGTCTCCCACGCCATGTATACTCCGACTATAAGGAACAAGCCTTTGTAAGCATACAAGGCTAGAAGCCAGCCGGTCGTGTTTTGGGATTTGCAGACTTCAATCTGGAAAAAACAAAGAATTGGTGCTTCTGGGGCGTCTGTCCCCCTATGCAGGCAAATACAAAGAGACCAGAGGCCCTACAATAATCTATTTGTAATGGGTATAAGAAATAACGCCGTCACAAACAAAACAAACAAATCTTGTGCTCATCAGAATCAAGTCGTCAATTTAGAACTTGACCCCAAAGAGATCGTCTATTGATTATAACCTGAGGCTGATACACCACGCTGCGGTCTTCTGCACTCATCTCTACAGTTAGGTTCTTCAGTTGCCGCTCCATGGGGTCGAAACACGTCCACAGGGTAACGATCATGCCGTCTATGATCAGCAAAGCGCAGACCAAAGAGATCAGAGGTGTATCTTGTAGCAGCTTCGTTTTGCATACTCCGCTGCGGTTGCTGGAATGAAGAACATTTAGAGAATTTATATTCGTTTATGGTAGGATATATGGAGGGTGACCGCTCAGGATCGGATGGAGTGAAAGAGTTGCTCGTAATAATAATAATAATAGTATGGACATTAAAAACGGCATGAGCGATGACTTCAGCTCCGAAGTTAGCAGAAAGTGTCGAGCGTGAACCAGCAGTCAATGTCGTTCTGACGAAAGGTCATAGCTACTAGCTCGTTCAACGTCTACGAAAGACTTCTTCAGGTCATCTGTCCTTAAGCCAGGGAATCCAGCACACGTTAGCTGTCTCTTTCTGAATAGTGTCTTTGTAGGTTTTGTAACATCTGAGGTTACATTCTATATTTTTAATATGTCGAGTTTGGAGACGTCTGCAAAAATAACTGTTAAAATAATATACTAACCTAATGAAAATCCGATGTACTCGATACGTCTTCGCAAACATGGAGCCGAAAGCGAGGGAGAATCCAGCAGACAGAATGTACACTCTGCCCTGGGAACAAGGTTAAACTACAGTCATTTGCACTGATGAACATTTTTATGTTTTTTAATTTTTTATTTTGATTTGTCTTCAACACTGTCTTTTTAATCTTTATAGAATACACTGTGAAAACTTGGAAAATTTTATTTGGTTTGTTGCTCGTTCGCACTACCAAGAGAAAACGTTCAGGACTACGGGATCCATATACTTGCCGGCGCGGCGTGAGAATCTAGTCCCCCACGTGACCCTCTAATTCACCATATTCTTGCCTACTTGTAGGAAACATGAAATTGCATCGTGTTTCTAAGACAGATGCAAAACAGATCAAGATGTGGGAGTTTCTTTGCACTTCTTTTCCCTCAATGGTTCCACGTAGAGGCAAAACATTACGTATTCTAATTCTAAGTATATTTCTAAATATTTGATTACGATTATAACAACTTTGTAAATAGTCTGGTTTCTTCTCGACGTTTTCAAGAACTTTCTCTAGAAAAGTTTACGATAAGACCATCTTTATTTCAATTCTGTTCTGCGTGTGCAAGTTACTTACAGTGCAAATAGCTGAGAAGGGAATGTAGGACGGTAACGTTGCATTGTCCACACCCAGTAGTGCTACAGCCGTGTAGACCAGTACGCAGCCGATGAGAGTCATGTTGTTCAGACGAGGTGATGACAGTTTGATAGACCTGAAGGAAACATTTTGGGTTGAATACAGGACTAACGTATGACGAAAGTGGTAACTTTTGGAATAGAAAACTGATCATGCAGTCACGTCTACCAATCAGAAATGACTGACAAAAGTCAGAAAATTCCCAAACGTTCTATCCAATCCAAGGGATAAGGATAGCCTTTGGAGCTTAAGTCTTTGCTTGCTGTGTTACGTCATGCTATATTACCTCTATAAAATAATATTGACGGCTTTACCTCCGTTTACTGTAATGCAGGTTAAATGCCAAGAAGGCCAATGCCAAGGCGACTCCACAAGCAGCCAAGGTAGTCACAGCCAACCTTGCCGGAGCCCACACGGAGTCTATTCTCAACACCAGCACTCTCCTAGCTGTCGGGATGCCACCAGCCCATTGTGCTTTGGTGCAATCGGTGCACGATACTTCTCGGCCGTGGGCGTAAAGAGCTACGGTTTTTGGTCTGCCGTCTGTTGAAATATGCTAATTTATTGATTGATTTTGGGAAATATGCAAGTGAAGAATCGAATGATGTCTGTAGCTCTATAGCCTTGTTGAATTTCAAAGATTCTCCTTTGATCGCAACTGGTATGGTTATCAGAAAGGAATGTAGATTTACTTTGAATCTGGTAGAACGCTGAAGTCCCAATCCTGTCTGCGCCATTGAATGATACAGGCCCCTGTAAATAGAATTTTGCAATCAGTACCATCAGCTTAGACTACTAATCCTTACTCATCAGTAAGTCTACTTACGGAAACGCCCAAGAAGCTGAGATTTCCGAGCTGATTGAGGAACTCTTCAGCCATGTCCTTCCTGTTGTAATCAAACAGGCCAAGGCCAAGTCTCTTCGAAGACCCGTTTATCTGGTATTCCAAGGTCCTCCAGGTATGTTCAGCCTTGCTGAGGGCTAGCGCAATGGCCCAAACAGCATCATAAGTCTGCGGCGCGAATGGAGACATCGGGACCCCGGTATGCGACATCTCTTGTCTGAACATTTCGTTTGTCTGTGGATAAATTATTGTATATTCTGTAGAATTACGAATTGTAAACGTTAACCTAAGGAAATTTACGACTAGGTCGATGACGACAACGATAAGCCCTTATCAGCACTATCACGATGAAGAATAGGCTCGACTGACATCCACAGTGGATATCCCCAAACTCCTTGAGTGCTGTTCCATCCACTGTTGGAGCAGACGGTGAATCCTAAAAGGGTTGCAAATGTCATTGGATCTACCCACACCAATGGTGGATCACAGTGAACCCCGGAGTGCAGTCTGCACCATTGGTGGATCGAGTCGGTGGGTCCTTGTGAATCGAGGGTCATGATGACGAAATTGACGATTATTACCGAGAGGTAGAATAGTCCGACCTCAGTACGATCTCGCCCACTTTTGTTGTAAGCGAGTCGCCAGGTAGATATTGCGAGATCGGACTGGGGCCAGATTATGAAAGCGCATCGCATGTCAGTAGCTATAGTGAGAGCACGAAATACCGGTTTATTTGTAGCTGGCACGTCGACAAGCCACGGCCCTGGGGAAGAGTACGGTCTGAGAAGACAACCCACCAGGCCGGCATAAGACAGCATTTCCCCCACGATCCCCCGATGAGCGTCGACCATGACCAGCCCCTCCAGCGCCTGCGCAAGGTGCGCCTTCCTGCACGGAGCCGCGTGGATCTGCGGCGGTGCGCCCGACACCAGCCACGCGTATTGCGCGCCGAACATGCCGAGACGATGCGCCTGAAAAGCGTTAAGATTATGCGGATAAATCTGTCTTACGCCATGCACCCGCATGCCGAACGTGGGGGCAGGTTTTGTCGCGGAAGGTGAGGGACAGAGTGATGCAGAGCGCGTGCTCTGTCCTTCACTATCTCGCGTCGCGACTCCTGCGTGGGCAGGCATGCTACGGCTTGTATGTAAATTCAATGTTAGAATCAGATCAATGTTTCAGGCCTCGGCACACCACATGCGGATTGGTAGCGTGGCGGTTGTCAAATACAAGAAACTCTTTAAAACATTTCACACCAAGCGGGGGCGATTCGAATGCGGACCCGCGCTGTTGTGTCAGTGTGGCGGCCAATTGACCATACATTGACAACCACCCCGCCACGTGATTAGATAGAAGCCTTGAATGACTGTACGGCGGCGGTTAGTATCGAAGTTGAATCACTCTCTTAGATCGGGATTTCTCTACTGTGGTATTACTCGTTTCGCAAGCTATGCTTGGACTTTTTAAGTCTGGGAAATAAATAAATAATAATAATAATATACTTTGTGCGCGTCGAACACACAAAACAGAATACCTACCTAGTATAATAGTTTTCGTAATAATATACAGGGTGTAACAGAAAGGGGTGTACAAGCCGAAAGAGGGTTGTTAGGGACGTCATTCTGAACGACTTGATTAGAGCAACTTTATTCTTATTAACTCAGTACATTTCGGGCCTAGCGCTCATGGTGGAGTGAAAAATAAAGTTGCTCTGATCAAGTCGGTCCCATAGTAAAAGTTGTTCAGAAAATGATGTCCCTAACAACCCCCTTTCGGCTTGTACAACCCTTTCCGTTACAGCCTGTATAATAGTACCTAGGAAATTGCGCAACGTCTTTCAGGCGACATTGAAACCCAAGAATTCTAGAGAATTGCCGAGCGAGAAAAGTATCCACGGGTTGCACTTTACATATCACCTAAAGATCACATAGAATGAATCACATCACACACTTACATAGGTACACAATTTCACATCGATGATTTAAAATAACCCCCTTTAACCCCTTCAAATTAATTGATCAACCTTCCCTTACATAGAATCATTGTTATAATGCCGATTCCAAGTTCCTTATGACTTTATAAAGGCTCAAAGATTTGATCTTATCTCTGCAGAAAAGGCGACTGTTCTCTTAATCCTAGGAGAGAAGTCCACGGGCAATCTTTACTCAGCAGTAATTAAATTTATGCGCCCTTTCAAAAACATTTCTCATCTACGGAATTAGCTTCGGAGTCAGTGGTCTGCGCTTTATTAGTTTTGTTACAGATTTTAACTTTGTGAAGCTAATCAGAGTCTTGCATCAGATGGAATTTATATATTCAGAAACCTAACAGGTTGATTTTAAACGACCTGTCCGGTAATGACTATGACTGTGTTTCCCCAAGAATCATATAGTCGCAAGCGAAAAGTACTAAGGTACCTGAGTAATTAAATAAGCAAGGTAAAGTAATTGGGTATTCCTTAGTAACTTGTAATAATTAAGACTTGAGAGACATGATGACCAACTTTACCGACTCACCTCGCAAAAGATCTTTGGGATCATCTCTTGGGAGAAGCTTCCAATGATAATTCTGGTGTCCAGTTCCTGAAAAATAATAAAAAATAAGGCAGGTATTACTCGTAGATACTTGATAATAATATTTATCTACCTATAGTACTTTACGTTCAGACGCCCCGCAAAAGTACTCGATCTTTTACTCTGTTTTTTATAGGTTTTGAACTTTATGGTCTTTGGACGGGCGATAGTAGTCACTCTAAGTAAGCACGTATACGTTAAGTCCGAAAACGAGCTTCAAACCAATCTGTCATGCCTTTTCCCATACGGCAAGGCATAGGCACAATTTGGTCCGCGTTTAGCCATTTATTCAAGCTTTAAAACGTCCGACAAAACGGCAAAAAGGACCTGACAAAGCAAAGTTAAACTCACAAAGTAAACAAACAAAACGACGGGAAAATTTCAGAAATATACAATTATAAAATATGATAGATATATACGTTTTTCTTTCCGGCTACAGCAACGTAAAAAACAAAGGCCTTTTGTACAGCGATTCCGAAACAATAGGTTAGGTAGACAAAGAAGTTATCCGTCTCTCGTGCCGCGAAAACTTCACTAATTTAGCGAAACAATAATAAATAAATAAGACATGATCCCTCCGGTGTTATTTGGTTTGTTGATAATACTTAGTTTATGTAGTTTGCTTGCGCTATACCTAGTTTGGCTTGAATCAACAGTGTATTGAACCGCGGTTGAATCGATAGATTGGTTCATGGATTTGGAGAGGCTTAACGATGGCTTCAGTAAAACTGTTTTCCAATTTTCGCCGACAGTACCTAAGTACAGCATGTAATGGCAGGTTGTAAACATTCGACCGTTCTTTATTTTGTTTCAGAGTTTTTATGAACCTGAGACCTTAATCAGAAAGTTTGGGAATTTGGTAGAACAGTCACGTTCAGTTCGAGAGCACCTACCACAATGCGTTACAAATCGACGACGCACGATATGTTTCAAATGGTCACGCCGCCGTTCTTAGGGTACCGCACGCGAAGGGTGCCAAACGGGACCCCGCCCGTCCGTCCGTCGTCCGTCCGTCTGTCTGTCTGTCTGTCTGTCTGTGTCTGTCTGTCCGTCAGCGGGTCCTAGAGCACGAACCGTAATAGCTAGAAAGTTGAAATTTTCACAGAATGTGTATATCTGTTGCCGCAACAACAACAAATACTGAAATACGACAGATATTACAAATTAAAAGGGGTCCCTATACAAGAGACGTATTGATATTGTCAGTATTTTTATTTCGAATCAATTATCCCCAGGTTCTGAAAGAGTGGTCAAACATTATGACGATTAATCGAAGATTAGCTAAAATTAGTTTAAACAAGTTTTCACAGCTATTTTTTCATTTCGAAGACTGGGCGTACGTCAGTCTTATTTCCTTTTGCTGTTGCAACCCGATGAGAATGAAACTACATTCAAAATTGTATGCTTGCGGTTGGCAGGCTCTTAATTGCTTGTCAGTCAGTCTCCTGCCTTACAGCCTTACTAAACTATCCCAACTTGCACATGTTCCAAACTTTGCAGACTTTAATCACTTTGTCTAAGAACTAGACATTTAATAGAATTTAGCCATCAACACGCTACTTAATAATTTAATACTTAGGTTAATCTTAAGTTAAGTTTACTTTGTTGTGTGGGAATATACAATTAGAGTAACCTAATTATTATGTTTGCCATTTGATTGATCGAAGAGATGGCCTTTGGGCTTTATGACAGAGTATGTAATAAAGTTAAATTGCAAGACTTTGCAAAAACTGCTGATACTAGTCTTCTAATCCTTATTATCATCAGATCTTCATCCATTTGATAGATAGATAGATAGATATATAGATAGATAGATAGATAGATAGATAATCACTTTATTCACTTTTTACAATACACGTTTGACAGGAAAACAGTTAATTCAGCAGCGGTACATAAACAACATCAAAAACATGCATTGTGAACAGAGAAAAGGCTCTGACTCAGCAAAGTGTTGCAGAGGATCTGCAACGCTGATATTCTGCCAGAACCTTGCTAAAGTAAAAACTTAATTTTATCATATAATTGATTTTACATGGAGAAGAACAGCTTGTGATGCATAAAATAAAATTTGATATAAAGAAAGGAGAAGGAAACATCTTTGCCATCACATCACTATCATGGCTATCACTTGCTAAGTGGGTTAATAAGGATAAAATAAACAATGAAAGTGAGAAGAAAAGGTCGCCGAAAGTTCAAGTTAAGCTAGGGTAGGCAGGTACCATAATTGGTTATTAGTATCTACGGGAATTTCAGTAACGCGCACTCCTTTCTGTTACTCGTAAACTTTTTACCTTTTTCTACTTAGCTGCTTCGTGTTCTTTTATCTAATTGCAAACGCAAGAAGAAATACCTCTTTGTTTTCTAATACTGGGAAAATGTTAACGAGAACTCAGAAAAACTTACCTCCAGCAGCTGATAGGAATTTGTTAATCCGAGATCTTTAGAGATGCTTTTTGCATGCTCATTAGTTGTCTAGGCCACCCTCTAGAGTTGACTACGAATTCTTTTTCTAAATAACCATTACAAATGCTCGGTTTCCAAGAGTTTAGCGTTTGCCAGGAAAATATGGGGAGTACAGTAATGAGCTCGTTTAACAATAAGTTCTTTCCCCCGAGATGAAAGCCGTTGGTAGGAATACCTAATTGCCCTTAAATCGAGGTCGACTCGTCTGTACAAAACACATGTATTCTTTATATCGTGAGACGAAAAAATATCATCCGGTACAATTGTAAAATGCGACTAGAAAAAGTTCGACTAGGGTTATGTTAATTGCTTGTAAATGAAACGATTGGAATAAAAATCGGTCAAGTGCGAGTCGGAATCGCACAAGAAGGGTACCGTAACATCGTACAACACAACTTAAGCACTCAAAACAATAAAAAAGCTCTTGTATGGGGACCCCCTTTAATTTGTAATATCTCTCGTATTTCAGTATTTGTTGTTGTTGTGGCAATAGATATACACATTCTGTGAAAATTTCAACTTTCTAGCTATTACGGTTCGTGCTTTAGGACCCGCTGACGGACGGACGGACGGACGGACAGATGGACAGCGGAGCCTTAGTAATAGGGTCCCGTTTGGCACCCTTCGGGTACGGTACCCTAAAAATCTATTAGAGAAGAAAATGTCTGTCAGCCCATGCAAATGGTACATGGTGACGTACAAGAACGAAAATAAACTCTAGTGGGGAAATATGCGACGGGGATTAGGCTAGGCGGAACTAACGCGTCATGCAGGTACCTCATCTTCCGCGACAAATCGGCCGCCCACAGCCCGCAGTCGGCATGCTACGGGCGCAGGAATCGGTTACAAGATGCTAGCTAACGATACTGGGGGGAAATTCTGGCACTGGCGAGATTTTGAGATACCGAAATCTCTATCAAAAACAAGAAAATGCTATTCTTACGTCTAGCCTTTCGACCAACCGAGATATCTCGACCCGTTTTCGATCGAAATAAATATAAATCGAGATCATTTTCGACGGATTTAGGCGGTATCAAAACCGATATCTTGACTGAGTAGATGATCTCGACAGCGCGAGAATCGGGGGCCTGAATTCTTTTGATACTTTCGAGCCGACAGAATGACTGGGAACTTCTGGCACTGGACAGACCCGGATGGAGATACCTATTACATCAGGGTAGAACCAGGCACGACAAACAGTGGTTGAAAAATCTTAAGAGAAAACGCCTAGCACGAAAACAACCGGCTCCATTAACTAACGCCGAATTTGCTTGTGATCGCTGTGGCAAGCAGTGCAGATCCCGAATCGGTCTGTTCAGTTACAAGAGAAAATGTGACTCCCAGAACACACAGCAGCTGTTATAAAAATCTGAAATGATTGAAAGGCCAATGATTCGAGGCAAACGATACAAATCGGTTACATTAGAATGGACCTACCATCTACGCCAACTGAATGGCAAACACAACAACTGACAGCTGAAGTGACGTTTTCATAGTGGCGTCAGTATTTCCTCTTTGGCCGTTTTTGGTGGCTCTATACAATAGGCTTGTGGCCAAGGTAATCCAATAAATCTAGGCACAAGTCTTAAGTATGAGCATTGTGTACAAAATGGCTTGACATTCTCAGAATTGTATATTTCCAGCACATATATTTTATAAAGTCAATTTTGTGCAAAAAAAAGACAGCATTTGATGGCACTTTTCCATGATGTCATTCTGTTGTTATTTCATAGAACTCAGGAACAAAAGTTAAGTTAAGTTAAGTTTTTGATCTGTGGCTTTTATCGTGTGTTGCCACAATAATTTCGCCAATGTCACGTGATGAGCCCTGCACAACTGGGGATCACGTGGTACAGTTATTAAAACGACTCTAAGCTAAGCTGAGACTATAATCTAACATTTTGACAGTTCATAAAAAAGTAATCTATTTTGACTTGACAGGCCACAAGCCTATTTCAACGTGTCGCGTCTTAGTTAGCGAAGGCTTATGAAAGGCCTTTTCTCCTGCTCCGTCCCTGGATTTCATACAATTCTGCCTAAAAATCCCCTACCTTCAGCTGCAGCAGCTGCTCTTTAAAGTCGGTCTCGGCGAAGGTGATGGAAGCCGCACAAGTGATGTTGGCTGCCTCCAGCTGAGTCACCAGCTCGTTCACCGCCAGCGAGTAGACCTCTTCGTTCTGCGAGAACGCCGTCACAGTGTCCCAGCCGAATTGTCTGGAAGAATGTTCAGATTCTTTATCCCACCGAAAAGTGATAGACATAACATAGCGTCACGCCTTTCCGCATACGGGGTGGCAGAGGCACAATGGACCCACTTTTAGCCTTTTATTAAATACTCCATTACACGTGACAGGGGGTTGGCCTATCGCCGTAGCTATGGAGTCAGCACCGGGATTCGAACCTGCATTCGTAATTTCTACGCTACTTCGTGATTTCTATTGAAATATAAACAGAAATATTTTAGACTATGTACAACGGCGAGCTCCTCCAAGAAGAATTTTTTTCCAGGGAACCATATGTAGTGAAAGGTGTATAGTTGAACGGGAGAAGAATTAAATAAAATCAAGTAAAATAAGGCCATTCAAGTACCCACCGAGGGCCACAGGCCTTTACCCGGATACGAGTAAGATTAAGCCTCAATCAACCACGCGGGCTCAGTGCTTGTTGGTGTAGGGGTTTTACGACTACTCCGCTTTCGAGTAGGTAGCGATAACATCCGAAACACGGCGTTGTGGTTGATTGAGGCTTAATCTTACTCGTATCCGGGTAAAGGCCTGTGGCCCTCGGTGGGTACTTGAATGGCCTTATTTTACTTGATTTTATTCATTTATTTTATGTTCCTTACCTGATAAAAGCAATCCTGGCAGGATTGTGTGAGGAGTCCGGAGCCACTGTGCGACAGAAGAGCGGGAACTCACTTCGGTCGCTTAGCGCTGGCGACGTGGACCCGAAGGAGACCTGGTGGAAACCACATAGCTGTAACTACACATACCAATATTGTGCAGTACCTGGGGCCGGTTATGTACGCGAAACACATGGCAATAGCTATGGCGAGAGTGCAAACCGGAACCGGCTCGCTATAGCTATCAGCATGCGATTCGCATACAGAATCACTGCCCTGCCCCCGCAGACAAGATGCAAAACGCTATTATCGTTCGCACGAAACGCTAAGAATAGACATAGACATACGTTTATTCACTGAAGAAAACATCGATTGCGCCCATAATGATTGATCTGACGTTGCCATACGGAGTGGAAAAAGCACAACTGTACCCACTTTTGGCCAAGTGATTCAATATTAAATTTTGCATGTTTAATTCATACCGAAGATACTATAATATTATACTAATACAGATAGACCACCTAAAACAAAATATGACACCGGCGTAAACTGAGATGGTACGGAAGTTTCTTTAGTTCGAGGCCATTATCGCTTGGTGCAGCACCACGAGATGGCGCTAAGACATATAGGATTTATTCTAAGATTAGCGCCACCTAGAAGTATGTTAACTGAAACCATGGCGTTTAAAGTACAAATCTTACTCCTCACGCCATCTCTTTTTGACGAAGGGTTACTAATTCTAATTTGTATGGGATGAGCACCCTGTGCTCATACGCAAATAACGAAAGAGCTAACAACTTCTACACACTGTACACTTGGGTCTGCCCCTACTCAGCAACCCTCCTAAATTTGGTTTGCTGGAAGAGATCTCTTACTAGAGATAAGCTCGCCTTTCTACACATTTTTTAACCGTTGTTTTTTAAATGTCTGTGCAATAAAGAAATTATGAATGATGAACCCGAACAAGGTAACATCACACATTCAAACAAGAACTAACTACATTGTACGTACATTCCTGAGTTACTTCGTCGACACTATAATCCTTTAGTATCCGAAATCCAGATGCAGGTATTTCAACTCAGTCTAGGTCTAGATCTAGTGTCAGAGACGAAGGCACTTCGCATGAGTGAGCCCTAACTCGATTAGTGTAGAAACTCGCTCGTTTTCAGGTGGCTGGCACTGATTGGCGCGCATTCTCGCGATCCGTTTACAGAAAAGTTTGACTTCTAACAAGCGGAGTTGCATTCACATATGAAAAGGAACAAATAGTTGCCGAACTAGCAAGCTTGCTAGTTTGGCAACAATCGCATTGCCTTATTTTTAACCGACTTCAAAAAAGGAGGGGTTATTAATTCGGTTGTAATTATCATGGAACTTTAAAAAAAATTTTTGTTACATCCAAACTGTAATCGTACTATTTATGAATGGATTTCTTTGTTTGAAAGGGAAGCCCAATAGTTTGGTCCCATATTTTGAAAATCAATAGTGGGTCCAGTAGTTAGGTTTCTACATGAAAAATCTCTGAAATGTTATTTGGTTTTACCTGGATGACATTATACATCCAGCCTTTTTGGTGTTTATAGTCATTGTCACGACATAAATTCTGGCTGTTAGGATCGTATATTCCTTTACATTATGTAATACGTATGGACTTCACTTCACTGTCAGGAGACATAATACAACGTGTAAATGAATTAACGCAAAATGAAAAACTACTTTGTTAGGGACATCATTCTGAGCAACTTTCAGTATGAAACCAATTTGATCAGAGCAACTTTATTTTTCACTTCTCACTACATTTTGGCCTGAGTGGATCAGCTGATTTGTATGGAGAAGTGAAAAATAAAGTAGCTCTGATCAAATCGGTTTCATAATGAAAGTTGCTCAGAATGATGTCCCTAACAAAGTAGTTTCTCATGTGCTTATTTTTGGGTATAGACGCCATTTGTGTCCTTAGCGCGAGCGGGGAGGACTAAGTGATTGATAGGTCATGAAAACGTTTTTTTTGAAGTAAAACTTCTTGGGGCACGGGGGTAAAATTTATTTAACCTCTCAACTGTGGGTTATTCATATATTTGCTTTTCAATTGCTACTAGGCGGGTGCTATCACGAGTGGCTAAGAAATGTAACGGAAATTGGAATCGGTGACGTCAGGGTCGGCTGAAGACTTTTAAAACCGCAACTATTTTCAATACGGTTTTTAACTAATCAGATAAGATAATAATGCATTCGTACAATAAAGAATGTTAATTAGTGAGAGAAAAACCTGATGAAACGTTAACAAATAAAAATTATTTTAAGCATTCTTCCACGAGTTCTTGATTTCCGGTATGGCCAAGATGGCGCCGCCGCCGCCGCCGCCGCCGCTGGCTGGGACAAACAAAAAACCTCTTTGTTGGAACCGGAACTTATGTTTGACAGCTGTGCGATGCGATCCATACAGTTTGTAAGAAAAGAGTTTCATCAATGTCACACGGGTCGATATGGATTTCTAAAACAAGCAAAGCAATGCATACATTTGAGCGAGACGGCTTAAAGACGTGACGTCAGATGGTATATAATCTGAGCGAGATGCAAATAGTAGTGACACTATTGAATGAGTTAAGTATATCACCACGAGCGCGACAAATTGTAGATAAGGAATGGTGGGAAATAAATGACATGACGTATTAAAAGTAAGTACAAGTATAAAATAATTTCAAATAATCGGACGTCTGAAACTTAAAAGTAACTTGAAGCAGAGATTGGATCTCAAAATTGGAAATTTAAATCTCTTTTAGTATAGGTAGGTATAGGTGTATAGTATAGGTACCACTTAATGATCTAGCTACAGAAGTTTTACTTCTAACACGTGTACGGTGCTGTAGTGTAATTCATACACGCGTATATTTTTTTTTTTAATTTTTAACTTGGTGAATTATTATGTTAATGTAAGTATTTTGTTATTTTATGAATTTTGAAGACCTATGTGGTGTCCTATAGTTGACCGAGCGAGCGAAGCGAGCGAAGCGTCTCCGTTTCAGGTTTGGGCAAAAATGCTTTCGTATGTCTGTCCGGTTGTTCTCCTCTACAGGTCGCATTTATGAACCGATTCTCGTGAAATTTTGTGAGCAGGTTGGAAAAATAAATAGAATTTTTTACTCGAGCCAGTTTTTAGATTTTTTTCAAAATGGCGGAGATATGGGGTTTTAAAATGTAAAAAAATCGCTACAACCCAAACGGCTCGATGGATATTAACAAATGAGGTGTCGTTGGATTCGTAAAGACCATGAGAGTGAAACAGACTATATAATTTTAGTAAAAAGTCAATAGGTTGTATTAAAGATCGCGAAATGTAGTTTACAAAGTTATTGGTGCGGCTACTTTCATACTGCATGTACGTAACCAGGTACATTCATAAGTTTGTATGTGTTATTGAAAGAAAATTATTTGGGTTATTTTTTTATGTGTGTTAGCAGTTCAGCTTTCCCACCGACATACTCGCGAGGTCTACAGCTCACAGAGCCACTAGTCTATTCGTGATAAGAATGCAGTAAAGTCATCACTGTCCGGCGGCTTAGCCACGCCCCGTAACCAATTATCAAGCCAAGTTCACAGTGACCAGTTGAAGGCAAACTTTCGAACGCGAAGGTTGTGTCCTGTCCTGTGAGTGTGTGTTAACAGATTCAAATTTAAATTTCACTGCATTATTATTACGAATAGACTGTAGGTGCGTTGATCTGACCGTGACTCCCCAGCCCCCACGCCCCAGAAGGGGTGCGTGAGAAGTCTCCGTTGCTGGTTGTATGTTGTGTTGCGGTTGTGTTCCCGAGCGAGAGGCCGCGAGTTCGAATCCCGGCTATGGAGATAGAAAAATATGCGGTATTTTCATAATCCATGATTTCCATTTGTTAAAAACACCGAAACACTTCTTAATTAATTTGAATTACAGCGAGAAAATTCGGACGAAGTAATCCAAGAAACAGACAAGTTTGCGCCTATTGGTCACAAATCCGGGTAATAGCGGGGGTGGGTGGGGCTAATATGGATTGTCTAGTGAGTAGCATCTAACTGACGTATTTAATCCTGAAAGGTGTTTGACAAAATTGACTTTTGTCCTCCCAGATTTGTCAAATGCATCTATGTGCACCGCGAGGACGAGGACGAGGAGCAGGACGATGAAAGTGGCCACACCACCTCCCTGCCTCATTCCCTCGTCACTCGCCACGCTACTCGACGAGTAATATGGCCGCCTCATTACGTTCGTTTTCCTTTTAACCTACGGGACCCTAAAAGGATCAGCATGCAGGTTCTGATTCACAAAGTTAGCAGCCAATCGGGACACTGGAAGCGCAAACAAATCGCTCCACTGGATACAAATGAAATTTCCGCGTCACACTCAACGCTGCAACTGCAACGTGTTCTCCTATGCTGACACGGAGGCTATAGAATGGAGACGCCATATTTGAGACCGAGTAAAGTTATAGCCTGATGGTCTAGTAACATTCTGGTAAACTACCTGCCGGCGTCATGATCCATTGTCATTGCTATGTCTTTACATTTACCCTATATTTTTAACTGGTATTGTATATACATATAATTGGTGTTTTTGTAGGTAAAACAGGGCGAGATGACGTCGCCTTTCTTAGTCACGTGATCTTTGAGTGTGATGATGATGAATTTGAAACCATGGGTATGGGACCATAAATAGTCTGTAATGGGACCCATGTACTTATGAAATCCGAGGTAATTTTTTTAACCAAAATTATGCGTAAACACCGCGTGTGCGTAAAAGCACGATTATAATGTTATTGTTTGCGTTTGTGCGATGAGATTTTTTACACTTATAATTGTGTTATTGCCGCCCAAATATAGGCAAAAGAGTGACGCTATAATACATATGTCATTAAGTTTCCATCTGAAGTTTTGAATTTTTGTAGGCTTTTTCACAGCAAGGCGCCTCCTATCCCAATTATTCTCAGTGCGTACTAAGCCATCCTGAAACCAATATCTCTGATGAAAGTGAGACTCTAACCCGTAGAGTTTAGAGTGCACATTGTAATCTTGTGTTTGGTCGCCCGCCACAGATGTGCTCCGGATCAAACAGATTTCTGGTCCGACTGAGATGTATAGAGGACACGGAGGAGAGTTGGAGTCGTTACAGGAATTTGGCATGGTTATTGGGGCAAAATAGGGTTGATGGGATCTCTGTGATAAGGCATGACATGCAAATAATTGAAACAAAAAGTAAAATTTAGAAAAAACCGATTTCCACAAACCCTATTTGATTAGATTGAGTTTAATACAAAATGTAACCCCTTATCCCCCCCCCCCCTTGGGGAATTAATTTTGTCAAATCCAATATCAGTGCTACCCCACGCTACTAAGGAACCCTTGTACAAAGTTTCATGGCTCTAGGTCCACCGGTTTAGGCTATGCGTTGCCTGCCCGTCAGCCACGCATTGTATTTGTACCTAGTATTGAGCAGTTCTGGTGGCCATATGTGGTCTTCATCAGCAGTTCCGCATCACAATATTATGCTTACCATGTGCATTTGTACGAGTTATTATGAAAAACACAAAAATCACTATAGGTCTGCCTATAATATTTGAAGAGTTCCCTCGATTTCTCCAGGATCCCATCATCAGATCCTGACCTGGTGCCAATGGGAAGGTAAACCCTTTCAAACAAAAAAATAATTTTCCAAATTGGTCCACCCGTTTAGGCGCTATCGGGGAACATACATAAAAAAAAAGAAAAACAAACAACCGGACGAATTGTAAACCTCCTCCTTTGGGAAATCGGTTAAAAAATGTCCCAAGACTTCGTGGTCTAGTGGGTTTCAAGCTTGATTCTATTGATTGATTACCAATCAGTAACCATAGCACGTCTCGCGCAACATATGTATTTTACCAATTTTTAAGGGTGAAATACAGAACCCTAAAAATGGATTGGTGGATGTAAAGCAACTCTCAGTCATTTTTCGCGACATAAGAGCATGGAACACACCGTCGTCACCCGCGTCTCAATGGGTTTATGTGGCGAATTTTGATTGGGCTCCAAACTTTTGAAAGCCGCTAAATACAGTCTAAACACAACTTGAAAAACCGGCCAAGTGCGAGTCGGACTCGCGCACGAAGAGTTCCGTACCATTATCTATAAAAACCGCAAAAAAAAACACCGCCGCTTGCAACAGCACTTGTTCAATTGCAAATCTGGAATTTTAATGCTGGTTTCGGCCCTAACAACATATAAAAAAATCATAACGAACTGACCTTATGCAAGCACGGATGTAGATCTCAAGATCTACATAGTACAGTCAGCTGTACTACTGGATTCATAAAAATGCGCGAGATACGCTAGGCTTAATTTTTTTGGATATCTTCAGAATGCTCTAAACACAGCCGACCACCCTGCATTGCATGACATCATCAACTGACTTCCGGTCTCACTATGTACAGTTCTGGTTCTGCACCACTGAGTTTGTTTGCCGACAAATTCGAAACTCCAAGTTTGTCGGTTAGAACAGGATATTAAAGGCCGATGCACACAATGCTAGTTACATAAAATGAGTAAGTAAGTTTACAGTATAGTTCCTGCACCCGTATCATACCGGGTGCAGGGGGAAGTTTTGTCTCAGAAGGGGAGGGACAGATGTTGTAAAGCGCGTGCTTGGTTCTTCAATCTCTCGCGTCGCGACCCTCCGCGGTGGCAGGCATGCTAAGGGTGCAGCTTAGTAAAGGGAAGTGGTAAAATCAGGAAGCACGTATCCAGTGGAGAGCGCATAGATACATTGTCCTTTGAAACACAACTCGCCAATTTAGGGCGGGGGACGAGGTACCTTAGAGAGCTGTGATTGGTCAGCCGCTGCGGAGGCAGCTGAAAACTGTCACAGCAATGGCGGCCCGTCATCGTATATAGGTAGCATACGTTGCATACAACTAATGTTTGGCGAGCCGCATTCCCCCGCAGGTGCAGTCAATTGGATATACATTAGTCTCTGGGTTAAACCACAGGGTGCTCATCCCATACAAATTAGAATTAGTAAATCTCCGTAAAAAAGAGATGGCGTGAGGAGTAAGTTTTGTACTTTAAACGCCATGGTTTCAGTTAACATACTTCTAGGAGGCGCTTTTCTTAGAATAAATCCTATATATCTTAGCGCCATCTCGTGATATTTGCAATTTTTCGATGGTGCTGCACGTAGCGATAATGGCCTCGAACTAAAGAAGCTTCCGTAGCATGGGGTGAATTGGGGTGTTAAATTTAGGACGTACGAAAATACTTGACTTAACCACTTCACTCGCAGAAGCGCACCGCTCGAACGACCGAACAATGGCGAACTGAACTATTGTTAATAAGATGTGTCGGCGAACCAGTTAACAAGCTGAAAATATTGCATGTAGGGTAAAGGGTATAAGACATCAACTAAGCAAGAGAGTACCTATTAAAATTTCTCCTGCTAATGGGGGAAAGGGGGGTAAGCTTTGTATGGATAAATGTTTACATAGATTGGCCATATTCGTTTTAGGCAAGCGAAGCCGCGGGCAACTGCTAGCTATTATTATAGCAATGCAAGTGCATTCACACACACACCACTAAAGAACGCTTTTAAACATAGAAGTCATGGGTTCGCGTTTGTGAATTGCCAGAACTAAAATACAAGTGCTTATTTCGCAATCGAATAACGAAGTTCTGAACGGGAACATTGAAGTATTTATAGAGCAATATTAGTTTGAGTGTAGTTCCGATGTAAACTAATGAATCGTTCGCAAACAGTGTAAGTGTACTCGCCAATTTATGTTGTAGCTACAAACTGTTATTCAATTTGCTGGCTGGCCCGGTCTGTGTATTTTGTTTTTGGACAATAAAATGGTCTATTTATCCTAACATGTACAATTTTTAATCATAAAAAAACGAAAATTCAATGGTCGTGAGATGGAGCCCTCTGACACACGGTCGGTCGGTCGGTCGGTCGGTCGTCGTTCGGTCGGTCGTTCGGTCGGTCGGTCGGTCGTTCGGTCGGTCGGTCGGTCGGTCGGTCGGTCGGTCGGTCGGTCGGTCGTTCGGTCGGTCGGCCGGTCGGTCGGTCGGTCGGTCGGTCGGTCGGTCGGTCGGTCGGTCGGTCGGTCGGTCGGTCGTTCGGTCGGTCGGTCGGTCGGTCGATCGTTCGGTCGGTCGGTCGGTCGGTCGGTCGGTCGGTCGGTCGGTCGATCGATCGATCGATCGATTGATTGATTGATGTGTTTGTCTCTGACCTGCACGATATTCCAGTAGGGCACAATCTTGGCGATGCTCTCAGTCACCTCCGAGCAGGCCGTGCCCAGCAGCATCAGCATCGACTCCGGCTCCGTGTACAGAGCGTGGAAGAAACGGTCCACGCCCACTCCTGGATCGCACTGGAACAACATTTAATTAGCTGACCATATTTGGAGAATAAAACCACACACACACACACACACACACACATGCACACACACCACCAACACCTCACTACACAACACTCACTTATACACACACTTACACTCATATCCCCTCTTTCAAGCTTACTATATGTATAACATATGTATAATGTTTATGTTAAATGATAGGTAGTTAAAGTAATAAATAACAAAAGTAAAATCATAAGTACCTACGTAATATAAATGTTAAATGTTAACTGAACAAAGGAGATTTAAAATAAAATACGATATAAAACACGTTTTAATCACCCTTTGTAAGGGGCTGGGCCTGGTATTTTTACATAATCTAGCTGGGATACCAGCTCGTCTCACATCCTAAATGTACTACAAAAGGTCTCATATTTATTTGAACGTATACTCTTAAAATATTTAGTTGATTCCTTTGTTACTAATCTGTTGTAACCTCTCGCTGTACATTTCCTGTTTTGAAATAAATATATTTGATTTGATTTGATTTGATTTGAGAATGATACAGTCTTCCAACCACAGTCTGTGCTTCCAACAACCTGTTGACTGATGAGTGACGTTTACGGGGGCGCCAGTACGCAACTAAATGCAACGAACCTGTCATCAACAAGGATCTTTTATTCCTCATTCATTGGTCATCAAGCATTAGTTCCACCTGTCACCACCCAAGAAGATCGTTAAAGAGCTGTAGATAGGTGATGTGATGAATTGATGATAGATAATGAGGTGGGACGCCCGCTGAACACAGGCGGGTGATCGGTCCTCTATTCTGACTATTTCACCCAATTCCCAGTGTTTGAGCGCTGGTTACTCTTGGTTCAGCTCATTTCCCTCCCCAAATCTACCTGTTCTTTTAATGAATTCTAGTATGTCACTGAGTTTGAGGTTTGCTAAGCAAGGAGGTAGGTTTGCAGATAGTAGTGTCCTTGATTTTGAATAACTTTCCAAAAGAAACGATTATTCGCAAATGAAAAAAATACTTTCATATTCATTAGAACAACATGAATACAATTTTACCGTGTATTCAAAAGAGTCAGTTATCAGAAGCTATAAGATATTGATGGTTCCTTTTAACAAAAAATTCAATCTCTTAACGGTCCGAGCGAGAGGTCCCAAGGGTCCGAATTCCGGGTTTTATTAATACGAGTGGTTTATTATTACGGGCCTAAGACTAGGTGCGATTTGCTGGTCTATCCTCCGGTGCTTGAAAGCCAAAAATGTGTGCCAACGACCCACAGAGGAGAATTGCGTTATGATGGCTGAAGATGTTGTGCCCCGGTGCACCGCTAATTGAGGCGGATTGCACAGTTAAGTGCCACTTAACTAGCAGGATAGAACCGCGCCGGAGCTATGTCGGTATATTACGAGACTTCAAACACCAAAGTGTACATAACTATAGCATAGCGTCACGCCTATTCCCATACCGCCTGTTAGAGGCATAGCTTTGCCCAAGTTTAGCCATTTATTCAATAATCCACCATACGTGACAGAGGGATAGCTCATCGCCGTACCTATATGGAGTTTAAACATTTCTTTACGAAGGCTCGTAAACTGTACAGTTTGAGCAGAGATCGTCATAAAAAAGTTGACAACTCACATACCTTGGTATCATTCGTCAGCAAATGCAGAGTATATCCAGGTAGAAGCCTTTTACTATTCACGTGGTTGACTGCCAGCTTAGCTGCCGCCAGCTCTGACACTCCATCAGGTCTTGGAGAAGAGCCTATGGAGAGCTCAAAGAGTCCCAGGATCGTGATGACTCGGTTGGAGGTGGTGTGCGGGAATTCTGGGGAAGATGAAAAGGCGTTGATGAATAGAATAGAGTGGGTAACCGCTTATCTGTAGGTGATTTACCTAGGTATTATCAATTACTTTTAAATTTTTGCCATTTCCACTTGACAGCAACACATAAATTGTAACAAGCAGCAGTTAGTATTCGAGTATCTGATGCTCTGCTACTTTTTACTAATAAAATCATAAGTAGATTTCTTTATTTTGATTTGATTTGATTTGATTATATTTGTTTACATATTTAAACAAATATAATCCCAGGTCTTCAAGTAAGTACTCAAAACAATCAAATTAAACTATCTCCACTTAACTGCTTGCCAAACAGCGATAAATCCAAGAACCACTTACGAGTACGGTATCATTAGTAGATTCCCACAGAAATGGTTGTCAGATACTCGAGGGGTAGAATTTCAGAAGTGTACTGACCCGTCATTACGGGTAAAGCCTATTGTGGCAGGGCCGTATTTAAAAAGATCCCCGTAATGTGAGGCTATTAAACGATCGATCGAAAAACGACATCGACCCTTACATGCGGTCGGTAAAATTTGATGTAGTGTGAGCGTTCACAATAGGTTGCTTTTTTTTTGGACCATAATGGATCGTACGATAGTATGCAAGGATAAACAGGCCGCCAAAAGAAAGTTTCGATGGCCGTTGCTGCGACAAACGTTCTTGCGAAAAAAAAAACCACTGCCTCATAGGTTCGAAAGCTTATGGACTCGAATAATGGTCGCGAAAGACGCTGTCTCGAAAAACATTTTCACTGCCTCACACGCTCGAATGCTTGTCATTTCGATTCATTCAGTCTTAATGTGTAAAAGAAATTCAGGTAATAATTATTATTACTACCAGCAATTCATAATCTAGATGCCTATAAAAACTACTAACTAATTAAAACGTTGTTTGTTATATTAACATCGTACCACACACACTTAACTATTCGTGGGTCTCGCCACATATATTTATAGGTATTACAATTGCGCAGTTTTGCATCCCGTTCCTGCCTAGATAATAATATAATGCATTTAGTAAACGCAAATAAACATCTAAGGTTCATATTCAGACAACATATTGTTTCGAAAAAGAAATAAGCAAGAGCGTAGAATAATAGCTCGCCTGTTTTGTAATAGCGACACTTTATAATCTTGCGCACACCAGCCTTAACACCAACCCTAGACCCAATTATGTTGGAATTAAGAACGTTTGTTTCCAGCTCTACAGCTACATTGGCGGGTAGATACATTATTTTCAAGAGTAATTTATTTGAACTGAATCCAGACGGAGTAGGAAATCCAATTTACTGTGTCTGCAGATTTTCACTTGCGTTTAGGAACGTTTAACTTTGAGTAATTTCACACAAAATACTAAATTAACTCATGCCGCACCTACACTGGTCTACAAATGATAGATTGAAGGGAGTAGAAAATAATAATTGTAGATTAGATGAGATTAACTCGAAATTTGAAATTCGAAATTGACCATTAGAATAACACTCAGCTTGGCTTTATGGCCCTTCATCGCCACTCAACACTCAAGTCATATTCATTATGAACCTAAGAGAGTCTAAGCATACAATCTGTAGGCCCTGTACTCTTTGAGCGATCTTTAAATACCCATAACTCATCATATATATATGATGAAGATCCATAAGCATAATATAAGTAGATGTCGAACGTATATGATAGAATCAGGGACCCGGCCAAATCCCGGGAAATGATAAATAAAGACAATATTTTCATCAAATCGCTAGATCTGTTCAGGGATATGTTATATTCGAGTCGGATAATTTTTCAGGATTTTATCAAATCCCTGATTCTATCATATCCTGCAACAGATATGTACACCACTGTCTACGAAGTATGCTGGCGTCAGGCTGGCGCTTGTGAATTGCGATTCCGGTTTTAGTAGAATACAAAATGCGTAGTATTGAAGCATGTGCCAGGCTTGTGGTATGCTTGTGTGCAGTAGAATTCGGGCCCTGGTTCTAGTCGGTTAGTTTAGTTTCCACGCGAAGTCACTGGCAACAGCTAGTGTCTTCTATGAATGGGACTCATAATGTGTACAGAACGTACACTGATCCGATAAATTTAGATTGCACATCATATTTGGACAGATGGGCTTAGCGCGACTTTGGCAAACAGCCTCCCATTTTGCTGGACAAAGTTGGGGCCTATATAATTTGTCATGGACGGCTTATCTGGACTTCTGTTGGAATCATGTTGATTTTGAAAGAACACCGGCAATTCTCATACTAATGAATATCTCGAACGAAATTGTAACGTCTATTCACAAGAAAAGTCATATAAGTATGATAGATTTTTTATTCATGAGGTCGATGGTGTAAGAATTTTTGTTCTTTCATAAACATTTTATAAAGATATCGGGAAATATTTCCAAAGAAAAAATGTGCAGGAAAAGAAAAACTCGAACGAAACAACCAAAGATAATACTAGTGGCTCTGTGAGCTGTAGACCTAACGAGTGACACCCGGAATTAGAGTTAGTTTATCGGATGAACAGATGCAATTACTATAAAAACAAAGAATCCGATTGCATTTTCTTTCAATTCATACAAACTTATGAATGTACCTTACATATTAGGGTGCTCCTAAACGGGCCATATTTTTACTGCAATATGTGGCCGGCCACTATTAGAGTCGCAGTCGGTGCCTTTCTATCATGTGAGTAAAAGAGGGACACCAATATTGCCGGCTACATATTGCAGCAAAACCTGGCCCGTTTAGGAGCACCACATTCAAACGATTTCACAAATGAAGGCTCCGAACATATCTGCGTAAATTTTTAATTAGCAACCTTTTTATGCGTCAAACTTTATTAAGGGCAGTTTCTAAAGTACTCTGCCTCAACATTCTAAGTCCATTATGTTTAATTAACTTAACGGAACGTGAAATAGACACTTCGGCGCCTTGATTTTAATTTCTTTTCTCATCTTCTTCAGTTGGGTTTAATTTAATACAGTTTCGCTGGACGTTCTTTTTAATTAATATTTTACTGCCTCCAAAGTCAGTCTGACTAGTTCTTTCGAGCAGTAAAACTATTCAAACTTCAAAAGAAGCATAAAACATAATACAAGTAAAGTTTGTTTTGCCAAAAGTTGTCAGCGGCTATCATCATCAACTCAGCACCGAGCTTTTTATTCACAATAACACGTTTTTATAACCCTTGTTTGAAGTGATAAACAATTAAATTATTTTTTTTCCAAATATATTAGTACTATTGGGGATATATCTCAGCCGGTATATACGATGGAAACACGATTTGATTAAGTTGGCTCGATAGAATAAATTCGCAAAGTTATCTCTAAAAAATAAAATAAACCCTTAGTACGGCCTGAATAATTACGGAAAGTTGTCAGTTTTGAATAATAACAAACTAATACATGTTTTCTATAAGGTATACACTTTACATTTTCAAAATGTGGGTTTGTTTATCAATACGAAGGAAATACCTAAATTCATGCGCGTTCCGGCCATCCTAAACCCGACCTGCCTCTCCTCCCCCATATCCGCTTTAGTAGTGCTTCAGCTGTCGGACGGGAAGCTTGTGTCGCTTCCACTGAGACGCCCGGATTTGAAAACGTACGAAGAGTTTTGTCAAAATTCACTTCATTCGAGATGGGGAACAAAGTAAATAAATCAAAGGAAAGAAGGGGTTGGCGAAAAAAGAACGCTAAACGCTTGCATGAGGAAATGAAGTAAGTGTAACTCGTATACCTACCTACCTACTTGCATATATATAAATAATTTGGACAAGTGCGAGTCGCACTCGTACTCGATCAGAGGGTTCCGTACCACCACACAATACGGGTACGGAATCCTAAAAATATTGTGGTAAATAACACTGTAAATTATCTGTGTTCAATAAAGAAATTCATATGAAACAAGGCTTAGTTATGGGGTCCCGTTTGGCACCCTTCGGCACGGAACCCTAAACGACAATTTAATTTATCCTTCTAGAGCACGACGCTTACAGCTTACAGGCCGAGAATTTTGAAGACAAACAGAATGTACCCGTTGCTTCGTAAGTATACTCAATACCTACCTACCTACTTGTAGTTTGTGGTTTGTTTGACTAAATTAATTCCACTAATATTTTTCACATTTTTTCTCACATTCCATTCTCTGTCATTCTTTTTCTTTTATAGGGTAAATGTACCAGTTGTTGACATTTCACTGCAAAATAAATATGAACCCTGACGGGATGAGAGAAAGACAACTAATACAGAACTTTGAAGACAAAGAGAATACTGTTGCTTCGTAAGTATAATCCTCCTACCTTCCGATTATACCTACTTATTAAAAGTGGTTTGCACTTACCTATCTACTTACGATATTTGAACAAATAAGTTTACTGGAAAATTATTTATCTTTTTCTATTTTTAGGGTAAATGTACCATCTGTTGGCACTTCACTACAAAACAAAGAGTCATCTGATAAACTGTAAGCGTAGAAATAGTAGGGTGTATAGGAAAACATTATAATAAATTAAGAATGAATGAGATATCTATTTTTCGATTTACAGGGTAAATTCCTTGGATGACACCGATTCTAAAATTTATCACACTCTGGAATCGTAAGTTCAAAAAATAATTATTTTTATGAAATAAGTCTTACAAATTTCATCCGAACACCAATTTTGTCGATAAATAAATTACAATTAAATAAAATATTCTGTTTTATTACAGGGTGCCAATTACGTGGAAACAAAATTCTTGTCTTCCAGTGGATGGAGAAATAGACAATGAAATTACTTACTTACTACTTAAAGTAACAGATAAAAATATCCAGATGATGAAAAATTAAACGCTAAAAATTTAGACACGGTCGCGCTGTAGGCTTTAAAGTCAAAACATGTTTTGTGTGGTAATTTTTCGTGTGTTCCTTGCCATAAGACCAAATTACCTGTGCCTGTAGACAAGTGACATCGCTAAGGATAGCGAGTCGAAACGATAACTTTTTATGTATGCGATTTGATATTTGGAATCGCTAAGGTGACGTCACCTAGCGAATCTAAATGTCCAATCGCATACATAAAAAATATCGTTTCGACTCGCTATTCTTAGCGATGTCACTTGTCTAGGCCCGCCCCCTGATCATGCAACTTCACTCAGTCTTGATTGTCATTCAGAATTTATTTTGAAGAATAAATCATTTGAATTTTAAATTAAAGGGTCGATAACTGGGACTCTCACCTTATTTAGCCGTTATGTTATTTTACGTTATTAAGTTCACTTTATGAGTTTCTATTATATTGCATTACTTACTGTTACTTAGAATATTATCATAAAAGGTAATTAGGTATTATTCAATTTATAATTATCAGGGATCGGATCGAAGGTGTGAATTTACCTAAAGTTTGTAGTCGGACATGACAAGGAGCAGTTACAACCACTTGAGTTGAGTTGAAAAATGACTGCACCTTTCAATTACAATCAGTATAATGTTTTATTTACCTCGCTTGAATGATGTAAAGTACAATACTCAGTAAATTTTACGAAAAATTTAAAAATAAAAAAGTTATATTTTTTTGGGAATCAGCAGTTTGAAAATGTTTATAGTTCGGTGTTTCAAATGTAAGGAACATGTAAAACTAATAAAAACAAAAATTAACTGGTTAGACAAAAACCCGAAATTTAACAGGTTAAATTCAAACCGGTTCAACTCAAGTGGTTGTAACTGCTCCTTGTCATGTCCGACTACAAACTTTAGGTAAATTCACACCTTCGTTCGTTCCGATCCCTGATAATTATGGTCTATCTCCACCAAGCGGACGGCACGGCATATCGGACTAAATCGGATTTTACAATCTTGAAACGAAAATAAATCTTGCATGCAGTGTTTAGATAGTTTAGAGCCCTCGCCCACGACGACTTCTTGCAGCGCTGCAGACGCGAGGCTGTCGCGCGTTCGCATCGATACAGTCGCGAAGCGGTCGCTAGCTGTGTTCCCTCGCCCACGTAACCAAAAATCAGCCGCGATGCTAACGCGCGTTAGTAGCGATGCTGTCGCGCGTTTGCATCGCTTCTGAAGCGCGTAGCAAATGCGACTAACGCGCGTAAGTAGCGATGCTGCCGCGCGTTTACGAAACGCGCGTCTGCAGCGCTGCAAAAAGTCGTCGTGGGCGAGGGCTCTTAGAGTCTATATTGCCAAATCAATAACAGCCGCCGCCGCCGCACGCGCCCGCCGATATGCTGTTGTTATTGATTTGGATGCAGTGTTTAGAGTCTATAATAGACTGTAAACACTGCATGCAAGATTTATTTTCGTTTCAAAATTGTAAAATCCGATTCCGTCCGATGCCGTGCCGTCCGCTTGGTGGAGATAGACCATTACCCCTCAATATTTTTTATAGAAAAAATATCATGTTCCTATATTCCATAATAAATATGACGGTAAATTATAAATAAAAAGATTGTGTAAAATCTGGAAAAAGGTTTCTAACCGTAAATATTTGTAATAAAACTATTTGAAATCGATTTTTTGTTTTATTTTGTAAATAGGTATTGGTAATAGATAGGTATAGTAGAACCCACGAGTCCTGTAGTTTGATCATGATCATAGAGTAGGCTTTTTAGATAGCAACAAAGTCGAAGTTGTCAAAACTGTCAAAATCCAATAAAGGTGAACTCAGACCCATCGGAGCCGAGCGATTAGTGCAAGATGTGATAGACAAGTGTGCGTTCTCCTTAATTCAGGTCGTAAACATACAGTTGCCATGACGAGACTTTTTTTGAATTTGCCGGCTTTTCAAACGACGCTACTCGTGGGTTCTACTATACCAACCAACCAACTCGCGAGTGACGACGGGGTGGCGGCGCAGGGCTCGTCACGCGCGGCGGGCGGCGCAGGGCTCTTGCTAGCCTTTCGCTTCGCATGCTTTCGCTCTTGCCGCCGCCGCCGCCGGTTTGCCTCACGCACACATACACGAAGCGCAAGAATACCCAATATCGATTAGCGCTAGAAGCTCGGTGCACTCTTAAATTCTTTTACTAACATGCATGGCAGGTTTCACACAATGATTCCTCTTCTTGAAATAATCAACGATTACAAAAGTATGCTAGCTCATCGCTTGAAGAAATTCCAAGCTGTTTTTCTTTGGTACGCCTTTTAAAAGAAACAATGACGTAAGCATTTAGCTTTTTTTAATTCTCCTTTTTGCATGACAGCCAGCAGTAACATGAGTTTGCTTATTATTATTTTTAATAATGGAACGTTAAAATATTTCATATTTTTCGTTTACTTTGTGACTCTTTCAAATCAATATTAAAGTAATTGTATCCCCAATTTGTGAGATAAAAGGCTCATTCTTTTGTATTATGATTATGAGGCCTCTGAAAACAGAATAAAGGGTCACTAAAATTGCAATTATAAGATTTTGATCTGACAAAAGACTGTAGATTGTGTTATTAAATGTATAATGGCAATGGCATTTATACAGGGTGTAACAGAAAGGTGTTGTCATATTTTAGGGGGTTGTTAGGGATATCTTTCTGAGCAACTTTTACTATGAAACCGATTTGATCAGAGCAACTTTAATTTTCATTTCTCTATACAAATCAGCTGACCGCCAGGACCAAAACGTATGGAGCAATGAAAAATAAATTTGCTCTGATCAAATCGGTTTCATAGCAAAAGTTGCTCAGAATGGTCTCCCTACCATCCCCTGAAATATGACTACACCCTTCTGTTACACCCTGTACATTATTTGTGAGTTATTCTGTTTCGCTTACAATGGCCATGGCATTTATACATTATTTGTGAGTTATTCTGTTTCGCTTACAATGGCCATGGCATTTATACATTATTTGTGAGTTATTCTGTTTCGCTCTCTCTCTTCCGATCTGTGTCCAATCTTGATATTACTTTTATTTACAGCAACTTGTATCTTTGTCTGCTCCAGCTATATTCTCGTTCGGTGAGGCAATGGCTCAGATATTGTAAAATCCACTCCGTTTCATTTCATATGTGGTTATGTCTATCCATTCTCTATCTCTATTTTTCAAGCGTTGTAATCAAATTTTACATTAATTATGAAACTGTTTCTTCATTTCAGTGTACTAATAAGGATATTATCTAACGTCATTGAGCATTATTTCGCTTGAAGATCTCAAACAAGTTGTGTTTTGAACGCAGCAATTCAAGATTTGCATTCGCAGTGTAGTTCATGCAGTCATGGTAACTAATGTCGAACGTATTTAGCTGTTTCTAAGGCCTTGTCGTAAACGGGCCAGCCCCCCTAGACAAAGTTAAACGCTAACGCTAGCGAAACGAAAGGATATCTTTTTATGTATGCGATTTGACATTTGGCTTCGCTAAGGTGACGTCACGTAGCGATTCCAAATGTCAAATTCGCATTCATAAAAAGTTGCCGTTTCGTTTCGCTATCCTTAGCGTTTAACATTGTCTACAGGCACAGGTTTTGCTGCAATATGTAGCCGGCAAATATTCACATGTTAGAGAAAGACACCAATAGTTGCCGGCCACATATTGCAGTGAAAATATGGCCCGTTTAGGAGCACCATAAGACACTCATATCCTATCGGTCCTACTCGAATGCTATGAGTTTGAAGCATATCCTTTAATACGTCTTTCGTAAAGCGACAAATAATGTAAAATATACTTAGTCAATCCCGATTCAGGTTTTTTTTTTGCTGTAAACGGAAATATTAGGGTGTTTTATCATCATTGGATCTGCTAATTGGACGCACAACAGAGAAATATTATAAGTATATAGGTAAGTGCAGTTCAGTTCAGTTCAAAATTTTTATTGACAATAAAATCATACATATGCTTTTTTTTCATAAAAGCGTTTCTTATTAAAATATATGTGTTTATGAAGCGCAGGTGTGGAGATTCTACTTTCAATTATTTTTCAATCTCGTTTCCTTTAGCCGGCATTTTTAAGAATCCATGAAGGACAACGCAAAATTTTATTCTTTTGTATGTATTATCAAGGCATTACGAGCACAGTTTGCGCTAGGTTTTCGTTGGCTCTGAGCTGTTTTCTCTCTCTCTCACGCCATCTTACCCTATACGAGAAAGATAGGTCATAGCTCGCTTATAGCCGAAGAAACTTGACATAGACTGTAGTAGCTAGTATCGTGAAGAAGTTAATTATAGTAGTTCAAGTAGTTCGGTAGTTAATATAACTTTATAGTAACCCTATATAATTTACTCTATGCTTTATAGGTCCTGTATAATTAGTACCAGCGGCGTGGAAGAGTGCATGGCTAAATCTCCGCCCCTCGGTGGGGCCATAAATGGGCTACATTTTAAAAGGACGGTTCTATACCATCATCGCTTTGTCTTATAATTGCGACTCTAATTGCGTATGGCAAAAAAAGACAGCATTTGATGGCACTTATACATGACGTCATTCTGTTGCTATTTCATAGAACTCAGGAACAAAAGTTCCGTTTTGACAGTTCATAAAAAGTATCTATTTTGACTTGACCGGCCACAAGCCTATTGGGACACGTTAGCTTCTGTTCGATCCTACAATATGTGTGCTTACATTTAGCCTTTTCCGAAGGCTTTTAGTCGAAAATGCCGTCGACGAGGCGAACACGGCAAATCAATTCCGTCCAGAATTCGAGGCAGGAGGCAAAAAGAATCAGGCAAGATGAAAGTGGATACTAAAACATAGGTAGTGGTGTCCGAATGTTAAATATGATAAATACAAGGTGTAAATGAATTAACGCAAAATGAGAAACTACTTTGTTAGGGACATCATTCTGAGCAACATTTTTTATGAAACCAATTTGATCAGAGCAACTTTATTTTTCACTTCCCAGTGGATTTTGGCCTGAGTGGATCAGCTGATTTCTCATTTTGCGTTAATTCATTTACACCTAGTATATCTTAACTGAAGCTTCCGTATTGGATCACCATAATAGAAGTTAACCATTTTCACGACTGTATTCTTACAAAGAAAAGCCGCACCTTTTACAGCCTAGCTTTTCTAGATATGAGGCAGATTTTGTTCAAAGTGGTTTCAACAGTGCAGCGGGGAGAGCAGATTTTAGTATTAAACTTATGGTTTATTCCCAGTCATACAAATCACGAAGTCAAGGCTAAATGGCTTGGGTAATATGTCCCACTCAGGGAGCACTTATCCAGTGGAGAGCGCATAGATACATTTTCCTTTGAAACACAGCTCACCAATTTACGGGCGGGCGCGGGGGACGAGGTAAGAGAGCTGTGATTGGTCAGCCGCTGCGAAACTGTCTGGCAGTCCGTCATCGTACATAGGTTGCGTATGCGAACGTTTGTTGAATACAACAAACGTTTGGCGAGCCGCATTCCCCCGCAGGAATTGGATATATAGTCTCTGGTCCCACTGCTGGGGCAAAGGCCTCTCTCTCCCTCTTCCACACTACTCGATCCTTAGCTATCTCCCTCCAGTTCTTCTCCCGTAAACCCAACTCATCATTCATCTTAAAAGTTTAGATGATTATTCTACGCAAAAGATCAATCTTCTGATCACCTGTTACCCGCGTTGTTAGGGGGCAAACTAATGTAATCTTCGAAACTTGGCGGGTGGCCCCCCCTGACCCGACTCTGTGACAACACGTACACAATAATTAAGGTCAGTCGACTAACAAACTCTACTGACATTTGAGTGCCCTCCTGCCTGCGTCCCTGAACTCTGACATTTGCAAATCGTATCTCTTGTATCTCTACAGGATCTGAAGCTGACAGCTTGATTTGAAATACATGTTTTGACATATCCCGGAAACCTACAATTTAAATTGAAGTCTTCTCTGAAAAAAGTTGTCACTTAACTAATTTATTGGCGAGAATCTCATAGGATTTTCATTTGTTTAAAATGCTAAGGGGATATGCTTTTTCAAAGTTTCGTGTAACTCAGAGAACATCCGAAGAGATGCGGCGGTGGCGGTTGCTACGAGATAAGAAGTTCGAGTTTAAATCTGTTCGATTCTTTATTTTACTTTTGACACTTTATAACATGCATTTTATGCGATATTTTTCATTGCAAATGACAAAAATGTATGACTATTTGCAGCGGCCAAAAGCAATGACAATGTGATTCGCTGAATATAATTTAGTAGACCACTGAATTTCTTATTTAAGATCCGAAGAATCGCCTTTTAAGTCAGAAAATCTGTGGCTAATCTACCGAATAAAGAATTACGAACATACGCCTATTCGAACAGTAAGTAGGTGCCAATTAATCGTGAATCATTAATCTAGTCTTCAGTAAAGCTTACTGTAAGAAGGTTATTTATTCAAGGAGGTTTCACCTTCTTGCTCTGCTAATTGACACGTGGGGGTGAACAGAGCTGAACAAACAAGGATACCGCAAACGCAATTACAGTGAAATTAGATCTGTGGACGATAGAACTTGTTTTGTGTTGGTACACACACAAGCTTAGAAGCAAGGAACTTGAATTGAAGTCAGTTTTTTCAGTAGGACAAGTAAAATATGAGTCTGCGAAAAGTCATGACTATGGCTTGTGTGCCTCTGGCCATTTGGCAGCAAGTGGCGACAAATTAATCATACTTTTAATTGATTTATGAATCTAAATTTACTAGCTAAATGCTTGTGCTCACAAGGGGGCTTGTGGATGGAAAAGTCGAAAGCAGACAGTTTGAATTAGAATTTTGTATTGTATTTGTATTTATCTATATATTTGCATCACACGCACAACATAAAACATAGAAGATACTTAGCGCTAAACAAAATAACATATAAAATATACAGACACAGATAGAAAATACCGTTAAATTTAATTTGCACTAAGATAGATAGGATATAGGTACCAAAGTACCATATCGCACTAGAACTGAGGGTGGTGTGGCATCTGCAAAAGGGTTCTGACTCAGCATGTGCCTGAGAAGTAGTAGTGATTTTGTTTGGATGAGTTAGGTTAGGTTTACAGGGCTTATTACATTACGCTGTCGGCAGGGCAATTTGTATAGACGTCTCACTCATGATGGAACGACTAGAAAGAGACAGTGAGTCAGATAGGACCCTGCCGACAGCGTAACGTAATAAGCTCTTACATTCGTACCTATTTTGAAAATAATTTAGCTTCTTATTGTCACGCATGGAAACATAGTTACTAAAAACAACAAATAATATGATGCATGTGATTATTCGCATTTCATCTTTGTTCATCATCATTGTCATCATCAGCTTGTTAGGCCTCTACTAGGTAATACATAGTTGTAAGCAGAAGTATAAGCCAAGGATTCAGTAAAAGTGCTTTAACTAAGTGAATGCAGAAATTGCAGAAGATATATCGAACTGTAATTAATCCAGTTAAAAAACTAATGAACTTTATCATCGAACCTCAAAAACATCGCCTTCTCTCGAGAAAAATGCCGCTAAATTTGTTATTATCTTGATCGAAAACTTGAAAGTGATCTGCTGGATTCTGGATTAAACGGAGTCAATTCTAATATTTGTACTTTTCTGCTTTTGATTGAAAACTGGCTCACTAAAGCCCACAACTTCCGAACGGGCGGTAGAATACAAAAAAAAAAATATACGCGTGTAGCACCGTACACGTGTTAGAAGTAAAACTTCTGTAGCTAGATCATTAAGTGGTACCTATACTATACACCTATACCTACCTATACTAAAAGAGATTTAAATTTCCAATTTTGAGATCCAATCTCTGCTTCAAGTTACTTTTAAGTTTCAGACGTCCGATTATTTGAAATTATTTTATACTTGTACTTACTTTTAATACGTCATGTCATTTATTTCCCACCATTCCTTATCTACAATTTGTCGCGCTCGTGGTGACATGCTTAACTCATTCAATAGTGTCACTACTATTTGCATCTCGCTCAGATTATATACCATCTGACGTCACGTCTTTAAGCCGTCTCGCTCAAATGTATGCATTGCTTTGCTTGTCTCTGTGCCCAGTCCCTTTATTTAATTGATCGAGTACGTATTTTCAACTATTCCAAGTTAATGTGTACCTGCGGGGCTACCATAAGGCTTGCCACTCACCTCAGTCGCGCAGATAAATGACAAAGAAGATGGCTAAATCAATATATGGACGACTGCCCCAGACATGTACAAAGACTTCTCAACAGCCAATAGCATTTAAATATTCATTCATAAATTTAATTTACTGCGTCTGTATTTAGTTTGTAGAACTTGAAGATTTTTTTTATTAAATATAGGTAAATAAGAGTTGTTACTCAATACTCCGTGATTCCAATATGATTCCGTGACCTTTGCCGTCACTAGAAATAAGCACCATTTTGCAATAACATGCAACATAACGCCATCTAGCCACTCCTCTGGAAACCTCCTGTTTTCAACAGTTTTGCTAGTTGGCAATTATGTTGCATGTTATTTTTAACGATGGCAAAAGTCACTAATCAATGGCGGAATCATAGAGTATGAAGTGACAACTCATAATTATTTAATCATTTCCTTCAAGTTCTACAAACTAACTAAAGACGCAGTAATTTATGAGAGAATATTTAAATGCTATTAATTGGCTGTTGAGAAGTCTTTGTACATGTTTGGGGCAGTCATTTTGCCAAATTGCCAACTCCTTTCGCGTCTCAATGATGTTTCTCCATAAAATAGCGCGCATTCATTATGATATGACATTAAATTGTGACAAAATGCGTGGCTGGGGTGACTGGCGTGCCTTATGCTACCCCCGCTAACCTATACATACCTACTTTGCTAGGATTTTTTAGGGTTACTTCATCGCGAAGCGATGACGTAACTCTTATTTAATTTTATTCTTGATATTTCCTTAGTCCGCCATACGACATACCTCGATTTTTATATTTTACTTCAACATTATTGACTGGCATGAAGTATTAACTTTAAAATTACAAAAGCTTATTAAAATCAAAATCGTATAATTTCAACAGTTATAACAACAATTCAACTTTAAAATATGTATTACAAAAATTACATACAAACAAATAAGCGAAACAATAAGCCATTAAACTTATGGCTCTGTAAACTGTAGACCTCGCTTTGGCCGTTTACTACAGATAAACATTAAATAGGTAGGTATAACACGTACTTAGTAGCTAAACTGCTAATTTGTGACTTGAAATGCACTATATAATAAAAAGTGGCTTTAGAACAGTTCTAGGTACCTACTTATTGTTTTCAAGAAGTCTTAATGCAGCCATCCATCACATCGGAATTTGCTTGAAAACTAAATATCACATTTGGATGATTCTAAGTGACTTTATGCGATTACTAGCTGCCCGTTGCGCGATTACGCAGCGCGTTTTAGGTACCTATTCCATAGTTACCGGCCACAAAACGATTCGTTCATCATTTTAGAAATCCATATCGACCCGTATGTGACATTGATGAAACTCTTTTCTTACAAACTGTATGGATCGCATCGCACAGCTGTCAAACATAAGTTCCGGTTCCAACAAAGAGGTTGAACGAAGTAGTTTTTGGTCACGTCACTGGTTTTGTTTGCCAGTTTTTGCCCCAGCCAGCGGCGGCGGCGCCATCTTGGCCATACCGGAAATCAAGAACTCGTGGAAGAATGCTTAAAATATTTTTTATTTGTTAACGTTTCATCAGGTTTTTCTCTCACTAATTAACATTCTTTATTGTACGAATGTATTATTATCTTATCTGATTAGTTAAAAACCGTATTGAAAATAGTTGCGGTTTTAAAAGTCTTCAGCCGACCCTGACGTCACCGATTCCAATTTCCGTTACATTTCTTAGCCACTCGTGATAGCACCCGGCTAGTAGCAAGTGAAAAGCAAATATATGAATAACCCACAGTTGAGAGGTTAAATAAATTTTACCCCCGTGCCCCAAGAAGTTTTACTTCAATATTAATTTATATTGACGTTAACTATATTAAGCAATCTGTATGATTTTATGGTCAATAAAAAAATTTTTACTTGAACTTGAACTTGCTTTGTGCCTTCCTGATTTAACGAAACGGCTGCGACCAAAGACTCTGCATCGTCTTTTCCTGCGACATACACATCGAAAGAAAAATTCGGTCAAGTGCGATTCAGACTCTCACACGAAGGACACCATCGCAAGAAAAAGTACAAAAACGATTCTGTGTCAACTCTCTACCTTTTACGGCGTGGACAGACGATGACGCGCCCGCTCCGTCGCCGCTCCGTCACCGCTCCGCGCCCGCCAAGCGCCCGCTAAGCCGCGCTCTCACCGCCTTGCACCGATTTGTGTCTTATTGCTCATGAATAAGTCTCTTATTACATCGGATGGTTTTCATCGCACCCGCCCCGCGCCCGCTCCGACGCCGCGCCGCGCCCGCTCCATCCGATATATTAAGAGACTTATTAACGAGCATTAAGACACAAATCGGTGCAAGGCGGTGAGAGCGCGGCTCAGCGGGTGCCGGGTGGGCATGGAGCGGCGACGGAGCGGCGACGGAGCGGGCGCGTTTTCGTCTGTCCACGCCCTTACGGTTCTTGGGATACAACCTGCTGGCGGACGGACAGACGGGGTCCCGTTTAACTCTCTTCGGGAACGAAACCCTAAAAAGGGCAGTGTTTACTATACTTTCTTTTTCATTCTCTCTATAAATGTTCCTTTACAGTAATTTGCACAGATATTGATAGAGCAGTATGCTAGGGTCTGTCGACCCTAAGAAAACGTGAGAAAACACGGCAAATAAAAAAATCTTATACATAAATCAATCTTATACATAAGTCTATGTAATCAGGCTGTCATTGGTCAAGATAGGATGGGGCTCGCAGAGAGCAGTGCCAAAACGAAGTTTTTGGAAGTCTGCTATTAGGGGCCTGGTATCATACAGAATGACGGATTTCATACTTTAACGGTGACATATTACATGTATGTCACGATGACCAAGATAATATAAACCGTATAGTACAGTCCTTATATCCAAAACACCGACCCTACCGTGAATAAATATGTAGTGGATTTTTCCTTCGTAGCTGTCTCGGGGGGGTCACTGGGAGTGTAAATTCAAAATGGCGACCTAATGATGCTTTTGAGTATATTCGAAAAGTGTTTTTTTTTTCGGCTAGACTAGCACTAGATAGTAGAATGAGTCTTTCTCATATTGACACCTCTTTGGCGCAGCGCCCGAGGATAGACTGATTGTTATAGAGAAGGTAGATGGAGGGTTAGAAAATTTTGCGTAATTTAATATGTAAATTGAGACCACGGGGATTATTAATTTAACCTGTAATTCGTTGCCTAAAGCCAGATAGAGATTAGGTATTAGATAGATAAATGGGCTACAAGGCCCATAGATTACATTAAAATATAAATTAAATTAGGTACACAATAAAAGATTACATTAAATTAAAATAAAATAATAAATTAATTTCAAACAAAATACTATACAATTAACTAAAAATTAAGAATATGGAATGGGATTCCACACTACTAGGACAGACAGGTGTGCAGACCTTCCCAGTGCCCCAGCATCGGTGAATCCCTTCTGTCAGCAAACGTGCACAGAATGGAGTTGGGACTACCACAGATAAGGGGTCTTTAATGAGGCACAGCGTTTTCTAATGATTGCGTGGAAACCGTCAATCCTTGCCTCCGCAAACATGCCTGAGGCGCTGCAGTGGCGCGGCAGCCCCATCACCACCCTGAACGCGTTGTTGTACTGGACCCGCAGAGCGCTGTATGTCCTCTGCGTGTAATTGACCCACAGGCTGCAGGTGTAGAAATACGGCAGTATGCTCCGAAGAGCGTCCGTTTAGCTTCTTTACTGCAATGTGCAAACCTGCGGGCCAACATGTTGCAGCGAACAGCCAGCGCTCTGCGTTCCCTCTCTATGTCTAGGTTATCTTTGAGATCCTCAGAGACCCGTGGCCCAGATATTTGAACCTATTTAAACCACTTTATTCAAAGGAGTACCATATAATGTGACTGGCGGTACTTTCAAGTATGTTTTGGTGCCTGACTTGAATACCATATATTCACTTTTCTTGACATTAGTGTTGCCGCTCGATAGTGTCCTATCGATAGCCTATCGATAGACTATCGATTGTTGACGTCACAACGATAGTATCGATAGTCTATCGATAGTATCGATACTATCGATACTATCGATAGTATCGATACTATCGATAGGCCTATCGATTGTATAGATGATTTTGGCGTTTTACTATCGATAGTAAAACTATCGATAGTTCGGCAACACTACTTGACATTGTATCTGAGTCCATGAGTGTATATGAGTCTATATGACAGCCGACCCTAGTACTGCTAAGCTCCTCGATCAGCTGATTCATATACAAGTTGAAGAGTTTAGGAGACGTCAATCCACCCTGTAATAGATAAATAAATCGTTTATTCATTATAATGGCAATGGCATTTATACACTGTTGAAAATTAAATATGCAATTATAAACTACAAACACTACTTAGAAACGAAACAATACTACCACCATAACCACAAATAAAATTAGAAGAAAATTAATAAACAGCTAAGGCCATGTAGTATTGTGGATGCACCGAGACAATAAAATGGCTCTAACTCAGCAATAGACCCATCGCTATTCTGTATGAGCCAAAAGCCCAAAACACTGTTTTCTCAACGGTGTGGCTCAAGTACACACTACAACTACGTAATATTATTTATCTAGTCATCTGTGGGTAGTTGTAATAAAACCGGCCAAGTGCGAGTCAGACTCGCGCACGAAGGGTTCCGTACCATTATCTATATAATTGGAACAAAAAGTAAACTTTAGAAAAAACCGACTTCCACAAACCCTATTTGATTAGATTGAGTTTAATACAAACTGTAACCCCTTATCCCCCCCCCCAGGGGAATTAATTTTGTCAAATCCCATATCAGTGCTACCCCACGCTACTAAGGAACCCCTGTACAAAGTTTCATGGCTCTAGGTCCATCGGTTTAGGCTATGCGTTGCCTGCCCGTCAGCCACGCATTGTATTTGTACCTAGTATTGAGCAGATCTGGTGGCCATATGTGGTCTTCATCAGCAGTTCCGCATCACAATATTATGCTTACCATGTGCATTTGCACGAGTTATTATGAAAAACACAAAAATCACTATAGGTCTAATCGGTCTAATTTTCCAAATCGGTCCATTCGTTTAGGCGCTATCGAGGCACATACATAAAAAATAAATTAAAAAAAAAAACAAACATCCGGACGAATTGTAAACCTCCTCCTTTGGGAAGTCGGTTAAAAAAACCGCAAAAAAACACGTTAATTGTATGGGAGCCCCCTTTATATTAAATTTATTTTGTTTTTAGTATTTGTTGTTGTAGCGGGAACAGAAATACGTCATCTGTGAAAATATCAACTGTCTAGCTACCACGGTTCATGAGATACGGCCTGGTGACAGACAGACGGACGGACGGATATCTTGAGATTTTAAGGTACTTTCCCTCCAGGGCCCATTCGTTTGTTCCACCCTGTATATGTGTGATCTGTAACTGTATTTTTCATGAAATACCCAAAAAGTTTCGTTCAAATTATCATCTTATGTCAGAATAACTTTGTAGCTAGTTGAAAAATAACATTTGAATTGATTCAAAGCTTGCCGCGCTTTTAGGGCCTTTAGTACCTACTAAACGCCGCCGTAAGCAGCACTGTCTACAACCTACTCCTACTGGAAAACGCTCAGGGAAAACGCTCAGGGAAAACGTGAGACACCCATCTACAATTTCCGTACAATGAGGTTCACTCACTCATTATGTCAATGTCATGCAGACTGCAAAACATCATTTCAACGCACCAAAGAGTATTTAATTAAAACATCACTGGCAGCCAAACTTGAAGTGGCCAAAAGGAAAAAATTAATTTCTGTGCTCTGAGATTTGTATGAAAACAAAAGTAATTAAAAACTATTAATTTTATAATTATTTTCTAAAAGTTCTACATAATAAATAGAGACGTCGTAATTCATCAATTAATATTTAAAGTCTTTGTAGAAGTCCGGGGGCGACATTGCCCTATCATTTAAATTTAGTTTCATTAAAAGAAGGCTTACCTACCAAAACAAAATGGCCTTGGTATAAACTTTTCAAGCGTGTTGTGAAGACGTATCTTGTACCGAGACCACTTTCAATTTGTAATATCTCTCGTATTTCAGTATTTGTAGTTGGTGCGGCAACAGATATACACATTCTGTGAAAATTTCAGCTTTCTAGCTATTACGGTTCGTGCAGGCGGACCCGGTGACAGACGGACGGACGGACGGACGGACGGACGGACGGACGGACGGACGGACAGCGAAGTCTCAGTAATAGGGTCCCGTTTGGCACCCTTCGGGTACGGAACCCTAAAAATGGCCCGCGTTTTGTAACCTTATTACTTTATAATAAAAATCAAAACCTATGAAATGGAAACCATCAAATAAGGATGGTTACACAGTTGAGAAGTTATAGTATAAATAATTATAATATCAGGGCCTCAAATGAAACGAAGATGATATCGAAATAATTGAAACCAAACAGCAACCTATACTGAATAACTAAATCATTGGGGGCGCCGTAATATAATAAAAGGCACCTGTAACCCAATCCGGGTGAGTCTGAAGGTATGGACTATCCGTCAATAGAATTTATGTATGTAATATCATGCAATATCCGAAACAACTTATGTATGAAGAACTCAAGAATTATATCGGACTGTATGAATAGAGAAAAGTATCAACCTGTTGCAAGGAAATGCTTAGTTTTTCATTTAATATGAAAGGTATTAATGCTTTCATCTTCGACTTTGGCTCTCCTCCTCCCTTCAATTATTACAAGTAAAAGATTATTACTTTTTGGAATTAATTCAGCCTATTGAATCAAAACAATTATAGTATAGCACACATCTGTATAGGTTATGCGGTAGGGGAGCGGTGCGGGAGAAGGTATAACTTTTTATTAATAAAGGGAGTAAGAGATGAGGTCTAAGGCTGGATTTTACGAACAAAAGAGTAACTTTTACTCGAGAGTATCTTCTACTTTTCATAGACACCAATGACACCTAGATCAGATCACCTCATTTTGAAGTTATCCCCGGGATAGTTATTCTCGTATAACTTTTTGTTGGTGAAATCCAGCCTAAGTAAATTAATAGTTGAAATCACACACAAGAGGAATAATTTAAAGCAAAAAACCCGATTGCATTTTCATTAAATACCACAAATACAAAATGTTGTGGAAACGACAGATGTATGCCAGGATCGAGATCTTTAGTCTCTACGTGCTGGTTCCGGGAGAAAAGCTTGAAGATATGTATGTATGTCTTTACCACATAGAAACTTAGAAATTGTTTTTCACTAAAATTATTGTACACAACCGTTCGTCCACGGCTCGAGTTTCAACCTACCCAAATCGAGATAAAGTTCAAAATATATGGAAAAATAGAACAAAAGATTAGGGTCTTCTGGGGTCGTTGGCCGAGCTACTATCCGTTGTCACTCTGATATTGAAATCGGTGTATTAGAATATCTTAATGAGATCGGTAATTGGTTTTCGTTTTCTTTAGAATAATTCAAAACAAACTCCTACATATTTAATTACAAAGCTTGTTATTCAAAGAAACATTTAACTATCTCTCTTTTGAATGCTCCCTATTCTTGTTACTTTCTTCTTCTGTTTTTATAAAACTAGGTTGTTTACTTGACAATATCTATGGTGTTGGGTATTGAGGCTCTATTCTTTAATTATTTTATCTCTAATTACTAATACAAACTGGGGCATTCCATAGTGACTGGTGGGACATTTTTCTCCGGAATTCAACCAATCATGAGCTATAATTGTGTTATAGAATCTTACATAATAGTAAGATGTATCTTATAACATAGAAAAATAATGAGTTTACAAGATCCCTTAATTAAAATCCCCAGATACTTTCAGAATCTCTTGTGATTATTATTTGAATGAGTGTGACTGGTGGGACAAGTAAAATCCTTCTCTCTTACCGCCAAGTACTTGAAGACCAATTTTAGTTCGACCACTAAACTTTCAAGAGAGATTTTCTTCTTATCCTATAGTATATCTTATATTATTTCATTTTCATTAATAATTAGACTGATTACCTTTCGCAGAATTTAAAAAAAAAATTTTTTTGTTGTGACTGGTGGGACATGCATCCGAAACAGCATTTATTTCTCGATGTAATTTATTAGGATTAAAGTTTCCAGCAAAAACATATCGATTTTTTATTGATTTAAAATATTTTTCTTTGCAAGTTAGTGCAAATGCGGACTTTCAACTCAATCAGCTATAACAATTAGAAATAATTTGAGAAATTCTAAATTTGAGGTATTTTCCTCTTTCTCATGGAATGACCCAACTAGAGAGATTCATTCGGGGTTGCTGTTCCCACTACATAATACGTTGATTAACAGAGCAGTATGAATTATGATCCGGCAGTACGAATAATGACCAAGAGGCTTGTTAATTTGATAAATGTATTAGTTCGACCGGTCTTTATTCACCTGTTGTCGTCCCCATCGCCTCTGTCCTTACTGAATGGGGACAGAGGCGATGGGTACAACGGGATTAAAAGTTAATTATTTTACTACAATTTCTTTGTCCAAAAACACGGGCTATGGGGACTACGGGACTACACAAAAAAAAACATTTTGTTGGAAGCGGTGCACTGTCGTAGCAGACTCGAAGCGCGTAACACTTTGCTACGAAAACCGTAACGGCTACAAACGGCTACCAAGAAAGTAAAGTTCACTTGTTTGGCAAAATCGCTACTTTACTCTAAGATAGGAAATTTTAATGTAGCCCGGTAATAAACATAAACATTTACATACATGCACATACATTGCTTCTGGCCCCACACTTAGGATACCGTGGGAACCAGAAACTTAAACATGTAAACATATCAGAACTGGGATATTTTTTGTCCCCAGCCGGGATTCCAACCCGGGACAACTCGCATGGTAGGCAGATGCTCAACCGCTGCGCCACAGAGGTCGTCAAATGTCCCCACTGAGGGGCACGGGTATTCACCCGGGTACGAGTAAGTTAACTCTAAGATAGATATTTAAAGTTTTAAATCAGATGTCTGTTAAGAGAGCAAATACTATCACTTAGGGACTTGTATATCACAAAAATAATTAGGTATAATCTCAGTTATTAATTCAAAATTTTGATGTCGAATATCGGTACCAAATAAGTTTTATTAACACCAGTTAAACGATATAAATCGACATGAACGTCAACAACTGCGTCACTCAGCGGCGAAGGTAAGTGGATAACGAGATTCAAATTCAATACTCTCAATTAGCGTGGGGAACTGTTCAATCAGATCCGAATATGTAGCTCGTACATTGAACTGGGGCGTATTCCGGTAACATAATGCTCAGTGGCAATCACGCGACGACGACGGTCAACTTTACAGAGCCACCACTGTCCAACGATCTTTCGGCGTGTGAGTGACGTTTTCAGGGGGGGGGGGAGGCGCTAGTTCTACCCAAACTAATGCAATGAACCTATGTCAAGCGTTATTTTCTACATGTCACCGCACGCCAAAAGCCCGTTGGACAGCTGTATTTCTAAAACGGCCAAAGCGGATACTACTGGCGTATATTCAGCGTTAAGGTACCTAATTGCTAATTATAAAAACAAATTAGTTATAAATTAAAATAAAACCGATTGCAAAAAGTCTGATAGTGATCTGACAAGAACTATGGGCGCAGTGTGGCATACTACTCATTCAAAACTTCAGATTTCTTTCAGAACTTAAACATAGATCAAACGAAATATCCTGACAGTCTTTGTCATGTCATTATCATCGAACCGCCACTGAGGCGTCACTTTACCGTCACTGTGCTACCACAATAGGGCCAGTCTGAGCTCTATCGCAGTCGCGAGCTGTCCATTGAAGTGTCCTCGAGTGATATATTCAATGTTCACTGGATACTCGACGCGACGGATACGAGCAATATTGAGGCTATTGGAAATAGAGTTGTATTGGATACCAGCATTTATCACGATCTGTAGCTATAATAATAATAATATTATTTGTTTGGGTAAACGAAGTTTTTCTGCGTAATCAAGATTATTAAATAAAGTACCTATTTAGGTAAATTGATAAACATAGGCGCTTTATGCCTCTGTATGGGAAAAAGAGTGATACTTTTTTGTGATGAACATTTTGGTTCCATATAAGAAATTTGCTATAAAATTCATGTAAGTAGATAAGAAAGTATGTTTTATTTATGATCTTACAATATAAAGTAATTAATTTAACAAACGTCCGTCTCGATAAAACCCATCTTGACTATTCCCTATCAAGTCAAGTACCAATATAATTCAACGGTGAATCAAACACGCCGTGGAGGACTTCGGAAATGCCACCACGAATCACGCGACTGTAAATTATCGAGCAATTTCCCATCCACTGATCGCTCGCTGCGCCAATTATGCTCCGCTTAGCATAAATCGCGCGCAGTGTATAACCGAATCCCGTGTTCAGGTGAGTCCCATGGTCGGGCGATCCCATTAATGTCAAATATCATTACGGGAGCGTCACAGGGTTAATTATGCTGACAAACATTGTACGACACGAGATGAGATGAAATGTCAAGTGTGTTTTAGGGTTAGATCAGATTAGAGTTTAATCACGCTTGGAGCAAATAATTGACCGAGCGAGCGAAGCGAGCGAAGCGTCTCCGTTTCAGGTTTGGGCAAAAATGCTTTCGTATGTCTGTCCGGTTGTTCTCCTCTACAGGTCGCATTTATGAACCGATTCTCGTGAAATTTTGTGAGCAGGTTGGAAAAATAAATAGAATTTTTTACTCGAGCCAGTTTTTAGATTTTTTTCAAAATGGCGGAGATATGGGGTTTTAAAATGTAAAAAAATCGCTACAACCCAAACGGCTCGATGGATATTAACAAATGAGGTGTCGTTGGATTTGTAAAAATCATGAGAGTGAAACAGATTATATAATTTTAGTAAAAAGTCAGTAGGTTGTATTAAAGATTGCGAAATGTAGTTTACAAAGTTATTGGTGCGGCTACTTTCATACTGCATGTACGTAACCAGGTACATTCATAAGTTTGTATGTGTTATTGAAAGAAAATTATTTGGGTTATTTTTTTATGTGTGTTAGCAGTTCAGCTTTCCCACCGACATACTCGCGAGGTCTACAGCTCACAGGGCCACTAGTTAAGAGTTCAATGATCTGAAAAAAGTCTAAAGATCATGGATTTGAGAAAAAGTCCAAACAGGGCCCGAATTCTACTGTACACAAGCATACCACAAGCCTGGCACAAACTTGAATACGAGGCATTTGGTATTCTACTAAAACCGGAATCGCAATTCACAAGCGCCAGCCTGGCGTCAGCCTACTTCGTGTTCTACTATCCAAAACGTACTTACGCTGGCGCCAGTTAGTTAGATGATCGGTCTACTAGTATGACAGGATGGACTTAGCGTAATTTTGTTGATTGTCAACTATTATGGCGTTTCCATCTATCATCGTTCTGACCTTTTACTTTCGAGGATCAATCGTCTACAAGCTATATAGCGAGCTAACCCTAAACACTTCATTCAACATGACATCTCGACCTAAAGGTTTTTTCTGGCTAATGAGACCACAATTGCTACAGAAACTTTATACTTACAAAAACATAGTGATTGCAGAGGATCTCTTTGCAAGCAACAAAGTTTTATTTTTATTTCCAAGCTACAAAAGATTTTTTGATTTCACACCAGACAGAGCTAGTCTGAAGGATTACGGTTTGTTTGAGCTTCAGCACGCTAATGACTAAGCTTAACTCTCGAATTAGAGCCTAAGGTCTGTGAGTTTGCACTAATCACGGGTAATAAATAAATAAATGAAATTGTTAATTTCAGACTAACAAACAGGGATGTTAGTCTGAAATAAACGATTGTTCCCGGGCGCCTATAGGGTGGATGACTAGAAACGCTGGATTCTCTGAATTATTAATATTAATATTGAATTATTATGAATTTAATATTGAATTTTTATGAATTTAATTCGAGTGAGCGCACAGTACATTTGGCGATCGCATCCAAGCAGATGAAAGGAAACCGGAAGTAAAAAACATTTAAAAACTATATGCATGTTGCCATGTTGCCAGGAGCATGATTCTCGCGCATTCGATATACGATATCTACACCTATATCGAGTGATTTTGTAGGGGAATCTGTCAAAATAGGTCTCGATATCCGTATATCGAAGGCGCGAGAATCGTGCTCCAGCGGGTTGATTCTCGCGCCTTCGATGTACGGATATCGAGACCAATATTGACAGATTCCCATACGAAATCACTCGATATAGGTGTATATATCGAATGCGCGAGAATATGCCACAGTTGTCAATAATATTATGTTGTCAGATTTTTTGTAAACTTTGACATGCCATAGATTTTTACGGAATGTTAAGTTTACTTGAGTTTAGTTCTAACTCTCGTCCAATTTAGTCAATTTAATACCGCTCTAATCATCAGCGTATTAAAAGTTAAATGAGTTAAAATCAGACCGAATTGTTTGTAAGATAAGTAGATTTTGGTTAGACTTTGCAAGAAGAACTTTGTCTGAAGACGACGTAAGTCGGCAAATGGTGTCGAAAGCTCTAACCCTCGACCCGACGAAAAGCCCACAAAGCTCTTCCGGACTTTGGATGACGATTGACGTCTTGATAATAAGCGCAATTGGAAGGTTTGATTTTGGGAAAAGCTGCTTAACGGATAAAAGGCAAAAAGGGTTAAGCCCCTTACATTTCTATATTTTCTATAAGCGTGTATATTTATTAGAAGATATCATTATTCTTTATATAAAAATGTAAGTCCTCAAATGAAAATCCTTATCATTTAGAGATAATATTAGAAAAAAATTGAGTATAATGTAGCAATAACGGAAATAGAATATAACGCACAGGTCTTCCCCCGGTCAACAATCTACCTTTTTCCTTTCCAATGGTTTGCTGGAAGAAATCTCTTGTTAGAGATAAGCTCGCCTTTGTACATTGACAATCTATGATTAGTTTTCTGTATGCCATTCTTGTGTAAAGAAAAAAAATGTTTTGGTAAATAAATACTTTTTTTTTCACTCTCAGAAGCACACCGGTCGGACAAACGAACAATGGAGAACAATAGATAGGTAGATAAGATGTATCGACGAGAGGATTAAAATAAAATAAATATGTAAGGGAGGGCTCCCATAAAAAAAACGTACTTTTTTTTAAATAGGTAATGTTACGGAACCCTTCGTGCGCGAGTCCGACTCGCACTTGGCTGGTTTTTTAATATTTCGTGTAAGTAGTTCATTATTTGTTGCTGTAGCGGCAACAGATATACAAATGAAGTGAAAATTTCTACCCTCTAATTAATAGGGGTCGTGAGATAGAGCCCGCTGACGGACAGACGGACAGACGGACAGACATACGGACAGAAGGACCGACTGCGGAGGCTTAGTAGAAGGTCCCGTTTGGGTACGAAACCCTAAAAAAGATGCGTCGAAGTCTGCTGTCGAGTGTCGACACGATTTAAGGCTGCTGTCGACTGAGTATGAAATTCACTCACTCTTAGTCATAGTGAGATGAATGCTTTACGTTGATATTCAGACACAATTCTGACACTTGTGCTGTCACTTTTGACGTAACGGATTATGAGAACCTCAGATTTATCTCTGAATATTATCCCGAAAGTTCAATCTACCGTGCCCCGTCAAAGGGAAAAAAACAGCCGTATTTTATATACGAATAGAAATAGAACAATGGAATGCTGGTAATTTGGTTTGCGTTTATATCATAATGAAGGTTCCGTAGAAAAAATGCTGCGCTATTTATCACTAACAGAGCTTACATGACAGCAACATTTCAACGAATATTTTTTGCTCTAGTGGGCGGCTACGCGACTGCAACCCTTTACGCCATTGGAATAAGGGTCAGTTTGATATGAAAGCCAGCGCGGTGGATTTTCATGAGGAGTGTCTAATTTTGTTGGGCTCAAGGAATGATGTATCGCGGTGTGAAACAGAGACCACGTCAAGTAGACAACGATATTATTATATTTGCTGTTGGTGCAATGATATTTTTATCATAGAAGAAAGAATAGTACATGAGATCATCAGGTCCTACTCCGAGTTTGAAAAAAATAAACGGTCAAGTGCGAGTAGGACTCGTGGACCAAGGGTTCCGATCACACTTGGAGAACGAAACTGGTGTAATTAGGTTTCTACATAAAAAAATATACGCGTGTAGCACCGTACACGTGTTAGAAGTAAAACTTCTGTAGCTAGATCATTAAGTGGTACCTATACTATACACCTATACCTACCTATACTAAAAGAGATTTAAATTTCCAATTTTGAGATCCAATCTCTGCTTCAAGTTACTTTTAAGTTTCAGACGTCCGATTATTTGAAATTATTTTATACTTGTACTTACTTTTAATACGTCATGTCATTTATTTCCCACCATTCCTTATCTACAATTTGTCGCGCTCGTGGTGATATACTTAACTCATTCAATAGTGTCACTACTATTTGCATCTCGCTCAGATTATATACCATCTGACGTCACGTCTTTAAGCCGTCTCGCTCAAATGTATGCATTGCTTTGCTTGTTTTAGAAATCCATATCGACCCGTGTGACATTGATGAAACTCTTTTCTTACAAACTGTATGGATCGCATCGCACAGCTGTCAAACATAAGTTCCGGTTCCAACAAAGAGGTTGAACGAAGTAGTTTGAGTCATGCTAGATATTAGGCTACTAACGCCATCTAGCGAAAGAGAGTGAGCGCCATCTTGGCCATACCGGAAATCAAGAACTCGTGGAAGAATGCTTAAAATAATTTTTATTTGTTAACGTTTCATCAGGTTTTTCTCTCACTAATTAACATTCTTTATTGTACGAATGTATTATTATCTTATCTGATTAGTTAAAAACCGTATTGAAAATAGTTGCGGTTTTAAAAGTCTTCAGCCGACCCTGCTGACGTCACCGATTCCAATTTCCGTTACATTTCTTAGCCACTCGTGATAGCACCCGCCTAGTAGCAATTGAAAAGCAAATATATGAATAACCCACAGTTGAGAGGTTAAATAAATTTTACCCCCGTGCCCCAAGAAGTTTTACTTCAAAAATAAGTATGATGTCATGTAAACAAAATTATTAAATTACATAGTTTTGCAGAAAGATAGAAATTTGCAGTTTTAGATTTTGCTCTTTACTTGTGCTATAAGACCTTGCTTTGTGCCTTTCATAATTGGAGGCCTACGGGAAGTACCCTCTAGGTTTTGGGTCTATTGCGATTACTGTGAAAATCCAATAATTTTACTCGCGGCTGGTCCTCGCCTCGCTAATCAATTACACTCTATTCGTGATAAGAATGCAGTGAAACTTAAATTTTAATCTGTTAACACACGCTCACAGGACAGTACACAACCTTCGCGGTCGTAAGTTTGCCTGAAGGCACTGGTCACTGTGAACTTGGCTTTATAATTGGAAACGATTTGATTGGTTACGGGGCGTGGCTAGGCCGCCGGACAGTGATGACTTTACTGCATTCTTATCACGAATAGACTATAGGGATATCATTGCCGATTCAAACCAAAATCTCCTGACAATAAAATAGATGATATATCTGAATCTCCTAGTAAAAGCGACCCACGTCCTATCTTCACAGTTAATGTGGTCCTCATAACAAATACGTTTTTCTGCATCGTCCCGTCAGACTGGTATCCACCATATTAATGAACCCACTTGGCAAAATTATGATCACACAGTAGAATAAGCTTTTTCTTGCTTTCTTTAAGATTAACCGCGCCGCCGTTAGAATAGGCTCGGGATTATTGAGTAATGTTGCCGCCACTCTATTGTGTCACTTTGCGAAGTTCAATTTCAACTTCAATTTATTTATTTAATGAAGGCACATACAATTATGCAGGGGCCTGACCAAATGACGCCATTTTGGGTGTTTTAGATGCGATAGCGATCCAATATAAGTGCGTTTCTCAGAGCAGCATCGGGCCCCAGTAGTAAATTAGTGTCCCATACTAGAGTTACTCCGTATCATGGTACACAGCAAAGTTATAAGTGAGAAATAAGTATCTCAGGAGCTCCGTGGTCTAGTAGGTTACATAAACAGTTACTTCGCACGCAGGAGATGCAGGTAAGAAATCTGGCCATGTAGCAATAAGATAATTAATTAATCTTACGTAAATTATGCGGATGTTCCGGTGATAGACTGTGGACGCGGCGGCGGTGGAGTAGCCTCTTGTCACGCAAAGTAGAGTATTTAAAAGGTAAGCATATTATGTGCTTCTGCCATCCCGTATAGGAAAAATGTGTGACGCGATGTATCTATAAATCTAACCTATATTACTATAGGTAAGAATCTGAGCCTAAATAAAGAATGCTTATACAGTAGCATTCAAAGACGAAATGCTAAGTTGAAAGGAATCCTGTGTAGCTATTTGTTAAAGGCATTCTCAGAAAAGTGCAAATCTTTGTTCGTTACTTTAGTTTATTGATGACATTTTTCATATGGATTCGAAATGTCGTGTCGCAGGGTAACCAATTGGTATTACGATTGGTATTAAGACTTACTTTTACGAGAAATTTTCTCATAGCACAATGAAATGGTATCATGACACGAAGATTGGACAGTTCTAGCGTTAGTTTTGGCATAATCATGTGGCAACATGGCAACATTAATTTACAATCCTTCATGCAAGATAGCTTGGCTTTTAACCCTTCATTAGCCCTTTCAGTCGAGAAATTCTCATTCTCCTGGCCGAAAAGTAAAAAAAAATGACATTAAATTAGGGGAAATTAAGTTCTCATCCCTCAGAACAATAACTAAATTGTACTGAGTCTCATCCCCTTGCAATAGACATTAATTGACGTCTTGGTAGTCACTTCCTGCGATTTGGGAGGCGACACGAACTATACCACTACCATATAAATAAATAAAATAAATAAATACTAACTAAACTAATTAAAATGGTGTGTTTGAAAATGGAATCTGTGGCCATCGCACAAGAGCTGTCGGATTTGAAGGTTGTCAATTTAGTGCCTTTAGTTCCTCTAGTTTAGTGGTTTTGACACCTCCCAAATAGCCCCCATTGTCAAAGTCGAGCACTATTTTGTGCTTCTGTGAGCAATAGATTAAACTGAAGGATTTTATACATCCCATCCGATTTTCATCCTTTTTGGTAATAAATGCGAAAACCAATGAAAAAATCCTATGAAATTTTACTACTCCGTTCTGTAATACCATGTAGATTTATCATATGTCGTGCCAAATCATGGTATTGTATAAGTATACACTAAGAGCTCCGTGGTCCAGTGGGTTTCACACTTGCATATACGCAGGATTTAGGTTCGGATCCCGGTGCTGACCATTACGTATGAGATAGTTCCTAAGCACTATCGGACGCTCCGTGTTTTGGATGGCACGTTAAGCTGTGAGTCTCGGCTACTTTAACTACTTGCTATTATGTAGTAGTCGTAAAAACCCCTCCACCAACTGAGCCAGCGTGGTGGGGTATGGTTCAATCTTACTCTTATCCGAGTAAAGGCCTGTGCCCCTCGGTGGGGATATTAATGGCCTATATTTACTTGTACTTTATGTGTGTATCGATGGAAGATTTAATCTAATTCAGAAGAGGCCGCTTTTCTTATCTCGACCCGGCCTCGTCAGATTTGGTGTGCGAGCGTTATGAATTCATTATAACTACACTCTTGCTATCTTTGACGAAAGGCTTCAGGTTAATATAATTCTATACCTCGTATCTTTAAATAGATCGACAAAGTCAAGACGGTGGATATTATCAAAATATCAAATGGGTATTAAAAATTGAAATTGTTGTGCATGGCAGTCATGCAGGAAAGTGAGTTTCTATCGCAACCCATTTATTTGTTTGCTTGCTTCAAATTGACGTTTAAACCTCGCTTAAACAATCGGCGTGATATTTTTACACGAGCTTGGAATAACAAAAGAGTTTGGCTGACACGAAAGATACAGAATACTTACAGCTGCTTTTTGTCTTTTTTGCCGACTCTTTTTCGACTCAGCTTTATTGGACTACCTTGGCGAAATTTCAGACAAAGTGGACCGTAACGCAACGCTCATTATCCTGCTGAATTGCAAACAATTCAGCATTTTTCATTGAATAAAATGTGATTACCTGGATCGATGGCTTCCAAAACGTTCAATCAAAAGGCTTTTTGAACCCGGATTAAATTCAGTGTCTAACAAAATTAGTCAAACTTAAGGGGTCGCTGTCGAGCAAATAAAACCTTCTTTTCACGAATCACGCTCCAGTCTTGAGTGGTATTCAAAAGGGGCTTGTTCTCCGGAAATCAGCCTTCAAAGGGCAACTGTAAGCCGTGTCCACGTCTAGTGTAACTTGATCTGCGTCCTTATCTATGTTAAATTTGATGTCGCCGGATGTTGTAAAAACACATGCTTTAGGTTTGGTGTAAAGGAAAACGTGGCTGGGTTTTTCCAAGAATTCGTTGATACTTGTCGTTCCTGAAACTTCCTGTCCACGTAATCTCGCATACACACAAACGGCAGAATGCGCTTGCCAGTTGCTATCAGCTTTTATATTTTGATACTTTTATTTTATTTTATTTCTGAACTTTTAGCCCAGTTCCTGTAGAGAATGTTTAACGCTAAGGATAGCGAAACGAAACGATAACTTTTTATGTATGCGATTTGACATTTGGTCATTTAGAATCGCTACGTGACGTCACCTTAGCGAAGCCAAATGTCAAATCGCATACATAAAAAGTTAACGTTTCGTTTCGCTAGCGTTATCGTTTAACTTTGTCTAGGGGGCCAGCGTTCATTGATTGGCGTGAATACGGTCTAAAACCTTTAGAAAACGTACCCACTTACTCAATTCATGCTTATTGTTGGCGAGTTCAGAAGAGCAAGGAACCAAATATTCTATTTCATTCACGAAAAGACGGCGTAAAAAGTTGCTAAGTTGTGCGTTCCCTCCCACCATTAACAAAGGTGCGCGCTCCTTTGATATTCCATATTATGCTACAAAAAGGCGAACTTCTCAAAAAACATTTCATAAAAAGTCTTACAATTGTTTGCCAAGTGTACCAAGGCTTCTCTGAAATGTTAACATTGCATGTAGCTTTTCATGTACTATTTTGTTGATTGCTTTTTACCTTCAGTCAGTTCAACTGGTGGAATCTATGGAATTACGAATAACGAATAGCAACAAGCTACACCTTGGCAATAAATCCTAGAAAAAATAAAGGCAACATATGTGACATATTGGGCACTACTTCGTGTTTTGATTGACAAGCCAAATAATGTCATAAAACAAAGTTGCAGTAGTCTGCAAATGTTGCCATCATTTATTATCTATCATTTCTTGCCAAGGTGTAAGGTTATGAAGAAAAAATATTGCAATATTACCTTTTGTGAAATCCGGACGTATTGTTTTCAGAGGGACCCTGGTTGGGGATATTTTAGGAGACATAGGAAACGTAGGACGGGTAGGACGGGATTCTACACGGACTTTGGGATCTTCAGTCAACAGGTTGTTAGCCACGAAAGAATCGTTTGAAGAAACATCATTAGTGCCATTCAAAACATCCAAAATATTTTCAAGAAATATCGTATCTTCTGTTATCGTGCTCTCAGTTGATTTAGTTTCATACGACTGTGTGTTCTTATTTACAGTAATACTAAAGTCATGGAATATTTTACTTATATCTGTGTCGTCTACTCGTAGTTTTTCACCAGATTTATTTGAATTTAATTTATTTTTCACCCGATCTGTCTCTTGGTAGACTTTGTCTGTCGCTTCTTGACTTGAATTTCTCTCAGTTCTCGAATTAAGATTCGGTTCATGAGACAGTAATTTAACTTTAAACTTCGAGTTATTAGAACTTTCTACAGTTCTTTCAGTATTGCTATCAGCTTCTTTGTTAGATTCTGTTTTGTTTTTTCTTCTTGTTCTGTCTAAAAGTGATTGGTATTCTTTTGTTTTTATTACATTTATAGTATTAGAATTATCCGTAGAATAGATCATATCATTATTTTTAACCGAATTACTTGTTTCATCATTACTAGTAATTAATTCTGTGACTATATCACGTTCAGTGGAATTCGGGGAGAAGCTAGTTGTCATTTGTGAGGGAGCGATTGGTAAGAGTATTATCACTAAAAAGGTAGTAGGAAGGATAGACTTGGATATCTTCAAGGTATAACCGTAGAGGGGTGTGCAGCGGCGTGGGGGGGCGAAGAGGCGCGGGGGGTGCCTCATGCCAGGCCTTCAGCGCCGACTATGCTGTAACAGAAAAATATTAATGTTAGAATAAAATAGAATAGAAAGCACATTTATTCAACTGTCACAATACACAAAACAAAGCAATAACAAATTATAAACAGAAACAAGTAGGAAATATAATTGACCGAGCGAGCGAAGCGAGCGAAGCGTCTCTGTTTCAGGTTTGGGCAAAAATGCTTTCGTATGTCCGGTTGTTCTCCTCTACAGGTCGCATTTATGAACCGATTCTCGTGAAATTTTGTGAGCAGGTTGGAAAAATAAATAGAATTTTTTACTCGAGCCAGTTTTTTGATTTTTTTCAAAATGGCGGAGATATGGGGTTTTAAAATGTAAAAAAATCGCTACAACCCAAACGGCTCGATGGATATTAACAAATGAGGTGTCGTTGGATTCGTAAAGACCATGAGAGTGAAACAGACTATATAATTTTAGTAAAAAGTCAATAGGTTGTATTAAAGATCGCGAAATGTAGTTTACAAAGTTATTGGTGCGGCTACTTTCATACTGCATGTACGTAACCAGGTACATTCATAAGTTTGTATGTGTTATTGAAAGAAAATTATTTGTGTTATTTTTTGACCGAGCGAGCGAAGCGAGCGAAGCGTCTCCGTTTCAGGTTTGGGCAAAAATGCTTTCGTATGTCTGTCCGGTTGTTCTCCTCTTTTGTATTTCAAATCGCAAAATGTAGTTTACAAAGTTATTGGTGCGGCTACTTTCATACTCCAACTCCATGTAAGTACGTAACTAGGTACTTTCATAAGTCACATTTTGGTCAGTTATACACTCTGCTTTTCACTTCGATTCTATTGCATTCTTTCTTACTTTCATACTCTATGAGTCCATGTACGTAACCAGGTATAAAGTATTGATTTTATTTGTAATTAATGTGTTTTATAATTTTAATATGCTCCTCTGCTGTTGATGTCCCAAATAAACAATTTTGGTAGGTACCTACCGTAGACCGTAACCAGGTATAAGTTTGTATTTATTGAAAGAAAATGCAGTCGGGTTATTTTTTGGCACCCCTAGATGGCGTTAGTTTTAGTCTGCCTCGCGCTATCGTTTGGTTTTCATCTCAGTATATATTTCCGACATGTAAAATGTATCAGTAATTATTTGGGATATATTATTGACCGAGCGAGCGAAGCGTCTCCGTTTCAGGTTTGGGCAAAAATGCTTTCGTATGTCTGTCCGGTTGTTCTCCTCTACAGGTCGCATTTATGAACCGATTCTCGTGAAATTTTGTGAGCAGGTTGGAAAAATAAATAGAATTTTTTACTCGAGCCAGTTTTTAGATTTTTTTCAAAATGGCGGAGATATGGGGTTTTAAAATGTAAAAAAATCGCTACAACCCAAACGGCTCGATGGATATTAACAAATGAGGTGTCGTTGGATTCGTAAAGACCATGAAAGTGAAACAGACTATATAATTTTAGTAAAAAGTCAATAGGTTGTATTAAAGATCGCGAAATGTAGTTTACAAAGTTATTGGTGCGGCTACTTTCATACTGCATGTACGTAACCAGGTACATTCATAAGTTTGTATGTGTTATTGAAAGAAAATTATTTGGGTTATTTTTTTATGTGTGTTAGCAGTTCAGCTTTCCCACCGACATACTCGCGAGGTCTACAGCTCACAGAGCCACTAGTATACCTAAACATGACAAAAAGAATAGTAAAAATAAGATCGGGCAGAACGGCGCCATGAAGTGTGTACCGCAACAGCGAAACGGCTCCGACTCAGCATGTGTGACAGGACCTCCAGGAGATTCTGCAACGCTGATATTCTGTCGGTACCTATTAGAGAGTGAGTAAGTAAGTGTATGGGTGGGTGTTAACAAAACTACATACTATAAATAACTCAACAGGAAATGAGTTTAAACTATTCCATAAAAATATTAATAATAATATGAATATGAATGTATACGTGCAAGGGAAATATAAAGCGAAATGTTAAGAAAATAAATCTGGGAATGGGCCACGAAAATTAACTGGACAAAAGATTTCTCACAGTTACAAGAGTAACAAAAGAACGAAGGGGCAACTCCTATTTGTACGAATCTTTGGTGTAAAGTCTTGTTCATCACAATTGAGGAAATCCCAAGGAAGCATCTCCACTGCAAGCTTTCGCCTCTATTTCAAACTAATGAATAGGTAGGCGGTAGTAGGCAGTTCTTTAATTTGCGGTAGGAAGGAATCGCTGGTTTGCTGGAAGAAATATATTTTTAGAGATAAGCTTGCCTTTGTGTTTCCTTTTAATGTCACACTGTGTGAATTGTGAATTGAGTCACCTTTCTTGCAAAGAGCTGGCAATTTTTCTTAGCGTGTCACGAGCTCTAAGAGCTTTATTTTCTTTACTAATTCGATTATAATAAAACGAATTTCGCGAGTATGTCCCCAGATTCGATTACCAACGGAAGCGATTTAAGAGCTTCTCAAAGTTCACAAAGGCCGTACTTTGTCCGGTCCATTCTAAATTTGATAGACTCAGTTAAAGCTCATGAAAGATATCGAAAGAATGGGACTGTGAAAAATGATAGCGAGAGGAGTTAAAGTACTTACATGAAAGATATATAATACGAAGAATCTGATTCTGAAAAATGATATTAAGGGAATGTGGGTGCAATTAGAATATTAAAAGTCATGTATTGGATAAATTTCGAGGATGCAATAGAAAATAGAAATATTTAGATTAAGTAATTTAGGGGTTTCACCTCTGTCAAGACCAACATAAACAGTCTCTGTGTCAGTCTCTCACTGAATGGGGACAGAGGCGATGGGGAAAACGGGACAAAGTTAATTATTTTATTACAATTTTGTTGTCCCCATTTCTGTAGGGACAGAGGCTATGGGGATACCGCAACTACACCGTTTCTTCCCTGAGTGCAATCCGAACCTGTTCTGAAACCAATTTCTAAGCTTTCAATATTTGACGTCGACCACTTAGCATTGTACATACAAATGAGATATGAATCTGTTAATTTCCTACGACCGTTTTGTCCCAAATAGGTTTACTACCCCACCTGTGGTCGACAGATAATATTAATTGATATGCATTAATTTGGTAGGGTCTGTTAGAAGGTTGATTGGCTGGTCTGATTGTGGGTTCGTACGAGTATTACGGTTCATTGAACAAAGGTATCTGTCCTCAATACACGTGAAAGAGCAGATAACGTATATATGTTCTTCGGCTATTACTTTTACTTTGGTGAAGACTGTCTTGACCACAGACTTGAAATCATAATATAAATCGAAGGTCTGGACAGACTTATACTTTGTTGATAACGTTAGACAATAGGTTTTCCTTTTCTTGTTTCATACGCTATGTAATTCTATGAATTTTTAAAGGGGATTGTGTTATTTTACAAGAAAGATATTCCCTGTATTCCGCCCGAGACAGAATGGTCAATCGGTAGACTGCAGTGTGTCGACACACGATGCCGAAATTACGCGGTCGAATTTGGGTGCGGCCTGCAATTCGCTAATTCAATTATAAGCAACAACCATGGTGCAACCGCATTTATGGCGTCTTGGTGCAAAACCGAATTTATGGTTCGACTTAATCGAAACGCCTAATACCTATTGTAAAATACGCATGCATACGATGTGTCTCGAAGGTAAAATCAGCCGCAGGACGGTCGGTCGTGTAGTTTCTTAGATTTAAAATATTCAAATTCGTTGATATAACTTCCTGCCAAGATGAATCTAGCACGTCGAAAATACGAACGGCCGGAGTGTGGAGTGTCTTCGGGGCATTACACCGAATGAGAAGATTTCATTCCAAGTGCTAATATTAATTCCGACACGCTCATGTTCCGGTGGTAGCGATAAGATAAGCAAGTGAGATTTCGAATAAGTTATTTTTACTCGACTGCGTCTTAATTTAAATATAATTGCAATGCAAACTGGCTTGCAATCTGTCGCTGCAACTCATAGAAGGCAGGTTGCCTTGCAACCGCTAGAGAAGGAGAGAACAGGAAGATAGACAGAGAGAGAGAGAAATACAAGTTGCAGCAACAAATCGCGAGACAGTTTGCATCGTGAGCAGAGCCTATATAATACTCTTGTTCAGAATTATGAATTATAGGGTCACTAACTGTTGCTAAAATGATTATTCGTCAAATAATGTCATATCCGTTTCTGTAATCTATTTAAAATATAAAGACGTGAGGATTTTCGGTTTGAGCTGTCAGAATAAAATAAATAAATATTGGTGGAAACGGAAATCGTCAGGCGCAACCTATGTACGATGACCTATGCGCTCTCCACTGGGTAAGTGCTCCCTGAGGCCTAGCAATATTTTTTTCAGCAGTGAAAAGGCACAAGCTGCTGATAATGGTAATTTCCAAGATCAAAAATGAAGATGCAACTCACACAGTATGTGGAATTCTGCACTTACACAGGAAGTGACCAATCTGATAGCTTGAAAAAACAGTTCGTTAAAAGGTAGCAATGGATATGTCGTAGCCATGTCGTCATATTTGGCCATATCATGATATGGCTAGCCTGGTGAAACCGAACGCCTTTGACATCTGTCAACCTAGTTGTCTCTCTGCATCGGCTATCTTTCTGTAAAACCTCGTGTTCCACATCATCACCTTTTGAATACAACCTACGTGAAATACAGTCCAATCTTTTATTGAAGACCACACCAGGATCTCTACTCTACAAGGAAGGACTGGTCCAAGTCTGGTGCTGGTCCAACTGGACAAGACCCAGGTTGGCATTGTTGCCCACTCCCATGCCTGCGTGCATAGTGATGACGACGCTGGAAGTTGCGACTGCGGTCCAGTGGAGAACGTCGACACATGTACCTATACCTGGGCCTGGCGATGGACAGCAAGTTCAACTGGGGTCCACACGTAGAACACGTTTGTGGTAAACTAAGATCACTTCTGGCAGTTTTTTGGATTACGTGATGATTTATGAATTATACATGTCAAACTAACACGAAGACTATTCGGGGGTTCCGCTATGCTCGCCCCCTTTAGCCTTCATCTGAGCTACCGCATTTTTTCCCCCAAAAGATTTCATCGTTTCATGATGTTTAACGTTTCATGATGTTTAACGTTTGGCCATATCATGATATGGCCAATGCGACGATATGGCTACGACTGATATAATATAAGTTCTATCTTCAAACTCGTTTGTGTTTGTTACGTTAGTATTTTAGTTGCAGTACGTGCTAAAACCAGTTCAATAGCGTTGCGCTCTATGTGGAACGAATTCCTTTCTAAGTAGCTACTTACTCTGGATAATCTCATGACGACTTATCGTTGTAGTAATTTCGCCTCATTCTCTTCATTCGCGGGTTTAGGATAATGGGAATCCTAATAATACTGTATAAAGTAACTACGGTCTTAAGGTTATTGCGTTGTTCAACTGGCCACGTAGAATGGGATTTGGCCCACTGTTATAGAAAATGTTGCAGATTTGGTAACTCAGCCCCACGGATCACTTATCCAGTGGAGAGCGCATAGATACATTTTCCTTTGATACACAACTCAACAATTTACGGGCGGCGGGGGACGAGGTAAGAGAGCTGTGATTGGTCAGCCGCTGCGAAACTGTCTGGTGGCGCGTCATCGTACATAGGTTGCGAAGAGGTTGCGTATGCGAACGTCTGTTGAATAAAACAAACGTTTGGCGAGCCGCATTCCCCCGCAGGCGCAGTCAATTGTATGCAGCCCGCTTGCTTGGAAACTCGTTGAGGTTTCATGACTACAAAATTGCGTGCGTCTACGATCATTATGATAAATGATTTACTGTGGGTTTCCTTCGATCATTGATCGAAGTGGGTTTCAAGTGGGTTTCACGAAATCAGGTCAAATGGAATATGAACTTAAAAACATTATTAACCTTTATAATTTGCGTGGTAGATTATAGTTCAATCTTACTTGTATCTGCCCCTAGGTGGGAACATTAATGGGCTACATTTATAATTGTTATTTTATTGCCAAAGACCAGTATAATGAAATTGTGACCCTGTGAAGATTCTGTATGTAGCAGTCTTCGATCATAAAGGTAGGAGTAGCCTGGGAATACGATGTGTGGGTACATTATCGCAAACAGCACGAATCCAAGAAAGACGAGTTTTCAAGTCCAACGCAAACATTCTATTCGTATTTGAAATGTAATGAGTGTACCCACACTCACATTTCTGAAGATCGATTTAAATAACTTCCCGCAAACACACTCTTCTTCCTAATGTAAAATGTGTACCTATGCAAATTCATTGCGTGGGTTTGGCAAGCTTACACACGGATGGTGTGAAAAGGGTAATAACAGAAAATGTATTCATGCTTACGAATACAGATTATTATTCGATAGATTATTATTATTAGGTACATCATCAAACTTTACTCGCGTAAACCTCTCTCAGCTTTGAAGGTTTCAGCACATAGAGGCGACTTCATACAGGCCCTGCAGTCACGTACGGAATTGCGTGACAGTGGCTAATAGAGAGGGCGCAAAAACACTTGTTTTGTCTTGTCGACGGGAGGGTGCCGAGACGCGCCCGCGCGCGCTTCAAACAAAACGATTCCACGCTATCGATATAGACACTGCCAAGCCATACCCGTACGGGACTCGCCACAAAGTTTCTAGTTATTACAGCATCGAACCGCCTTAACACTGCCCTGCTACCGCCCCGCCGCCGCCAAAAGGTGATGTGGCGGCTTATAATTGAAACAAAAAGTAAACTTTAGAAAAAACCGACTTCCACAAACCCTATTTGATTAGATTGAGTTTAATACAAACAGTAACCCCTTATTCCCCCCCCCCCTTGGGGAATTAATTTTGTCAAATCCCATATCAGTGCTACCTCACGCTACTAAGGAAGCCCTGTACAAAGTTTCATGGCTCTAGGTCCACCGGTTTAGGCTATGCGTTGCCTGCCCGTCAGCCACGCATTGTATTTGTACCTAGTATTGAGCAGATCTGGTGGCCATATGTGGTCTTCATCAGCAGTTCCGCATCACAATATTATGCTTACCATGTGCATTTGCACGAGTTATTATGAAAAACACAAAAATCACTATAGGTCTGACTATAATATTTGAAGAGTTCCCTCGATTTCTCTAGGATCCCATCATCAGATCCTGACCTGGTGTCAATAGAACCAATGGAAAGGTAAACCCTTTCAAACAAAAAAATAATTTTCCAAATCGGTCTATCCGTTTAGGCGCTATCGGGGGATGGACATAAAAAAAAACAAACATCCGGACGAATTGTAAACCTCCTCCTTTGGGAAGTCGGTTAAAACGTTTGTCTCAAGTATTTAACCAAAAACAATTTCGCGATGTCAAATCTGTAATTTCCACGACCTTGAAATACTTCTCACAGCTGAGAGCGGGCCATTCCAGGTGTGGGATGCTGTTCACTACAAGAGGAAAAATAATCAGAATTGTTTACCCATAGTCCCGAATGTATGATATCTTTATGACAACTTTTCTCTCATATTTGAGTAAGTAATAAGTAAGACTTATGAAGATAAACAATATTGAGCAGAATCCCCGAAAGAACGAGTATAACGAAGTTAGTGAGTTAGTTGAAAGTTGATATTTGTGATCAATGTCGACAAGAGAGTTGAAGTTTCGTTCTCTCTTTCGCCAAATACCCTTAAATATTCTGGTCAATTAGTCTATAGGATAGGTGGTGCACAGAGTGCTGCTTGCAAATTGAATATCTACTTACTTATCTAATGAGATAAGATAAGATAAGATAAGCGTTTATTCAGACGTCACATGCAATACACAAAATAGAAACACAGTTCAAAGCAGAAGTAAGAGAGACAAGAAATTATGCAAAAATAGAAGGGATATTCACATCATTGTCCATGTTTTATCAAAGATTTGTGTCTGTTTTTGTTTTTGTGTTTTGTATTTTGAGTGCCGCTTGAATGTACAGAGCCACCAACTTAGCTGTTTGGTGGGAAAAAAAAAATAACTACGGCCTTGTCATCCACCATCAAAGATAATAGAAGACTACCAAAGAGTTTCATTGATCTGACAAGACTACTAAGACACTAGCGATGCTACTCAATAGTTAAGTTGGTAGCACTGTAATTGGCACTGTCTTTTCCCGAGGGAGAGATAGACAGCGACAGAACCACTCTGAGTGTCCGTCACACTGAGTTGTGGGTTCGGCCCTGGCTTTTTGCGTTTTTAGGGCTCCGCGTACTCGAGGAATGCCACACGGGACACTATTACCACAGGGTGCTCATCCCATACAATTTCGATTTTAGATTTGTACTTTAAACGCCATGGTTTCAGTTAACATACTTCTAGGTGGCGCTAATCTTAGAATAAATCCTATATATCTTAGCGCCATCGCGTTGTATTTGCAATTTTTCGATGGTGCTGCACCAAGCGATAATGGCCTCGAACTAAAGAAACTTAGGTAGCATCTCAGTTTACCATATTTTTTTCTAGGTGGTCTATCTGTATTAGTATAATATTATAGTATCTGTGCTATTACTAAGCCTCCGCTGTCCGGCCGTCTGTCTGTCTGTCCGTTAACGGCATCGCACACATTCACAGAATGTATATTTGTTGTTGCTACAGAAAAAAATAACGAACTACATGAAATAGAATGAACAATGTTGTTTACAAGAAACGTATTTTATTACTTTTTCCTGTACGACGGTCACGGAACCCATTGTAAGAGAGATTTTTGAAGATGCGTCGGTTATTTTTTGTCCTGTCCTGTGTCCGCCTATGATGACACAAACTTTTGCAACACAGTGACTGAAACCAAATAACGATGAGGTCAATCCCACTGTCAAATTGACCGTGATATACACGAAGTGAGGGACGATTCAATAATAAATCTCCGGCCATAAAAAAATAAATAAATTGATTTAAAAGCATCTTACTGAAATAAGCAATTTTCTCGTTCAGTATTTATTCAAAGGGTCATTTTTTGTGAGACTGGGATTATATTCCAGTCAATTAAAGTTTTTATTACCGAACATTACGGTTGCGGGTTCAAATCCCGAAGTCAATTATTCAAATAAGTATTGAAGAACTGACTAAAAGTGGGCACAGTTGTGCCTCTGCCACCCCGCATGGGAAAAGGCGTGACGTGATCACATCTAGTATTCAAAATAGAGGCTCGTGATTGGCCGAAACTGATTTTTGACCATCCTGATAACTTAATCAGCGCACAGGAAACCGGGCATTATTAATGCAACGAACCTGTCATCAACACAGACCTCTCATTCCATAATGGTCATCCCTTATTATCACACAAGGTGAAAAGCGAACCATCATGAGAAATCATACCTCTATGCGAATTGGTGAATTACGCTGTTGTTGTATGTTTTAATGAAAACATGTATTTTTAAAAGCATCTTTATTCAGCACTACGTGATGTTTTTTGTGTTATACATGTCAAACTAACACGAAGACTATTCGGGGGCTTCGCTGCCCTCGCCCCCTTGTAGTCTTCACCTAAGCTACCGCAGTATTTGCCCTAAAAGATTTCATCGTTTCATGATCATCAACGTTTGGCCATTTCATGATATGACCAATTCGACGATACGGCTACGACATCTATTTAAGGTAGGTACGCACACACATAGGTCCGCAGACCAAGACGAGTGTGAGTGTATAACCTCACATATAACTACACTAACAAATTAGGTTCCTTTGAGGCAGCCAAGTGAAAAGAGTCCAGTCTTCCGAGTAATTGAGTAATAAACCCATCTCAGTTTGCTTAGAGTACAGAAATCCGGCGCCATATTGCAGATTCACACTCACACGTGTGATTTTGTATAAATCACGAGGCGGAGATGTCAAATAACCTTCTTGTTACCACGGAGGCGCCGAGATAAGGAAAAAATAGGGAGTAATGGACGAGATAAGGTAAGCTAATATTAAGTGAGCGGCTGACTCTTTCGTTAGCGATATTATGAGCAACTTTCCCCAGGAAACTGGGTGCAAATGATAAAGAAAAATTTACATTATAACATATTAACGCGATCAAGATAATTATAAAGTTACTGTGGGAGATTCAAATGATGGCAACTATAATACATATTCCATTACTCTCCTGGCCTCTTTCAAAAGAATATGAAGTTGATCTTTGTACCACCACATCAATCAATTGAATATTATTTTTTTTTTCTCTCTATTATTACTACCACACACACATCCACAGTGTGGATGTGGTAGTAATAATAGAGAGTTTTTTTTTTTTTTTTTTAAATTATTTAATTGATTGATGTGGTGGTACAAAGATCAACTTCATATTCTTTTGTGGATGTGTGTGTATCACAGTGTGGATGTGTGTGTGGTAGCAATAGTGTGTGCGTGTGCATGTGTGGATTCCACACATGCACACGCACACGCACACACTTCACACCTCCCCCTCCCTCTGTAACTTTTAGATATAAATATCACTTAAATCTTTTATTAAAATAAAAACTCAAAATTGTATGGCAGGGTATTTGCAAAATGTTAAAATGTAATAGTAGCATAATAAGAGCCCCTATAACTGGCCTACGTATAAGTTATTTATTGTTTTGTACATTTTTATATTGTGCTGTGGGCTCAGTTCCCAAATAAACAAATATACAAATAATTCCCCAAAATATAATCAGCTAACATCTGTTAGGTCAGTTAGCGGCGTTTCGGCGGCTTAGCGGCTATCTGTTGTTGTAATATGCTGTTCAGTTGGCGTAGATGGTGGCGCTTCGCTCCATTCTCTATACAATGGTGGCACTGTACAGTCTATCTATGCTGGAATATGCTTTTACAAAACCCGATCAAGTATCGCCTTGTCAAGAGACAGATCTTAGCACGACTTCGACACGCACTTGAGATCACTCGTGGCGTCAATTAAGCGCAATAACGCTGACAAAGGAGAAAAAATCCTGATGCAAGAGACATAAAGTGCACTTTGCCCCACTCCAACGCAAGCCAGACGAGCTCTTCTGACTACAAAAGTGTACTCAAAGTGTGCCTTCTGGCCTATTTTATTAGGTAAAAAACGCCCTAACGATGTATATTCGACCCTTTATGTAAGATTGAAGGTTCGTTTTTGTGTGGCAGGTAAATGCAGAGACGGATCCAGGTGGGAGCGGGGTGCTGAAGCCCCCTCCCCCCTCCCCTCTAAAACTGTATCAGTTCTTCACTGACAACAGGCTCATAGTACAACACTTGATATTGTTATAAATAAATTCATTGGAAACAATTACCTATAGACACCTAAGGTTCATGTTTCATCTATTTATTCGTAACCTAATATCTGAGTTGAGTACTGAGGGGATCAACAAGTAAGGTTAACCATACTAACTTGGTTTGCTGGAAGAACATCAACAAGTAAGGTTAACCATACTAACTTGGTTTGCTGGAAGAACATCAACAAGTAAGGTTAACCATACTAACTTGGTTTGCTGGAAGAGATTCGCTTATTTACACATTCTTATGTATTTCTCTTTTTACTATTGATTGTGTGCAATAAAGAAATAATGAGCTGTTTATGAATTATCTTATGTTTAAGCACATAAGAGATAATAGTACTCCGTGTTTAAGTGGCCCTCATTGGGCCCCCATAAACGAGAACCCTGGTTCCGTCACTGGAATGCAGAATAAAATGAGGTTAAGAAAGTGTTAGCAATGAATTAAGGGCAGTTTAATTACTCTTTTACTTGACACATTTATGGCAACGTTAATATGTAATAGCAAAGGTTATGGCGACTTGGAATGACAACTCCTTACTGCCGTTACAATTAAAATTGAAAGGCAAGACAAAAAAGCATATGATTATTTTGCTTGTTTACAAGACTTTAGATGGCTAATGGCTATGGTATGGTCTAAGATCCGAAGAGATCTCAACCTTGACCGTTAATTAATTAATCATAGCCTTGCCAGGATTTTGCTAGGTAACCGACTCGCAATGTATTATCTAGCATTCAAAATTTGATAATAGCGAAGTTTCATCGCGGTAACAGATGGGTGAAGGTCAGTGCCTGTAGACAATGTTAAACGCTAAGGATAGCGAAACAAAACGATAACTTTTTATGTATGCATTTTGACATTTGGAATCGCTACGTGACGTGACCTTAGTGAAGCCAAATGTCAAATCGCATACATAAAAAGTTATCGTTTCGTTTCGCTAGCGTTAGCGTTTAACTATGTCTAGGGGAGCAGGCTCTCTTCGGATCTTTAGATAGAATAAGAATAAGAATAATTTATTGTTCAAAATAACAGGGTTTTTTAATTAAGGTCCCTGCCTCCCAAAGTAGGAAAAACCTGTATCATGGGAGACAGTTAATTCCCAGTGGGTACATATTTTATATAGATAAATATATTATAGGTATATATTATAGATATATTTATTTATTTATTTATTTATTTAAAGTAAATTCGTACAACATGATAGAAAAAATCCAATTCGTCGTACAAAGTATCCAAACTATAAAATAGATTGCATTAAACACCACATGAAGTCAGGTCAATTACATACATTAGATTATTCAATAACATTATGTCCATTAGTCATGTGGGATAATAATTACATGACAACACTATCATCCAATCTTCTCACAGATCCTTCCACATGCTCGCACAATATCACATATATATTATAGATAGTATCTACTGGTGATTCAAGATTATACGAAAAGTGTACTTTCGCATATGTCCTTTCAGACGAATGCTATATTTAGGCAATCAAAGACAATTATTTACCATGTCAGCCGTCAGAAGCGCGTTGTACCCACGATTAGCCAGTTATTCCATACTCTATTCGTCCGGATATTCCATCCTAAATCCCTATCCTATGCATTACGAATGTGCTTCTTTATCTTTTATTCATGAAATCGTCGTACAATCAAAACGGGGTTACACCCCGATATCGATATAAGGATTCTTGATTATTCATGTTCTTCGTGCATGATTCAATTTCTTGTACGAAAGTGTTATAGGTATTTAGAGCGAATTTTACCAACGAAATAGTAACTTTTGCTCGTGAGTATCTTCTACTTTTACATAGACACCAGTCAGATCACCTCATTTTGAACTGTCATTGTCATACAAATTATCCCCGGGATAGGTAATTCTCGTATAACTTTTTGTTGGAAAAATCCAGCCTTAATCTGATAATGATAACTGAAAACAATATTCTGTATTTTTTTTTATTTTGTACATTATATAGTAAAAAACTGAATTATTGACCCGGGCATTAAGCAATTTATGAAAGTCCGTTTTGCTCAACATGTAGGTAGTAGTTGTAAAACCCCTCCACCCCGCACTGAGCCAGCGTGGTTGAGTAGGGCTCAATCTTACCTGTACCCGGATAAAGGCCCGTGTCCCTCGGTGGGGACTGGGCTACATTTGCTTACTTTTTTAGGCATTTTATAAGACTAACGCACAGCGATTTCAACAGTAAAGAATAAAAGATTACAAAAAAGTTTCCTCAAGGTTTTCAAAGAAATTGTTTGGTTGAAAAATACTTGGCACAGTTCATTGGTAAAGGATTTTGAATTTTTTTATTTTGTATATACAACTGTAAACAACCTCTTCGTTTGCTCTGGAAATTTACTGAGTTGAGTATACGCGTAGGCAACAATAAATAATTACTTATTACTGCGTAAACCTAACTGAATTTTGGAGTACACATACAATTAAATAGCGTAACTAAGTTGTTCATATACACAAGTTGTATCAGGACAAAGATAGTCATAATTTGGTCCAGGACCATTTCTTGTATCATTTACGGCCCAGGTCAGCCTCGTCCTGTAATGAAACAAAGGTCACCGTTTATTTTGTTTTACCTTCACATAAATTTCATTGTTAATAAGAGTCGCCGTCCTCGGTGGGTTTATTAATTCATTATCTTTTTATGCTTGCATAGAAACTTGTAGAAGCCGACGCTTTACGAGGATTATGGCCATAAAGTAGAGCGCACACTCGGTGGAGAGAAACGGTGTTTTAAAAAAGTTTCATCATGTCCGGGATAGCAGAAAGTAATGGGTTATAGCTGGTACTTTAACATTATACTAATATAGATAGACCACCTAGAACAAAAAGCTGCCAAGTGCGAGTCGGACTCTCACTCTGAGGGTTCCGCACCATTCATTCATATGCTTTATTGCACAGAAACATAAAGCCACTGAACTCCCTCAGTCTCCAATGTTAATTAATTTACGAATCTAACAATGCAGTTGCGGTATCTTTTGATTGCGTTGACCTATAAGTTTAATTTTTTCACAACTTAAAGAGATTACAGACTTGTGTAATCGATATTAATTTCAACTTTATACCTCCATGCGTTTCTGAGAAAAAGTCTTAACAGACGGAGAGACAGACAGACAGACAGACAGACAGAAATTTACAGTTTTCGGATTTCTTCCTTAACTTGTGCTATAAGACCTTCCTACATTCCAAATTTCATGACCCTAGGCCAACCGGAACTTCCGGTCCGGAAGTACCCTATAGGTTTTGATTCCCTTGCAAGTTCCACGCGAGTTCATACAAATCCAGCAAAATTATGACATAATATCGCGGTATGTTTTGATTGCGTGGACCTAGAAGTTTAATTTTTTCACAGCTCCAAGGGACCATAGACCTGAGTAATCGATATTAATTTCAACATTATACCTCCACGCGTTCCTGAGAAAAGGGGTCGTGACAGACGGACGGACAGACGGACGGACAGACAGACAGACAGACAGACAGACAGACGGACAACAAAGTGATCCTATAAGGGTTCCTTTTTTCCTTTTAAGGTACGGAACCCTAAAAATGACACCAGCGTAAACTGAGATGCTACGGAAGCTTCTTTAGTTCGAGGCCATTATCGCTTGGTACAGCACCATCGAAAAATTGCAAATACCACGAGATGGCGCTAAGATATATAGGATTTATTCTAAGATTAGCACCACCTAGAAGTATGTTAACTGAAACCATGGCGCTAAAAGTACAAATTACCTTATGGCCGATCCCAATAACCGATCTCTATCCGTGATCTGCAGATTATGCGTTACATTTGACAGTTGCGCTATGGGATGAATGTCAAAATTGACACTAGCAATCTCAAATCTGCAGATTATGGATAGAAGATAGGTTATTAATTTTGGCCGTTAATCCTCACGCCATCTCTTTTTTACGAAGGGTTTCTAAGTCTAATTTGTATGGGATGAGCACCCTGTGGTTATAGTCATGAAAACCTTACTCTGCTGTCCAGAAAAAAACTTCAAAACTCCAACTGTCACTTGAGCTACCAACTTCAAATCGGCAGTAGTGATGGTTTTCAAAATCAAATTTGTTGAAATGTTTTGATAACATAAAAAAATATAGGAATACAAAATTATTTCCTCACAAATTATTTCCATTTCTTGGATGATGTTCACACTTTTTATTTAAGAATTATAAAGTCGGACTTTTCGTTCTTCTGAGGAATATTACGATAAATACAAATAAATATAGCTTCGCATGAATATCTTCGTAAGTAACGCCAAATCCAGAATATAGACTTTGCTTGACTTTATGTAGTATTTGCTTTGAGGAAATCTGAAATTATTCTCATTATAACTTTACACGTTTCAAGCAACCTCGCCGTTGTTTCGAGAGTGTTTGATTAGTATTTTTAATTATGCTGCTTTCTCATTTCCTGAAAATATTATTTCAGATATATGATATTTTCAAATTACATTTTCTAGACTTTGCAGCGTTGTTATCTCGTGCTTTCTAAGCTTAAAGAACTCGTCGGCAAATCACTGCAGGGTAGGCAGCGGAGTGGTGGCTTGGGTTGTCAATATTGACAAGTATATGGTCAGCACACTTAGCCCGGATTTCACCAACGAAAGAGTAACTTTTACTCGAGAGATTCTTCTATTTTTTCATAGACACCAGTGACACCTACAGATCACCTCATTTTGAACTGTCATTTGTCATACAAGTTATCCCCGGGATAGTTATTCTCATATATATATATAACTTTAACGGGTATAACTTTTTGTTGGTTAAATCTAGCCTTAAAGTCTTCCATTATGAGTCTTCCAACGATCTTTTGGCTGATGAGTGACGTTTACAGGGGGCGCCAGCTCTACGCAACTCAATGAATCGAACCTGTCATCAACACAGTCCTTTCCTTTCATTCCTCATTGGTCATCAAGAGTTAGTCCACTTGTCACCGCAAGCTGAATAGCTGAAAACTCTTTGGAAAGCTGTACACAACAGCGTAATCTTCTTTCAAACCGCCCCGCCCCGCCCTAGTGTGTGTTGTGAGTCACACCGACACACACCGCTTCATAGTGTTTTTTGTAGTTGCACCTCCCGCTACTGCCCCACTACCGACGCACCAGTGATGTGAAACAGCCTAATTCCCAGTTTCTGAGACGCTGATCAATGGTTACGATTAGCAACATTAACTAATTTCAGCCAATCACGTGCCGCCATCAGCCAATCGTGTGCCGCCATTTCGAATCAACCACCGGTTAGTTAATCGTGCCCGGTGATCAGCGTCTCTGAAACTGGGGTAAGGTATCTACCGCAGTAAATAAACTCTATTGTATTAGCGATAAGCCTTTCGTATACGTTTTTTGAGTTAAAAACGTTACGAAGATTTGTCGGTCGCCGTGATATTTGAGCCACTTACAATTTTGCATAAATAGTCCAGCTACATCCGATTCCGGGTATATATGTATTTTTTCTCACTGTAATGTTATTCCCACGAGAATGCGGTACAGACACGTCTGGGCTCAGTCAGAACCTAATTACAATTTATTCCTCTCGTTTCACTGTGGGAAATAGTAGCTTGTCGGACTTGCACTTACTTGTTAAAAGAGTTTTTTTTTTCAGTTTTCGAGTAAATTCTTTTTATGCAGTAAGCATTACGCAACTCTATTATTACTCATTTTTTCCGTCAGGTATTCAGTGGTCTATCTTGCTTAACAGGGGGCTAGCTCATGGCCGTAAATGGCCATAGGAGGAATAAAGAATTTTATAGATGAATATTGTCGTCGGTTCTGTATCTCGCTAAGCAGTCAATCTACCGAGCTGGTACAGATTAGTCTTGAGTACTGAGTATTCCATGACCGGATGTTTCGCGGTTTTTCGAATGCTGCAAAGTTATCGCAGGTCTTTCCAAGCTGTAAAAGATATAATACTGGCTGATGGTAGTGGTTACATATTAAAAAACATAACTAGCCGTTTACCTGCGATTATAGTGCCAAGTTATAGTCTAACCGTTAGACTGTCGTAGTACCCATCGTCTTAAGAAGCTGTAATGTAAGGGCTCATCGAGTCAGGGAACAAGATAACTTTTCGAAGGGCTTTTATTTATTTTGTTCTTCATCTCGTTACGACGCCCTCACACTCTTCAGCTCGGAAATCTTGTTATATCACTTACGTTATTGTAAATAAATCGTGTTTTTTGTACATCTATTTTATTTATCCGTCAGAAAATCCTGTAACTCAGGCCTTCTACTTCAAAAGTGCATCAAACACTATTCTCGGAATAAGTGACTTTGATTGCGCTGGAGACGGAGCTTGCGCTCTACGCAGAAGTGAAAAATAAAGTTGCACTGATCAAATCGGTTTCATTGTAAAAGTTGTTCAAAATGATGTCCCGAACAACCCCCTCAAATATGACTACACCTTTCTGTTACACCCTGTATATCACATGGCTGGTGCGTCGCGCACTTGGCTCTTGATGAAATACTTACAATTAAGTTGGAGAAAATAATTTTACTTTAACACAATTAACTCGATCTTCAAAACGATGCTCGGGTCCGCTTTAATAACTTGTTAATTACAAAATTATTATAATTAATTATTATAATATTCTCTTTTATGTTGATTTGATGAAAACGATGATATAATACGGATGCCTGATTTCTATTTTTAGGTCAAAATAATAACTCTACAAAACTGTGGAAAATCATTCATTTAAACAAACTCTTCCTTCTCATAATTCATAATTCATAATTTCTTTATTGCACTGAAAACAATGTGATACATAGTCTTAAAACAAAGGTAAATAGGCAAAGGCGAGCTTATCTCTAAAAAGAGATTTCTTCCAGCAAACCTAGGCGAGATAGGACAGATTGTTCTGAGAGAATAGTCCTAGTGCACAATAAATAAAATGAAGATAAATGAATGAATCTACATATATCTACTATAATATATCTACACAATAAAAATGCTACATAGACCTAAATATGAATACATATATAAAAGTAAGTAAGCAAACAAACAACGATGACATCGCTACCTTATACATACAGGGTGCCGAAGGGTCCACAATGTCACCGCATTTAGCAAGTTACCTATTCAATACTCCATTTTGCGTATCAACATGTATGTCAGATGCATGGTTCTCATATGGTTCTGTTCCATTACCACGTAATAATATTTGCATCCTTTATACGTCATAAATTCATAATATATAGGTGTATGCTCTAATACAAATGATGTTTAGATGTGTGCACAAAAATTATATCAAAGGAAGCTAACTAAAAGGAAAACCGTTCGTAACCCATCGTTATCCAGACACTTACAAAAGGCTCTACGCACTGGCCCGAAGCCCGAAATGGCGCGTCCGCCATCTTTTTTTTTTTTCATTTTTTTTTTCAGGAACACGCACTGATATTTACCTGCTACTCTGATAACGAGCGTGACGCGGATCAAAGGACTTAAGCCGTGTTTACACGAACGAACGCTGTCGTCTATGTATATGTAAGGAAATTAAATAACTACAGAAAAAAAATCTCAACATGACGCGAAGGCCAATGATAGTGTGTCAAGCTCTATCCTAATCTAATACTCTGGTTTGTTAGTACCTAGGTGAGCAATTTCCAATATTTCAAATCTTTATCAGAAGTTATAAAGCTAACTTGTTGCTAACAGTAAATAAGTAGGTATGCGCCTGTTTATTCCTACAATATTTATGACCGACCATAAAATCGTTTTCGTGAGAAATTCTCTCCCAAAATACGTTGACAATACGATAGAAGGTAAGTGATTTATTGAGGCATTTCTTCTGATGAATGCTTTATATTCATGAGCTGCTTCGTGTTAAACAAGTCTATTCTTTATCGGAATGGAGTGAACATAAAACGTCCGAAATCTATACAACGATGACAAAAAGGTTAGGGCAAATAGCTTCTTAATAATATAGTAGTTACGTTCTAAATCAATACGAGTGGTATGTAGGTAGGCTATCTTGCTAGTAGAGAGATGTAGGATTTTTTAATTAGACGCCGTACTAGGCAAAAACAGCCTGTAGCAAAACACCAATCGCTTGGAATGATGAGTACTATTGCTGTTCGTTTTTAGGGTTCCGTACCCGAAGGGTGCCAAACGGGACCCTATTACTGAGACTTCGCTGTCTGTCCGTCCGTCCGTCCGTCCGTCCGTCTGTCTGTCACCTGGCTGTATCTCATGTATCTGATGAGGAATGGAATGACTGACAATTTATGTTTTGATAACTGCATTCTCTACATTTGATCATGTCAATCTTCATAAGTTAGGTATCTACTTAATTATTATCCAAACTCAACACCAAATTACAGAATAACGAATTCTTGTTAAAATAAAATAAACTCCAAATGATGTCTATAAATTACTTAGATTAGCTGAAAAGGCTTACGCAGCTGTAAGGAAGACGATCACAGTTCGATTATACGGTCGGGCGAGCAGCGTGGGGTCTGGTTTATACCTCGTTTAAGTATTCTGTCTAACGTACAATGTGGTAGAAAAGGTGTCGTATAAGTATGCTATGCAGGTGCAGGATCTAACTGAAAGGTGACGATTCAATAATAGGTATACGATATTTCACTAATCCGAGACAAACACTATGCCCAAAAGTAGCGGCCCCATTTGACAAAGACCGCCATCACGTGTTAGCTGCAAAGGAAAACAAATCTTTCAGATTCTCTCCCGATTCATATTTTTACTTAGTTATCTGACTTTATAATGCGTTTTGAAGATACTAAGTCTAATTACAAGTCTGTGAGTTTAATGGATAATGTCACTATCATGTCGAATACAAATGCTCAAGACTTCATGGAGTTTTCTCGGTAGCTAAAGTTAACCATTGTTGGTAATAAACGGCTTTGCACCGTGAATTACGTATTTCTTACTCGTCTTCGGGTTCCATTACAAGAAACGTCTGCATTAAAACAAGCTTAGATTTATGGGAGTCCGCGTCGAGAGCACTCTGCTAGTCTCTTGGAGATCTTAAGTAGTTGTTGGTACTTTGTTAAATGAAAGTAATATTAGTAGTTTTGGTGAAAAACTGTTGGATATGAAAACATAACATAACATTAAAAACATTTACATACAGGCACATACATTGCTTCTTTTTATGTATATGTTACGGCTAGTGCTAGGTGAGCGGCTAAACCTAGTTTTAGCCGGCAGAACTAGATACTCGTAGCTGTCTAGCCTTTATTAACTTGTGGTCTAGCTCCGTCCCGTAGATACCCCTGGATTAACTTTACTCCCGGAGTAAAACTTTTTATTAATAAGGGGGCTAATGCCTTTTCTTTGTCCAACTTACTTGAGTGCGTTGATAGCATTGTTGTATGTGTTTTTACCGAGACGGAAAAGTAATTTTCTCTATGGAAATGTTAATATCCCGCGTCGCTTCACCCCACTACAATAGGATACTTTTCAGCTAATTCACAATAGGAGGAAGTTTACAATTCGTAGGAATATTTTTTTTATTTCTATTTTTTTATGTATGTACACCGATTACGGCTAGACGGATGGACCGATTTAGAAAATATTTTTTTTGTTTGAAAGGGTTTACCTTCCCATTCCCATATTATAGGCAGACCTATAGTTATTTTTGTATTTTTCATAATAACTCGTGCAAATGCACATGGTAAGCATAATATTGTGATGCGGAACTGACGATGAAGACCACACATGCATGGCCACCAGAACTGCTCAATACTAGGTACAAATACAATCTACTATGCGTGGCTGACGGGCAACGCATAGCCTAAACCGGTGGACGTAGAATTGCGTAGCGTAGGGTAACACTAAGATGGGATTTGACCAAATTAATTCCACAGGGGGGGGGGGAAGGGGTTACAGTTTGTATTAAACTCAAAAAGCACTTGACATTGGTTTCTTATGAAAGTGGTTTTTTTTCAGTTTTACTTTTTGTTTCAATTATGAGACCTTGAGTAGACATGTAAATCGAATTATTTAAATTTTATGCATAAAAATATAGCACAGTGGAATAATTATTCCAAGTTGCCAATCCAACTATCTGAAGTTAACACTTCCATCAAACCTCACTGAGCCAGTGTGGTCGAATATGGTTCAATCTTAATTGTATCCAGGTAAGACCTACATATGCTGCTCGGCACAATACCCATTAATGGGCTACCTTTTTTTAAATCAGGCCGGTGTCAGGGTATCGCTTTCAGTTTCGGATTAATATTCAAAACTGTTTTACGCTACTAATTGCTTTTTCATCCTTTTAAAATTTTCCTAAAATATCATCGGGGTTCTCTTTTGGGATCACCGAACCCTGTCCTGTAATGAAATTAGTCTCGAGGTAAATGGAAGAAAATTCTGAACAGTCCGTTCGTGCGTCACGGGAGACAATAAGCTCCTAATTTAAATGTAAAGGCTTATTTACACGATGCCACATTCTTGTAATTTGAATGCAATAATCAAGCGTAATAAATTGACTTTGTTACAAAATTCAACGACCAAATAATGGAAGAGCCCTGCCTCCTGAAATACAGGTGATAAACCTAGTTTAGGAGACTGGGATCCACACAACTATGTGCCTAACTTTTTATCTGAATAAATTATGAATCATTATGAATTATGAAGTATTATTACCTTCAAGAATTGTATGCAACTGTCTTACATGTAATACATGTACCGAGGACAGGAAACATAACTTAACTTAATCATGTATAAATATTTATATATCCACACAACCACTTTTTATTTATTTATATATACCGCATACTTCACCTTTAATATCTCTCAAAATCTCTTAAATTAAAACATAAAAAATTCAAACTTAAATTCAACTTTAACCCTCAGAATCTCAAATTTTAGTTTACTACTTTGTTGTTTCAGTTTTATTTTAGTTAGTCATATTTTTCAGTCTCACACCTACTCACAACTCTACCCGATAGCTAATAATAACTGATGGCAATCTCTGTACGGTCTCCGCGATACAGGTTAGACCTAGTGTGAAGACCACACAAGTAATCTACCTCAATCTAAGTACGTGTGGTATACTGTAATGTACGTGAACTTTGTATATTATCTGCAACTGGCAAATAAAGACTTTTGTATTTGTATTTGTCTTTCTGGACACCCGTTAGTTCACAATTGTGTTGTTGGCAGGTCTGTGACAAGAGTTATGAAAGAGTTTCGCAAGTTGTCACGTCTAATTTTCCCTTCGAAAACCGGACTAACTGACATAAACATACAATGATTATATCCCCATTTTATCTCAGAGTTTCAAACCCGTAAGATAATCTTGGAATTCATTTCCGCCGCCGCCGCCGCCCGGATGCCTCGACTCAAGCAAGGCACTTGATGAGAAATTCATTCTAGCCTCATAGCCTACCGAATGATGCCGCAAATTACACAGGAAAACGATGGTACACTCTGCAACGCAATTATTTGAGCCAGCTTGCATACCAAATAGGCATGCAGGCTGGCCTAGCTATTGGGTTTCAGACTGCACACTAACGATCCCTCAACTCATCTGGTCTATTCAGTGATTTCATTTTGACATAGGTTTTTTGCATATTTTTTGACAAGTATGCATATTGATAATATTTATTTTATTTGTAATTATTGTACATGTACATGGGGGTTAAAGGTAGGTTGGTACACTTAGCAATAAATAAAGCGTTCAGTCGTTTACGTTAACGTGTAGTTAGATTGAGTCGCGCTCATGAAAGTTTTAACGATTGCAGAATGGAAAACTTTGTAGACGATTAAGACTTGTTTAAAACCAGGCAAGAGTGAGTTGGACTCATACACCGAGGGTTCCAGGTGGCTCCATTAAATCGCAAATCTTATAAATGTACTACCTACTACTAAGCATTTGCTTTTTATTTATTTTTCTGCTACTCAGGGCTAGCTTGCAAAATTTTCATCCTATTTTTTTATCTTATCTTTTGATTGTGTTAGATTTTGCACAACTCTAAGGGTCCATTGTCCCGAATTGATAATTATTTATTAATTTCAGCATCCACGATTCCATTCCGACACCATTCCATGAAATAATAAAGTAAAAATAAAGTAAATTTCGTTTATTTGCAAGCAAATGTACATAAAAAAATAATTTAAATAAATTAAGTGGACTTCAAGTGTACTCAAACTCAAAAGTAAGAAATAACGAAATTATAATCATACTAACCAATTGAAAGGTAGGTACAAAACTAATTAGGTGTCGATTTTTTTTTGAGGTATATTGCCTTGCCATGAGAATCAGGAACTGTAAGTAATTTAAGTAAGCACCAACCTCAAAAAAAAATCGACACCAAATTAGATTTGTACTACATTTAAATTGATAAGTGTGGTTAAAATGGCGTTATTTCTTAAATTTGAGTTCATTTAATTTTGCAGCCGACTTAATTTTTTAAAATATTTTTTTTCGTAATTTTTAGTTCTAAAGATAAACTTGTAACTATAATAACATTAGGCTTAATGGGCGCTATCAGAGTTTTTAATTAAGTACTTCTTCACTGCAAAAGGATCAAACACAGCCCATTTTTCAAGTTTTCCACCTTTTCAGTAATTAAAACTGCTGAACCGATTTTGACAAAACTTTTTTTGAAATGATCACAGCAAAGTCTTTTACAATTTACAGAAAACCGAATTAAAATCCGTCTACCCATTTGTCCACAATTCTTTGCTAAGTACTGCGCCTAAAAGTATACAAGCGGTATAAGCGGGATACCTGTCCGTATACTTTTAGACGCAGGCGACCGTACATAACTTTTGAACGGCTAAATGGATTTTGATAAAACTGATATTCCACCCTAAGTTGGAGTAAATGTAAGCCAATAAAAAAAGAATGGTCAAAATCCGATTCATGGTTACGGAGAAACACGAAGTAAACATAGATTCATTATAGATACATACAAACATACATACAATACACCCATTCAATTTTGTAAACTCGTTTGGAAGCCCTAAAAGACTAACATGTGTGAATATTTTGCATTTCTAGTAATGCGTATCGAATTGAGAACCTTTCCTTTTCAACTGACTGAAGAAAAAACCCTTTTCAACTGACTTCAAGTCAGTTGAAAAGGGTTTTTTCTTAGGGGTTTATTTTTTCCATTTAACCTACCGAACCCTTAAAACAAAGAAAAGTAGTATTTATTGGTTTTAAACGTAACAGGGGGCTAAACTACTGAAACTATATTTATTGCTATGCGATTCTGTCAAGCCCTTTATACATAGCCCTTTATGCGCACGGTATGTATATTTGTGAGTAAAATTGTATACCAATCTAATTCTAAACTTTAGCATGCCGCAGATTGCTGTTACCAATTTAATACAGCATTGATTTGTTTCAATACAGATTAATTATAACTTATTGACAACCGATAATATATTACGCAACTTTGTATTGAATTATCTGGTTTGGATTTAAATTAAATTTCATTTAAATTTAAATCACAGTCTCACAGTCACTTCATCTTTATTTACATCGTGACGGAACTTTTAATCCCAATAGCTGCGGCGATGGGGTTGTTCCTTGTCACGCGTACTAGGGCTGGATTATGACGCCTGGTAACGCTAAAATTAGCAACTGGGTTTTTGGTGGTGGAAATTTTCTCAAATCATAAAAGAAAAATGATAAAATAAAATGGCGTAAACTGCAGCGCGACACTTTGTGAAATACAAGTGAGTGAGTCATCCAATGCCAATCGCAAACGTCTTGAATAATGTAGATTAGATTTGACTTTAATGTAATTAAAAATGGCAAGGATAAGGATCCTCGAATCCAAGAAACTTCCGCTTTTGAGATTGGAATTTCCGTAGTCAAGATAATGGCCAAAAATTTACTTTGATAACATAATGTTTTAAAGCCGCAGTGATAATATTCATCAGTATTTTTGCAGATATTACAACTTCTGTTCTGTCTATTGATAGCAAAAATTAACATATTCATAATGACAAAATATACAACATATTACGTGAGTGGGACGATGTATTATTTTTAACCGACTTCAAAAAAGGAGGGGGTTATCAATTCGGTTGTATGTTTTTCTTAAATGTTTGTTACTTCGAAACTAGTACTATTTATTAACCGATTTCAAAATTCTTTCTTCGTTCCAATGGGCAATCCAATAGTTTGATCCGTGTACACCGAGGGACTCCAGTTTGGTAAATAGAAGTGAGTGATCTACTCTGTCAAATGCACTGCTGAAATCTGTGTAGATGGCGTCCACTTGTAGTCCCTTATCAACTTTTGACGACAGGTCCGATATATAGGATACTAAGTTGGTTTCTACGGAACGTCCTTTCCTGAATCCGTGCTGGTGATCTGATATTCTTTTTAATTGTATACCAACCATGTCTGACTCCAGACCGTCAACGTAGTGTTATATATTTTATTTTTGAGAATTCATGGTTGTGTTTGGATATATACGTCTCTGCTCAGTATCTTTTCTATAAACTATGTATGCAAGTAATTTATGTACGAGTTAACCCCGCATGAGGTTGACAGGTGAGCTATAAATAACTCGTCGGGTCAGAGTCGTGAAGGATTCACTTATTTGCTCCGAAAACAAGGGGGTTCAGTTCCCAGAGCGAAGCGCCCGCGGCATCTCTGTCTTGTATTTGTAGTTGGGGCTTCCTTGGTCCGGTTGGTTGAACGCTGTTGACCCAAGATATAGGGACTTAGCGATGAACGAATAGGGCACGGGAAATTTTGTAATTCCAACAAATTGCAGAAATTGAATTGCTTGTAATTGCTCCGTATAGTGTTGCAGAAACTCTAGCTACAAATACCTATCTATTTTTGCCATTGCCGTAAATTGCTCGATGTAGCCAAGAGTAGCGTGACGTTATAGTTGCCTGGGATAGCGCAATTTTAGCTACCCTTGAACCGTATCTTTATGGGCTGTTGTTTACATTGGTCAAGGACAGTGGACACTGGACAGTGGTGATATAACTATGAAAACCAAGTTTACTCGCCACTGGGCTGTTTACATTGGTCAAGGACAGTGGATGGACAGTGGACAGTACAGTGGTGTAATCCGATTGTACAGTAGCGAGTCAACTTGGCTTGTGATGTGACCAATGTAGACTGGCCCAAGGGAAAGGCGTCGCGTAGCGCACTTGCCAAGGAAGCCACGATTCTCTGCCCCCTTATTGTGGCGTTGATGTTTACAGAGGGGCGCTTCAGGGCCACTTCTGCGCAACTTAATGCAAGAACCTGTCATCGACACCGATCTTTCATTCCTCATTGGTCATCAAGCGTTAGTTCAACCTGTCACCAAGATCTTTGGAAAACTGTATATCCATTTGTTGGATGTCAAATAAATACATTCGCTTCTGCTATAGACCGCGCGACATGCCACTTCCAGCTGCCGTAATCGTTTATTGTGTTTTATCAGGAAAGATTAAGACCTATAGCCTCTATTGGACATTGAAGTGAGGAAGATTGCTTCATTTATTAACAAAAATTTCTTCTCGGAAGAAGGGACACTCAAATCATGTTATGAGGTCAATGCCTGTATACAGAAACTATTTCAGTGCATCCTATACACAGGCCTATAATGCCTGTAATAATAAGACGCTCTCCAGTTCACAACTGCGACACCACAATGACTGATCGTCCTAAGAATATGTAATTTTCATGTCAGTTTTGATGGATGTTCAATTGCTAAATAAAAACTGCCTCTTGGGCCCGATACTCACACTCAACTCTGAGAAAGTTCAAAGTTCAAAGTTATTTTTTTTATTGACCATAAATAAAATCTTTTGTTAATTAATCCTGTCCATCTTAGGTTTGCTGGAAGAGATCTCTTATTAGAGATAAGCTCGCCTTTGTACATGTTTTTTTCATTATTAAGTGTCTGTATTCTGTTTTTGTGCAATAAAGTATAAAGTATAAAATCATACAGATTTCTTAGACAACGTCAATATAATATTAATATTTTTGTATACTACCGCCCGTTCGGAAGTTGTGGGCTTAGAGATGGAGCAACGAGAGCGTTCTCAAGCGCGACAAAATGATTTTGACATGACGAAACCTACCGATTGTGACTTTCTTTCTTTCTTTATACTTTATTGCACAAAATAACACATTTTACAATTGAAAGTGGACAACACATGACAAAGGCGAGCTTATCTCTATTAAGAGATTTCTTCCAGCAAACCTAGGATGGACAGGAAATAATTTAACAACAGGTAGACCCATGTGCACAACATTAAATAAGATAAAACAATAAACTACTTAACAATACGTACATAAATACCAGACTTATAGATATAAATAAGTTAAGCAAATATACCTAAATAAAAGTACTTAAATTTAATACGGTAGAGAAAGATAATGTTCTTTCAACCGACTTTTAAATATGTTGAGTGACTTGCATTGCTTCATCAGAGGGGTTACTATCAACTCTTATAGCAGGACCTAAACCGGGCAGTTTTGCTTTTTCAATACTAAAATGTTATGAATTTGTATGAAAAAAGCAGAACTGCCCGGGTTAGGTCCTGCTATAAGAGTTGATAGTAACCCACCTGATGCTGACTATGAATCACAATCACGAAGGAGGTGAATATTTGCTATATCTAGTACACCGAACCAGAGAGGTCACTAGTGTGCACGTGAAATTCGTCGTCACGTGCCTGCTTCCTTTTCCGGTGGCGTATCCGGTTTCTCGGGATGATCCGGCGCTGATGTTTGATCGACCGGAAAGTGGCGTTAAGCTTTAAGCTTCGGTGCACAAATCTGATAGTATGTGTGTACGTTATTAGTACCTAAATTGTAATTTATGTTTTGTAAAGTTTATTACTGTTGTTTGTCCATATAAGTAAATAAATAAATAAATAAAAAAAAATACGCGTGTAGCACCGTACACGTGTTAGAAGTAAAACTTCTGTAGCTAGATCATTAAGTGGTACCTATAGATACTATACCCTATACCTACCTATACTAAAAGAGATTTAAATTTCCAATTTTGAGATCCAATCTCTGCTTCAAGTTACTTTTATGTTTCAGACGTCCGATTATTTGAAATTATTTTATACTTGTACTTACTTTTAATACGTCATGTCATTTATTTCCCACCATTCCTTATCTACAATTTGTCGCGCTCGTGGTGATATACTTAACTCATTCAATAGTGTCACTACTATTTGCATCTCGCTCAGATTATATACCATCTGACGTCACGTCTTTAAGCCGTCTCGCTCAAATGTATGCATTGCTTTGCTTGTCTCTGTGCCCAGTCCCTTTATTTAATTGATCGAGTACGTATTTTCAACTATTCCAAGTTAATGTGTACCTGCGGGGCTACCATAAGGCTTGCCACTCACCTCAGTCGCGCAGATAAATGACAAAGAAGATGGCTAAATCAATATATGGACGACTGCCCCAGACATGTTCAAAGACTTCTCAACAGCCAATAGCATTTAAATATTCATTCATAAATTTAATTTACTGCGTCTGTATTTAGTTTGTAGAACTTGAAGAAAAAAAAATTAAATATAGGTAAATAAGAGTTGTTACTCAATACTCCGTGATTCCAATATGATTCCGTGACCTTTGCCGTCGCTAGAAATAAGCACCATTTTGCAATAACATGCAACATAACGCCATCTAGCCACTCCTCTGGAAACCTCCTGTTTTCAACAATTTTGCTAGTTGGCAATGGGCATTGATCAGGGAGGCATCGATTGTCGTAAAGTGAAAACCATTTAGAGGAATAGGGATACTGATTACTATAAGGGGTTTAAATAAATAAAATTAAAACGGATTATTAATATTTATCGCAAAAACTGTTAATTTCATTTTCTTTCAAATACGTCATCGTTGGCTCTAATGCGGTAGTTCCATTGCCTACAAATAATAAAAAAAAAAAAGAAGATACGCGTGTAGCACCGTACACGTGTTAGAAGTAAAACTTCTGTAGCTAGATCATTAAGTGGTACCTATACTATACACCTATACCTACCTATACTAAAAGAGATTTAAATTTCCAATTTTGAGATCCAATCTCTGCTTCAAGTTACTTTTAAGTTTCAGACGTCCGATTATTTGAAATTATTTTATACTTGTACTTACTTTTAATACGTCATGTCATTTATTTCCCACCATTCCTTATCTACAATTTGTCGCGCTCGTGGTGATATTCTTAACTCATTCAATAGTGTCACTACTATTTGCATCTCGCTCAGATTATATACCATCTGACGTCACGTCTTTAAGCCGTCTCGCTCAAATGTATGCATTGCTTTGCTTGTTTTAGAAATCCATATCGACCCGTGTGACATTGATGAAACTCTTTTTTTACAAACTGTATGGATCGCATCGCACAGCTGTCAAACATAAGTTCCGGTTCCAACAAAGAGGTTGAACGAAGTAGTTTTTGGTCACGTCACTGGTTTTGTTTATCCCAGCTAGCGGCGGCGGCGGCGGCGGCGCCATCTTGGCCATACCGGAAATCAAGAACTCGTGGAAGAATGCTTAAAATAATTTTTATTTGTTAACGTTTCATCAGGTTTTTCTCTCACTAATTAACATTCTTTATTGTACGAATGTATTATTATCTTATCTGATTAGTTAAAAACCGTATTGAAAATAGTTGCGGTTTTAAAAGTCTTCAGCCGACCCTGACGTCACCGATTCCAATTTCCGTTACATTTCTTAGCCACTCGTGATAGCACCCGGCTAGTATCAATTGAAAAGCAAATATATGAATAACCCACAGTTGAGAGGTTAAATAAATTTTACCCCCGTGCCCCAAGAAGTTTTACTTCAAAAATACATTTGTCAACAACAACAACTGTCAAAAGGGTCAAACATAGAAATAACCGCTGAAAATAACCTTCGCATCGCAACAAATAAACATCCGAATAATACTAAAATAATCATGGGATCTAGAGAGTGCTTCGTTCCAAACTGCAAAAACAATTCGAAAAATAGCCCAACTAAACTGTTTGTACGCATTCGAGAAGATTTGCGTCAAAAATGGTGTCGTCAAGCTAAGGCGGAATATTTCAAGGTGTACACACAGTATTGCTGTGAAGATCACTTGGAAGTAAGGATTCTTTAGTCTCTTTGTTAAATACTTACATTAACGGATCAATAAACTCAATTCAATTCTTGGTTATTGGCAATTTTAGAAATTAAAATGTTATAACTCGTTACCGACATCGGATAACAACGACTTATTATTTAAATATTAACTCTTGTTGACATTTGTCAAACGTCAACGTATTTTTACTTTTTAAAAGCATGATTGAATGCAAAGGAACTTACCTAATTATGCCAGTGGTGACGTCATACTTACAAAATTCAGAAATTTTAAATAATTAATAAAAAAATAATGACATCAAAAAATTAAAAAATATTCAAATTAGTTTCTTATATTTGTCTATATTTTCGATTTATAGAATAAAAAAAATGGGTGTTACGATGCCCATTGGCAATTATGTTGCATGTTATTTTTAACGATGGCAAAAGTCACTAATCAATGGCGGAATCATAGAGTATGAAGTGACAACTCTTAATTATTTAATCATTTCCTTCAAGTTCTACAAACTAACTAAAGACGCAGTAATTTATGAGAGAATATTTAAATGCTATTAATTGGCTGTTGAGAAGTCTTTGTACATGTCTGGGGCAGTCATTTTGCCAAATTGCCAACTCCTTTCGCGTCTCAATGATGTTTCTCCATAAAATAGCGCGCATTCATTATGATATGACATTAAATTGTGACAAAATGCGTGGCTGGGGTGACTAGCGTGCCTTATGCTACCCCCGCTAACCTATACATACCTACTTTGCTAGGATTTTTAAGGGTTACTTCATCGCGAAGCGCTGACGTAACTCTTATTTAATTTTATTCTTGACATTTCCTTAGTCCGCCATACGACATACCTCGATTTTGATATTTTACTTCAACATTATTGACTGGCATGAAGCATTAACTTTAAAATTACAAAAGCTTATTAAAATCAAAATCGTATAATTTCAACAGTTATAACAACAATTCAACTTTAAAATATGTATTACAAAAATTACATACAAACAAATAAGCGAAACAATAAGCCATTAAACTTATGGCTCTGTAAGCTGTAGACCTCGCTTTGGCCGTTTACTACAGATAAACATTAAATAGGTAGGTATAACACGTACTTAGTAGCTAAACTGCTAATTTGTGACTTGAACTGCATTATATAATAAAAAGTGGCTTTAGAACAGTTCTAGGTACCTACTTATTGTTTTCAAGAAGTCTTAATGCAGCCACCCATCACATCGGAATTTGCTTGAAAACTAAATATCACATTTGGATGATTCTAAGTGACTTTATGCGATTACTAGCTGCCCGTTGCGCGACTACGCAGCGCGTTTTAGGTACCTATTCCATAGTTACCGGCCACAAAACGATTCGTTCATCATTTTAGAAATCCATATCGACCCGTGTGACATTGATGAAACTCTTTTCTTACAAACTGTATGGATTGCATCGCACAACTGTCAAACATAAGTTCCGGTTCCAACAAAGAGGTTGAACGAAGTAGTTTTTGGTCACGTCACTGGTTTTGGCCATACCGGAAATCAAGAACTCGTGGAAGAATGCTTAAAATAATTTTTATTTGTTAACGTGTCATCAGGTTTTTCTCTCACTAATTAACATTCTTTATTGTACGAATGTATTATTATCTTATCTGATTAGTTAAAAACCGTATTGAAATTATTTGCGGTTTTAAAAGTCTTCAGCCGACCCTGACGTCACCGATTCCAATTTCCGTTACATTTCTTAGCCACTCGTGATAGCACCCGGCTATTAGCAATTGAAAAGCAAATAATATATGAATAACCCACAGTTGAGAGGTTAAATAAATTTTACCCCCGTGCCCCAAGAAGTTTTACTTCAATAAAGTAGCGGCTGTTCTGGGGCCTTATTCTGTTAAGGAAAACGAATAGCGATACCTTATCGATGACTCCAAAAGGGCGCAAAATATTTATTAAGCGTATTTGGCTTGTGCCCGGCGCTTATTTTTTTAATTAGGTAACTGACTGCCCAATATGGCCTTTGGCGCCCTTTTGAGCAATTGATATGCATCGCGATGCGTATTTCCTATTCGCAGCGCGATGGCATAGCCGTTGCTCATCATGAGTTGCACGAAACGTGTTGTTAGTTTCGAATAAGCAATAGAAACAAATGCTTTGAACTAGTTCTCAAATTCAAATCATTTTTGTATTACGTTTGTATGGGAAATTCACGCGGTCACCGGTCTCTTAATAGGAATATTTCAATGTTGCATTTCGCAGTTGCCATTTGGTAAATTGTAATTAAAATTTGTGTATTCCTATATTCTCTATAGGACAGAAGTGGAAAGTAGACTGGGTCTTGGATCACTAAGCTCTGCCTAACTGCTACTAACAATCCCTGAAGGGTGGCGTGACGGTGGCGTGCGAGTCGTTCATTGATATTGCCAGTAAGAACATTGACAAAATGCTTACCCATCAAATTAGTTCGTCTTCTTACCGCTTACATTCTTAACGAAGAAGCAGTCTATGAATTTTGTGTGTAAATTCAAATTTGGAATCAGTTTAATAATTCAATATGACTCTGAGTACGGCGATTAGTACCGGCCAGTTGTCTCACCTCAATATTTTATTCCAACAAGATTTAATACCAAAATAAGGTTGTCACAAAGAGGCCAACTTTTCGGATCCTGTAACGGCGACATGAAAGGACCTTAAGGGACCTATACAAAATGTAATTGGGAAAATCGAGTTTAGGAAAAGGGACTGACTGGAGACTGCCTCAGAGAAATTGCCGATCAGTGACCGGAGAAGGGCTTTCTCATTCTTGCCAAATATATATTGCTTTGAAGTTCTATTTTTAAAATGTCATTGTTGAAATTATCTAGCAGCTCGATTCGATATCTGACAGGTTTACAACTCGGAATTTGATTGCTATTTTGAAATGACTGTCAATCTAGATTCTCGCGCATTCGATATACGATATCTACACCTATATCGAGTGATGTTGTAGGGGAAGCTGTCAATATAGGTCTCGATATCCGTATATCGAAGGCGCGAGAATCAAGATTGACAGTCGGTGCTTGATTGTTGTGGGTAAAGCAGTTCTCGATGCTGCAGCCTTGGCCGCGCGTCGCTAAAGCTGCTATCGATACGTTTAGGCTGCTGTAGACTGCTGTCGCTGATGCGTTTTATTATATTATCCGGGGTATGTTGGACCAAGTGTCAGACAGAATGTCCAGCAGGGCTACCAAGAGGCACGCCACTCACCTCAGTCACGCACGCTTGAACGTATGTAGAAACGTCGTTATGTCGCGAAATTTGCCTTTATACGCGACGCGAGGTAAGTGGCGTTGCCTCATGGCCCCGCTGGTGTCAAAATAACAAGAAAATAATGTCCAATAAAAAAAAAGTCCAGTTGTCATTTGTTGCACCTCAATAGCAGCCGACGACAGCAGTTGATGTTGTGACAGTAATAGCCGTTATTAATACACCCTACTTACCTGTGAGACAGTAATGTCTAAGAAGTCAGTTTGTTTATCCGTCACGTATCACCTGTCACCAACTGACCGGGCAGCCGCTGTCGGCATCGGCTTCGTGTTTGACTTGAAAATAAAACACTACTCCGACAGGACATTGTATTGTCATAAGAATACAGTTCATTCTTGAGCGTTTAAACACGATGCCGATGCCGGTTGTGCGGTAGGGGGGCAGGTCTGTCTGTAAGGCTCGCCTGGAGAGTGATTAAAAATTATTCTGCACAGCACCCCCATATTACTTAGGTTCCAACGGAATAAACTCGGGCAGCGTAGAACAGCTGCTGCATTTGGCGAAGAACAGAAAGGAGTTTGGAGAGCTGATCACCAACCTCCAGTAGAGGAGAGGCACTATAAGAAGAAGAAGAATCTAGTAGAGTCAGCAGTGTTTGTTTGAAAGTGCTGCTTGTATTCCCGAAATTCAAAGATGTATTAGACAATTGGATCCGATATTTTCACGATACACTAAATTCACAACACAATCCGCGAGGATATTCAAATATGACGTGAATAAAGGAAATAATTAATATATTTGGTAAATATTATGTTTCATTTTATGGTCAAATTATTTTAAAACTGATTTTGGCAAATCACGTGTCGCTGTTTTGAATTAACCATCGATTATTCGCTTTTTATTTACATAGAGGTGAAAATGTAAGTGATTTGACGTTTGACATGTGACTTGGCGCGAAATTATTGTCCTCCAAGATGATACAAAGATGTAGATAACTTCTACATACATTTCCTTCATCAAGAAACCAAAGGGAACCTGTTTTTGTACGCTCAAAAGACGAATAAAAGATACATTTTGTTTGAAGGTTTGCGAGAGTTTATATTTATTTTTGTAAATCTAGTCACGATCCTATAAAACTCACGGCAGGAGTAGGCATTGATCTCCGCTGCCAGAAGTATATTCCCTACAATGATTTGAATATTCCGTGATCGAGTGGCTATGGGCGGGAATCCGAGTAATTTCTGCCGAGAGCTGGGTCGAGTGAATTTGTTTAGTGATCCGCACCAAGTTTCTAGACTGGAGAGACACTTGTAAGGGTACCTTTAGTCTGTTAAGTATAATGTTTGTTTTTCAGTTTTATGGGGCGATGGCGTGAATCAGTACGTATTTCTTCGGTGTTTTATAAATCCATCCATCCAATCCCCCTTTTTCAATCCATCCGACCCTGAGCGGTCTCCCTCCACTCCGTATCCCATTGACCCAACTCGTTACTCTATAACAATTTCATTTCATTTCTCCATCTCTTCCTTCTTTGTATTTTTTGGGAGCCAATCTGTAGCTCTCTTAAGTCTAATAAATAATTATCTACATCTTTATACATACATTACATAACGATCACGCCTCCTTCACCTTTCTCATGACTACAATTGTGACTACCTACTCTAGGAACCCTTTCAAAAGTTTGAGTATTTTAGTTTTATGATTTGTTGGGAAGGAGCTCTGCTAAACAAATTGCGATGTATACTTGACTGGATTTGTTCTTTGTCATGTGTATATTAAATATAATAAGTATTTTTCCTGTCTCATTTTATCAAATATTAAGTATGTTCTTTCACAAATTGGTAAGGAATCCCTTTTTTGTTTATCTCAATGAAAACATATTTTAGTAAAATGTTTCTCTTTGCAATTTTACAGTTAAGATTTGGCAATCATCGAAAACCTCCATACCTTTAGAGCTGCGGCTAAGCTAGCCCCCTATCACGCAACACGGAGTCCTCAATATATGGATAAACTATGCCTCTACAACCTCATACGCTTCATCAGTAATCTCTCATAAGGACATAGACCGAACAAACTAACAATGGAGTACAATAGAGGTCGGAGAGAGAGGGAGCGAGCGAGCTTTGTTCTCATTTGTGTATACCGTAAAAATCTCATCTACGATTCCCGATACAAGTAAAAATCCCCTTTTCGACCAAAAAAGTAACAAGAAAGTTAAAAACGCAAAATATAGGCATGGCGGCACGTGTGAAAAACCAAAAATGCGAAAGTAATGACTTTACTTAGTTGATGTTTTTTATACCCAAACTCCATGAAAGGTCCCGGCTCGACATATACTGCCAAACTTGTTTTCCCGGGAGAATAACAGGGTCTTAAATTAAGGGATTTCGTAAGCCTTGCATGCATAATGGATCTGCTTCGGTATTAGGGGCTCTGATAGATCTGGTGATGATGGGAACAACATAGATTTCGAGCAAAATTAGCTGAATAGAGATCGATGGTGACACGGCTAGAAAGGTATTTGTGTTCTTGCATGACCGAGTGGTCATAGTTTTGGGAGCAACCGAAACCAGAATTCCAATACTAAATTTAAGTCTTCACAAAATAAAAGGCCCGTTTTGACAATTCACGCCCATGAAGTTTAAACCCCTAATGCGTAGGTAATAAAACCAACTTTTGCGTACAAGCAAAGCGTACAAGTTGCACCTAGGAACCGCTTCTATTACATAAGCGATAGGGGTTAAAACTTCATGGGCGTGAACGGTCAAAACGGGCCTTTTATTTTGTGAAGACTGTAATAAGCAAAGCACACACAGATTATTTAAAAGTAAAAGTAAAGTATAGCGGGGGACAGATGCCAGTGGCGTGCCCAGCAGTGGGATGATACGGGCTGAAAAGTAAAGTATACTTTATTTTTTGTGCCTAGGTATCTGATCGAGCCTTCATTCGTTCGCTCCAAGGCGCCAACAAAACGTACAGATTTCTCACTCCGAATTGAATACATACTTGAAACACAGCTCAAAATATCCACGAAACTCCAACAAACTACAAAAGCGTTAATGATAAAACTTCGGTCCCGGCATCACGCTTCAGTCACGCGGAGTATCTTGGCCTTATCTAAAAACTTCCACTCAAAAGGGCGTGTTGATACTCCCCACTGTAAATGCGCGACAGTTGAATACGTACAAGTACACATATGATACATTGCTTCTGGCCCCACACTGGATTACTGTCCGGCAGCCCGATTTTTTACGGTCCGATATGATTTAGTCCAAACGGCGCAGAATTTTATTGTCCGACATTGTACTTTTCCCCAGTAAAATGTCGCGGACATTAAATTACGTATAGTGTACAAACTAGTAATACAAATCTATCTATCTAGCTTGCCATATCGGACCGTAAGAAAACGGACTTCCGGACAGTAAAATTAACTTGTATAGTGCTTAACGCCCTTCCATAGTCACAGTTGTCACTTTCTTTTCAACCGACTTCAAAAAAAGAAGGAGGTTCTCAATTCGGTTCTCGTTCTCGTTCTCAATTTTTTTTTTTTTTTTTCTATGTTTGTTACGCGATTGCTCCGCCAATTATGAACCGATTTGAACAAATCTTTTTTCGGCGTATAGGTAATACCTCAAGGGTGGTCCCATTGACACCAGGTCAGGATCTGATGATGGGATCCTGGAGAAATCGAGAGAACTCTTCAAATATTATAGGCAGACCTATAGTGATTTTTGTGTTTTTCATAATAACTCGTGCAAATGCACATGGTAAGCATAATATTGTGATGCGGAACTGCTGATGAAGACCACATATGGCCACCAGATCTGCTCAATACTAGGTACAAATACAATGCGTGGCTGACGGGCAGGCAACGCATAGCCTAAACCGGTGGACCTAGAGCCATGAAACTTTGTACAGGGGTTCCTTAGTCGCGTGGGGTAGCACTGATATAGCATTTGACAAAATTATTCCCCAAGGGAGGGGGGGATAGGGGGTTACAGTTAGTATTACACTCAATCTAATCAAATAGGGTTTGTGGAAGTCGGTTTTTTCTAAAGTTTACTTTTTGTTTCAATTATTTTAATTTTATTTCTAACCGGGTCTTTGGACATTGAAAGGAACTTTGACGCACAGGCCTTATTTCCGTGCCATACGGTTACTATTACTGCGCCGTTATTGTGGTGGCGAGTATAAAAACGACCAATGTTCCTGTAATTTCTCAGTTGTGAGACAAGTTGTTAAAGACTTTCATAGTCATTCGCATACGTCTAGCAACACTTAAGAAACTGCTTCGCTCAACTTTTTGTTTATTCTTGTATTAAACTACGAGTACATGCCGCATTACAAGAGCTTATAAGCGCAAGCCCGCTAATGTTTATCAAAAATCACGATTTAACGATAGGTATAGGATGTTTTAAAATAGTTATTATTGGAGACTGCCTACTTTAATCGTTTAGGCGCTCAGCCCAAAACAACAATTTAGAGTGTGTCGAATGCCGAACCCTTCTTCGGCACACACTGGAGCGAGCGTGGGCCCGCTTTCTTTGATTTTACATGCTTCTTGGAGATTCTTGCATTTGTCATCCGGCCTGTTATTGCCCGCTATCGACCTACACTTGTCATGCTTGTAGTGTGCCAGTCTTAACTGAAAAATGCTTTGTTCGAAAAATATAACTGACAAAAGACACCTTGATTGAAGGAGATGTGATCCGACGATCGGTTTCGGTCATGCCGACCGCATCAACTAGTCGTCTGCAGATATCGCTGCTGATCGTGGGTTCGTTCGCTTCATAATTCATAATTCTTTATTGCACGGAAAACAATTTGATAGATAGTCTTATGAAACAAAGGCAAATAGGCAAAGGCGAGTTTATCTCAAAGAAGGGATTTCTTCCAGAAAACCTAGGCAAGATAGGACAAATTGTGCTGAGAGAACAGTCCAAGAATAAAATGAAGCTAGATGAAACTACATATATCTACTATAATATACACAATAAAAAATGCTGCGTAAACCTAAATATTAATACTTTTGGGAACCAGAAGCTGTTTCTCATAAAAAAAAACAATAATCAAATACTAATACAACAATTACATTTAATAAGAATCACAATTTGACTAAACAAAACACCAAAACTGCTAGTTTTAATCGAAAGTATTTGAAAGCACACAACACAAATAAATCGTTCAATGCAAACCGACAATATTCAGAGCGGATCACGTAGACTCGATGTTTATAGGACGGAGTACGGCGGCGGAAAGAGGCCCGGCGCCTACCACGCGCTGTATTTATAGGCAGGCGGCCCCGTGCCGTGACGTCTCCGGGGTTACTTCTAACACGGCCAGCCTGATGGGGCTAGTCGTCCTCGATAGCATCTTGAATGTCTGGCACGCTTGGAGCAGGTCCGACTTGACCTCGTGGTGTCCTCTCTGATGATGGGCCCGCTGAAGCGTTAGGTGGTGAAGACGAGCCAACTTGGAATTCATCTTCATTGTCATCTGAAAATTTTAGCTGACATTAGGACCTGTTTTGAGAGCATATCCCTTTCACGCAGCATCTATCAATTCTTTCAAAGCGCCCTTCCTCTCACTCTAGCACATAATATGAAGATAACACTCATCAGGCATCAGCAATACATTCATTCATTGCGTTCATCACACTCCTACGGGATACGTAGTGGTAACCAAAGTGCTAGTAGCATGCGAAGTGGAGCCCGAAGCGAGGCTCAGGCTGCAGACCGTCGTACGTAACCCGTTGGAGCTCATCTCGAACAACGTGAACAGAAGGCGTCCCAACTGTCACCCGGTTACTGACACAGTGTGGGACTTACAACTACTAAGTTTGCCATAAACACTGTTCAGAACCGACGGATACGGGCGCACTCAATGCGACCACCGCACCGGTCCGGCAGGTAACACCAATACCATACCGCAAAACGAACAAAACATTACTTAGAGGCAGAGGCATTAAGTTAAGCCTACCTAGAAGTAAGTTACGTCCAACACACCATAAGGTGTAGAATAATAAAATTCACCGCCAGTATCTCTGGTCAAATCGCCTAGATATTTTGACACACAGTGCACAGTGATCATCTCATATTGTCATGTATAGGTAGTCAGTTAGTTCATAGTCAGCTACAAGTAAGAGAGATTGGGTACAGTACACGAGTAAGAAAGGGGTCTAGTTAAGATAAGGAGAAAAAAGAGAAAGTTTACAACTACACACTTTGATGTAACACTGTACCATGCAAATCAAAAATCTATCGACACTCACTTTCGAAGAAAGTGGCGCACGAATCTGGACACCACTCTCCTCTCCACGGCACCATATACTCGGCTGCCGCCTGCGTGGTCTTGCCGTACGAGCCGCTTAACAGTTTCAACTCATACCGACCACCTGGAAGTGCCTTGGTGACCCTGTATGGCCCACGCATACCTGGATCAAGCTTCCCAGTGGATTGTGAGAACTTGATCACGAAGGCAAAATCACCAATCTGAAACATACGGGGCGGAACACGTTCTTTGTTAACATAAGCGTCCTGTTGGGACTGATTGCGCCTTAGCAACTCACTGGCTCTTGTGCGACATAGCTCTCGCACCGCTTCACGGTTCGGGCGTGAACCTTCAAGAGCTACATCTCTTACCAGGGCCCGGATGATAGGTGTGGTCCCCTCGGTGCCGATCAGTAGATTTAGAGCCGAAGTCTGCGTCGTCTTTTGTCTTGTGATGTTTAAGACAAGTTGCAGCTTCCACAGGAGCTCAGACCAGCAAGCATTCCGATGATTCACCTCGATGCGCAGCATGTTTAGTACGGTGCGCACGTATCGCTCGACTTGGCCGTTGCTTTGGTGCATTTCTGGAGTAATGTAGTGAATGTCACACCCCAGCCTAGTGACCCAATTAACGAACGCTGCTGACTCGAACATGCGCCCTCGGTCTGTAACAAGGAGCTTGGGAGCACCAAAAAGTGATATTGCGTTAGACATAACGCGCTGAAGCTCCTCTGCATCCTGCCTGTATATTGGGTAAAGCAGGCAGAACTTTGTGAATGCATCGACAATTAGAAGCACAAACTTATAGCCATTGGATTGTGGAAGAGGGCCCAGGGCATCCATATGCACGGTGGAAAAGGGGGTTTCGGGCTTATCCCAAGATGTAATATTTTGGTGTGGAGCCCGTGGTACACGCTTTTGCGAGATGCAGACTAAGCAATGGGCGATGTATTTATTAACGAACTGACGAAGCCCAGGAAACCAGAAGTGTTTGGTGATTAGGTCGACGGTTTTCTCAGCGCCAATGTGCTCATGTTCATCGTGGAAGATCCTTAGTAAGCTTAAACGATGACCTTTTGGGACAAAGCACAAGAGTCTGGCCTCTTCACCTACAGGAGTGTAGCGGTAGTATAGGAGGTCATTTTGGACTACATACCGTCGGGAATCTAATTGTCCATCCTGCACCTTTTCGATGAGTCCACTGGTTTCATCATCTGCGGCCTGTGCTGTTTGAGCCCAGTTTCGAGGTTTGGTGATGTTGTTTACCTCGTGAGCAGGGTTGCGGCTGAGAAAGTCTGCATGTGACATCATAGAACCCTTCCTATATTCAATGTCAAACGTGAAATCTTGTAGGTAGACCCACCAGCGGGCGACGCGGGGCAACAGATCCTTTTTGCGCTCGGTTGACTTGAGAGCATTACAGTCCGTAACCACCTTGAACTGCAGACCAACGAGATAATGTCTGAAGTGTTGGAGTGCCTTTACCACCGCCAACGTCTCCAGCTCATACGAGTGGTACCTCTTCTCAGCCCCCTGCGTCACCTTACTGAAGTAGGCCACAACCTGTCTCTTGCCGTCTGCTCGTACTTGCAATAGCACCGCACCGTAACCGCTGCTGCTGGCATCTGTGTGGACCTCGGTTACTAGTTTGGGGTCAAAGATGGCAAGAATAGGTTCACTAGTCAGCCTATCTATCAGTTCCTGGCGCACCTGTTCCTGTTCCGATCCCCACACAAAAGGAACGTCCTGCTTCGTGAGCTTGGCGATACATGCAGTCAAAGTTGAGTATCCTTTTATGTAGCGTCTAAAATACCCAGCAAGACCCAAGAATTGCCTAACCTGCCGCACGTTTGTTGGAGCGGGCGTATTAACTAGAGCTTCCACCTTACGTGGGCTCGGCCTGACCTGACCATCTGATATAACCCTCCCCAAGTATTCTACTTCAGTATCCAAGAAGGAACACTTCTTAAGGTTAATGGAGAATCCTGCCTCAGTAAGTGTTCGGAGCACTTGTCGTAGTAAGTCAAGTCCCTCGTCAACTGTGTCACTCATAATCAACACATCATCAACATAAACAACAACTTTTCCGTTATTAATGAACGACCTTAGTGTGTCATTTATAATGCGCTGGTATACAATCGGGGAGTTACATAATCCATACGGCATTTTTAGGTACTCGTAGTGGCCTTCCGGGGTCACAAATGCAGTTCTACGAATTGAGGCCTCATCGATCGGTATTTGGTGGAAGCCGGTGGCCATATCAAGGCTTGTGAAATATTTGGAGCCACCCAACCGATCGATGTGGTCATCAATAAGTGGCATAGGATATCGGTCCTTGACAGTAACTCGATTGAGCGCACGATAGTCGACACACATCCGGTCTGAACCATCTTTCTTTTTAACGAGAAGGATTGGGCTTGAATATTCTGACCTAGATTCTCTTATTATGCCCTTGTCTAAGAGATCAGCTATGATATCACGCACCTTGAGTTTCTCCTGATGGGAGAGCCGGTATGGTCGATAAGCAACAGGTGTCTCGCTAGTAACATCTATGCGCATGTTTCCAGTTTTAACTGTGGTTGATGCGGTACCGGATATAAGGAACTCTGAGAAGTCATCGATAACCTTCATCAAAGAGTCAAGTTCATGTCCTTGTAAAGAGGTATTCACCTGTGGCTTATCTGCCACGACACCACAATTTACTTTAGCTGAAGGCTGATTTGATCGGGTTAAGTACTGGGCATCTTTGGTTCGCACGTAAGTAACACCATCGCGGTTCAGAATATCGGTTCCTACCACCATGGGAAAGTTCATACATGAAGCCGGCACCACAAAAAAATCAGCTTCAATTGTAATTTCACTAAATTCCACCGTCAGTGTCACGTAAGAGTTAGCCTCAATAGCTTTTTCACTAATTCCCTTTATAACGCAGCGGGTAGGTTTCGGTTGGCATGAGAAATGCTTCAAAATGTCCGACGAGATCAGTGAGATGTTTATGGCGCCACTGTCAATCAAAACATCAACAGGTATACCCTCCACAATAGCTGCAGTGACGTCACTACATTTTGAAACATTTTTCACGGTATAATCGGCACAGAGGTTTACATTTCTCTCATTACGTGACCCCGATCTATCTTTTGCGAAACAATTAGATTCTAGGTGACCCGGTTTTTTGCAAAATTCGCACACTTTACGTTGGGAATTTGGAACAGACGCAGTTTCCGATCGTTCGTTAGTTCTAGGTCTTTTGAAACACTGGGCCCTTGTGTGTCCGTCTTGTCCGCAATTGAAACATTTTGCATTTGCGCGGTTAGTTGAGGTTTGTAACGGTCGCTTTTTGGAACTAGTGGGGCGTGAATCTGGCCTGCTACGACTAGGTTTGTTGTATGTGCACAAAAAGGACACTAAATTCTTCGATGTTAAGTTTGCATTAGCCGCGGCCGCCTTAACCTGTGCGTCCGTAATACCCCGAATGATAATAAGAATCATTAGCTCATCACTAAGTCCCTTTACTATTCGTAAACGCAATAAACTACGTCTCGCATATTCGGCAAATGTTGTGTAATTATCAGATGAAGTAGCCATTACTTCATAAAGAATCCCAGCATAGTCAAGTTTGCGTGGACATAACGCTTTAAATGCCTCCTTGAAATTTGTCCATGAACGATCGTTGCTAACCCATTCATTTATCCAGGCTCGTGCTTCTCCCCGTAGACAATTCGCCACACGCGACAAACATTCATAATCATCCCAGCTATTTGCAAGCTTAGCGCGCTCCACCTCAATGCACCACACATCCATATCGTGAAGATTCGGGTCAAAGTTTGACACGTAGTATTTTTTTGAGTTTGATGGGTTCAGTTTTGTAATGGCATCGGCTAATATCTGGATTGAGGTAGACGCGCTATTCTCACGAGACAGCTGAGGTTGGGACGTATCGACGGAATGACAACCAGTAACCACGCTTTCGGTTCCGCAGACATTTGGCTCGGCTGACGAATTCGATAGTTTCGGAATATTGTTCGCAATAGCCGCATTATCACATGTTGAGGAATTACAGACCGGCTGGTTAGACAAACGTTCTTCGCAAACAGAATTTTCCGGTACGCGTGCCTGAGAAACTACTGAAAGGTCATGATCGGAGCGGTTTTGTTCAAGGGCATTTAAACGGGACATTATAGTGTTCAACGTTTGACACAAGTCTACCCGCGGTCTAGAACGCTCGGGACTGCGGGTTCTGCGATCACGCGGTAACGTAGGCGTGCGAGTATGACTACGCGACCTCCGTTCGCGATCGCGCCGACGTGACCTGCTCCGCGAACGACCATGTCTCCCAGACATTGTAAAATTTCACAATTACTTTCACAATTACACACAAAGTATTTACCATGGACAAGCAAAATCAAAACAACGGCTTTGGTGTCATATGTATAGCAAAATAACTGTTATGGCTAAGCAAGTCAAGGCTATGGGGCCTTACACGAATCCCAGTTCTGATTTTGGGAACCAGAAGCTGTTTCTCATAAAAAAAAACAATAATCAAATACTAATACAACAATTACATTTAATAAGAATCACAATTTGACTAAACAAAACACCAAAACTGCTAGTTTTAATCGAAAGTATTTGAAAGCACACAACACAAATAAATCGTTCAATGCAAACCGACAATATTCAGAGCGGATCACGTAGACTCGATGTTTATAGGACGGAGTACGGCGGCGGAAAGAGGCCCGGCGCCTACCACGCGCTGTATTTATAGGCAGGCGGCCCCGTGCCGTGACGTCTCCGGGGTTACTTCTAACAATACATATATTAAAAATAAACAGAGTAGAATACATATACACATATTCATACATATCCATCTACTTAGATAATAAAGATACCTATCACGAAAGAGAAAGGAAGGGTTCTTTCAAACTTTTCTTAAAAGTGAAAACTGAAAAAGTGAGAGTGAGTGTAGCAGTGTAATGTCGAGGAGTCGAAAGAAGAGACAACGTGTGGGATCTCCTATTGCTACCCCTGGGGAAAACAAACTCCAAGCGTTCACGAAGATAAGCGGGATAGCGGGGATTTCTCAGAATATTAAACAGAAACGATAGAATGTGCATATCACGGCGAAGACGAATCGGTAGCCATCCTAGTTCCCTGCGATGCTGGGAGACATGGTCTTATTTGCGCAGTCCGAAGACAAACCAAATCTCGAGGTTCTGAAGTGGTTCGAGTTTGTTCGGTTGTTCTTCGTTCGCACTGACCCAGCAAACACCCGCGTAGTCGATAAAAGGGAGTAGAAGAGATCGAGCAAGGCTGATTTTGGTCTGAAGAGGGAGGCAGTACTGCAACCGCCGCCGGAGAGAGTGAAACGCATGTGACCTAAGCCAATTTTCCTAGTAATTTTATTTTGTATAAGGATCCATTTTAGCCTTTATATCGCCAATCAAGCGTCCGTGGCCGAGCCGTATCCGGACATCGGAATCGGCTGACGAGACGGGTATAGGATGGATGACCCGTTGCTACGTGGCATTTGTTTCGGACGCTTTCTCTGGTAGTAGTCGTAAAGCTGTGTCAGAGGCTCTAATAGGGCAGCTTGATAACTTCTAACAGTCGAGATGGCCACTATAGTCTATTCGTGATAAGAATGCAGTAAAGTCATCACTGTCCGGCGGTCTAGCCAACGCCCCGTAACCAATAAAATCGTTTCCAATTATCAAGCCAAGTTCACAGTGACCAGTTGAAGGCAAACTTTCGAACGCGAAGGTTGTGTCCTGTCCTGTGAGTGTGTGTTAACAGATTTAAATTTAAATTTCACTGCATTCTTATCACGAATAGACTGTAGTCTGACACCCCTTAATCAACCCGCACTGAGCTAGCGTGCAGCGTGGTGGAGTATGACTCAATCCGTATCCGAGTAAAAGGCCCATGATCCTCGTTGGTGACATTAATGAGCTACATTTTTTTTTATCGTCAGTCAGCAATTAAGTTCAACATGTCTGCGTACAACGCAATAAACTTTGTAACTCGTCTTCTAGTAAACGACGTTGGACGTCTGCGATATAACAGCCCGTTGAATGTTCCGGACAGTTTTAGAGAGTTATTAACGCTCCGGATTATCAAAGTTTTGGATACCTACAACTTCATTTGAAATGCCTCTGAATGTGACAGTTCTTGCTGTGTAGTGGGTTGAATTAAAACGTATATTTACCTTCTCGCCTTTGGCCATTTCTTTACATAAATATTTACATACGTTACGACTAACCTATTACCCTGATTACTAAAAAGACGAAGTAAACTGACAACATCAAACTTTACTTCTTGAAATAAGGTTGCCATGTTCAGTTTGATAGTGATGTTCTCATTCATTCTAAATAGAATGAAAATTAGTGGAGTAATTCTTTACATTCAGAATTTGTCATAAATATTTGTTACAATTTAATATGACAATTGAAAGCATTACGCTTTTTGCCATTTCAGGTGGCAGAAGCAAATTGTGCCCACTAGTTCTTATTCTATTGCAAATGCTTAATTTGTCTTACTTTTTATTCGCAAATAAAGGAGTGGGGCGCGTCATATCAGTTTGCACAAGCTATAAGCACTGATATTAGTTGAATTAATAATAGTAGTAGTATGTATATAGGCGAAGTGGTGGGTCAGGGATCAGGGTAGGAGAAAGATAAAGAGGGGGGGGGGGGGGTGCGCGAAGCGAAAGAAACGCAAAATAAACGTAAATGCACACCTAACATTAGCCGTAACACATACATCGCTAGGGCCCACACTAGGATACTCTATATCGTGGGAACTAGAACTACGGCTCAATCATATTCGTGTAAAAGCTCGTGGGTCATTTACATGTAGTCTGGCGCAAGTCGAGCTGCGTCAGATGGTAAAAATACGAGTACGAATATTAATTTATATTTTTAACTGCGGTTCAGTAAATTAACAGATTTCCCAACCACACAAAATTTACATTAAATTAATTAGCCTACATTCCGTGGGGATTACCATATTCGTCAACTTTTGGAACTTCATTAATTATTATAATAATTACATTCGTAGCTTCAATTTTTATGAAATGTAGACATTTATATCGTTAATTCTAATTTTTCAAGTGAAATAAAGAGAATGAGATTGACGCATAGCTCTGTCCCTTATTTGCAGTGTAGAACGGTATTGTATGTGTTGTATGAACATTACTGTGGTATTAAATTGCATTACGCCTTTTCCTAAACGGGTTGGCAGGGGCACAATTGTGCCCACTTTCAGCCAGTTATTCAATACTCCAATTTAGGTGACAGGGAGCTAGCCCATCGCTGCAGCTATGGAGTAAGAAGGTTTCCTCATGATGTTTTCCGTCATCGCAAACAGGAATTTATTTATCTCATTGGTACATGGTCAAACCGGCATTCGAACCTACATATCTTGGGTAAGAGCAAGCGTGAAACCCACTAGACTACGGAGCTTGTATTTGTTGTTGTTGGAATCAGGAATATCTCATTCTGCTAGAATGACTTTTAAAATATTGGCATTTACGAAGAGAATCGCCTTAAGAGAGAGGTGCCCGAAATACCCATAAACAGCTTGGAAATTTCAAATTATACTAAAATAGACTACAAATAAGACCTGACCGATTACTATTCTGTTTCAGCTCAAAATTCACTAAGTGAGATCGGACAAGGCTTCAACTTTATATCCAGTCAAAACTTTACCAAGACAATAATTCGAACCGGAGCACGTAGGTTCTCGAAGTTTTCTCTATGACGATTCAGAAAATCAAGCAACTGACATTTTCACAGATTGTAACGGACCAAGCCGTTGTATGAAGAAAAGTATGACGGAAAACGCTTAAATTTTTATGTTTGGTCATATCAATAATTTTCCTTGTAAATCTTGTAATGTAAGAATCAAAAGTACCCTTGCTTTATTAATTTAGTTTTCTCTCAGTCTGAATGTTTTTACTCATCCGACACTTTTTGATATTACATCATTTTTAATAATCAGAAAATATCTGAAGGATCAAAAAATTAAGTAGCGTTTTGCCGCAAAAGCTTTACGCTGTACCTTTTGACGGCCTCTGTGGTGCAGCGGTTGCACGTCTGCCTACCATGCGAGAGGTCCCGGGTTCGAATCCCGGATGGGGACAAAAAAAAACCCATGTCTTGGATGTTTACCTACATGTTTGTGATGTCGCTGTTTCTGGTTCCCACGACACAGGGTATCCTAGTGTGGGGCCAGAAGCAATGTATGTGCCTATATGTATGTGTAATGTAGTGTAATGTGTAATTTAAAAAAAATATACCAAGTTGTAATGTAACATACAATAATAATTGTAGTAATTTATACCACGTACAATATGGAATTTATCTAGGTTTCTATTCAGAGTTATCATTTACCTATCTATTCATCTTTCTACGTGTTAGTGTGAACATCCAATCTACTAGGTTAACGAAGGAAAGTAAATTAGGTGCAGTACCTGCATTGGTATCATGTCCTTATGACAACTTAAGAAAATACGGTTTTAATAAGATTTAAATACAACAAGGCCATGATTCAAACTGTACATATTTAGAGGCTGTGAAAATTCTGGCACAATACAAGTCAGCTCTTTACTCGTAGATATTAATTTTCCTCTCCAGCCACTGAGATGTTGGTCAAGCCCGTGAAAATGACTTGACATGTGATTTGATATGGCGAAACCATAGCTGAGACAACTCTCACAGCTAAGAACGGTTTATTAATACAGGTCTTTGTATGAGTTGTTATTATGGTGAGTAGTAATAATAATACGTAGCAGCCGTTGCAAGCAAAAAGGTATACTTGAAAATTCCCTACAAAGCCCAGTACAGGTTCACCCGTGACAATAATAGCACGAGACATTTCAACAACTTTGACCCTTAACTAATGGCCGAATCTGTCTAATAGAGTGAGGTCCCGAGTGATATAAGATACCTTTACGTGAGTGCGAATTCGGCCATTAGACCCACTTATACCGCACAAAATGCGATTAAACACGAATCGAATTACTGTTACTGTAAAGTGGTTAACAATGTCAAAGGGTTCCATTTGGCACACAGTGAGGGAATAGTCAAACCAATATCGGTTCTACTCGGTACCCATACATTTTGACTATAGTAGTTGGTAGTTAAGGTCAAAGGTCAGAACCGTCCGTGGCCGAGCGGTATCCGTGCGTCGGAATGGATCGTGCGGGTACGGCAACATCTGGCCGTGACCGGTACTAGATGGGCGACCCGTTTCTTTGGCATTTGCTTCGGGCGCTTTCATGTTTCCAATGACACGTTAAGCTGTAGGTTCCGGCTACTATCACTACTCGGTGGTACAGTCTTCACAAAATAAAAGGCCCGTTTTGACAGTTCACGGTCATGAAGTTTTAACCCCTAACGCGTAGGTAAAATAGAAGCGGTTTTCCTAGGTGCAACTTGTACGCTTTGCTTGTACGGAACAGTTGGCTTTTATTACCTACGCATTAGCGGTTAAAACTTCATGGGCGTAAACTGTCAAAACGGGCATTTTATTTTATGAAGACTTTAGTAGTCGTTAAGTTGTGTCAGAGCCCTAATAGGGCAGCTAGATAACTTCTGAGAGCCCAACAACCGACACCCTCCGTCAATCCGCACTGAGCCAGTGTGGTGTAGTTTGGCTCAATCTTACTCATATCCGGGTAAAGGTCTGTGCCATTCGGTGGAGACATTAACGGGCTACATTTAATTTAAAGGGAAACGGAGCGTGTCGTCGCAAGAAGAGGGAATAGTGGTTTTGTAACTTTTGAAATAAACATTTAAAAATACCAGTAATATACTGCTGTCGAAGACCAGATTTACCAGATTACCATGGTGATTCAGCTGAGGTCCTACGCTAATCCGCTTAACTACTAACTACCATGACCATCTTAAAATGAGTATGTTGGTATTTCTTGGAACAAGCTGTTTTTTTTTATAGGAACTAATGATAACTACCACATTCGAATTCTTTCCATGTCTCAAGAAGATGGAATTTTTGATAATATAAATAATATTCTTTTTTGATCCATCATGAAACTGTTCCATGGAAAATAAGCAAATATTTGATTTATAGTGTGAAGAAATTGATGCGGTAAAGTATGACCTGTCAGTAAAAGAAAAAGCTTTATTTTTGACTATCACTCCTAATGATCAATTTCCTTTCACTTTCAATATAAGAATTATTTATTATGTCAGCCCAATATACATCTGTCTTTACTTATGCATTTTGAATGTTGATATCGTTTGGTCTATCAGAAATCCCAACCTCGGTTACGTTGGTTTATGAATACGTAATGTTATCGGTAGGGATATTTATAAACCCTACACTGAAAACATTTTGGTTTACAGTCAATGTAGATTGAATGGTTGAAATGGACCAAGCGGCTTACTGATGTGGTAAAACGGGTCTAGCTAATTACCGTTATTCCTGTACCTATACATATAGATTTAAAAAAGTTAAAGTTTGTTGACATCATTTAGGAAACTAGGTACCTACTTAAGACATATTTTTTTTATTTAGCCTATTGAGGTGTCCCACTGCTGGGCAAAGGCCTCATATTTTTAAAAAAGGTTTTTTTCGGTCAACGTTTTTTGCACCCCAGAACAAAATTGGAATGTTACGAGAATTAAGAAAATTAGATAACTAAAACTTGAAGCGTCTATGACTCCTTCAGTAATTCTATGTAACTTATACAAGTGGGTTAAATAGTCAACAAGACATCCAAAATACGAACACATCAAGTAAACATGCTTACCGTAACAAAAACGTAAAACTCCTCGCTTCACATTTTCACGGAACCTAATAACTTTCAGTTTTATTCAACTCTGTTCAGGAACATTTATTTATCGGAAAATATGAGCACGAAAGTTTCCGTTTGGTGGAGAAGACACGTCTTGCTGAGAGGACGTGTCGCGCACGACTGAAGCCTGAAACTGAACGACGAAGGCAGTATGATAATTGCCATACAACCAGCATTAGATATATGAGAGGTTCCTGATGCTTAGGAAAAAATGACAAAATTATGTTATGGCTCTAATCACAGCGTGCTCATCACATACAAATTAGAATTAGTAACCCTTCGTAAAAAAAAGATGCCGTGAGGAGGAAGACTTGTATTTTAAACCTCATGGTTTCAGTTAACATACTTCGAGGTGGCGCTAATCTTAAAATAAATCCTATATATCTTAGCGCCATCTCGTGGTATTTGTAATTTTCGATGGTGCTGCACCAAGCGACAATGTAATTCTGTATTATTATATAGTATCTGTGCTCTAATACAGCTTTCCAGGGATCTTTTGGCGTCAGGTGGAACGCTCGATGACCAATGAGGAGTGAAAGGTCTGTGTTGATAACAGGTTCGTTGCACGTTGCGTAGAACTGGAGCCCTCCTGTAAATGTGACTCATCAGACTAAAGATCGTTGGAAAGACTGTATACCAGGGGGGTCATTCCGCTATTTACATTACAATTCGCTGACCATTCAATGATCCGAAATAGTAGTCCAGTCACTTTAGCTTAAAATATAAATAAAAATATCCTTGCATAAAATCCAAGACTTTAAAATTTGCATGAACGTTAGGGACACCATTATAATGTAATTGTGAAAAGTTCCCATCGATCTCATAAGAGCAAAATGTTTTATTCAAGTTCAAAGTACGAAAAAAGTTTTTTTTTTGGAAACTGGGATCGGTGAGGACTTTTTACATTTTCATTATAATGGTGTCCCTAACGTTAATCCAATATTTTCAGCTTCCTGGGAATTTATGCAAGGGTACCCCTATTTTAAGATTAATTGACCGGACTAGGTATATATTGACAGTAGAGATCATTGAATGATCAATTAATTGTAATGTAAATAGCGGAATGAAGGCCCTGTAGGCCTGCTACGGTGTGATCCATTCCGATCTATGGAAGTTCCGCCTCTTCAACCTTCCACCCTCTTTGAAAACGGAGTAACCTACAAGATTTAGACATTTTGGCTGATGCTTATATATATATATATTTTCTTTATTATCCATGTTACAAAATGAAATTTATTAAAAACTAAGTTTACGGAGCAATCACAGAAACCTATTTGGTTTATGCGTGATCTCTGTCGCTCATTCCAGGGCAATGAACCCTCTGACGCATGTTTTATTGACCCGTCTCAATGGAGCACAGCAGATACATACTTAATTTATTCAGGATTTATATAATTCATAACTCTTTATTGCACGGAAAACAATGTGATACATATGTAGTCTCATAAAACAATTAATAGACAAAGGCCAGCTTACTCTCTGCTCACTTAAATCTGATGCAGGTAATACCAGGTTAACCTGCATCCCTTGTTATCATATACCTTGTTTTACAAGTAGGTACGTATGCTCTTTGTATGATTGTACAATATGAGTTCTTCTGTTATGGAAATCAATGAACAAACACAAATGCTCCGTTTGTAATATTAAATGTGTGGTCGGGTCGGCGTACGTAACGCTACGTGATTAATTTCGTAGTATGCTACGTGTGCTGTGTGCTACGAAGGGCGGCGATGCGTTACGAAATTACTAGTATTTGCGTTACGACAATAGAAGGTACAGTAACAGGGACTGAAAGGTAGTAACTTTTAATACGTTGTTACAGTACTCCTCAGAAAATAAGTCCAATTACCTTAGAAAACCGGTGATTTTGACTAATCAAAGAACATATATTTTTTGCTTAGTAGAGTTGGTTGTACTGAAGCTGAACACATTTCTGCTTAGAATTCCTATAGACTTTAACACGTACAATTTCGATGGGTCGATGACGTTTTTGACTGTTTGAAAACAACAATGAAATTTTAATAAAGCGTAGGATTTGCGTGTCAAGCTCGAGTCGCCTTCGAGAAGACCCTTTAAAGTTTATTAACTAGACAACTACTACTTTGCCCTCCAAATTTACTACGTAACCTGTAATCGATGGAACCCTATAATTGGCTTTATCTCGTAAGTCTTTATAGTAACATTTTTTGTAAAGATAAATGCTGTTGGCTTCCTGAATAAATAAATAAAAAAAAAACCTTATAGTAAATAAAAATAAAAATACCCTTTATTCTACCACATCACATTAGTAATTCCTTGCTTAGTACTCGTATAAGTAATTATTTCTTACAATTATTAGTATTAACATTTTATTGTTTATAATTATAATTATTATTATGTATTATTGAATTTTTTATTATTTTATTATTATGATTAAACTTATTTTTACTAAAATAAATTAAAATAATTGGTTGACGTGGACGTTGCCTCTCTGGCGTAGGCCTCCCCCAGTTTCCTCCATTTGTCTCTATCTCTAGTCTTATCCTATATTAAATCCTAAGAGTAAATCTATACAAAGTTTAAAGTGCAAATAATTTTAACTTTCCATATTTATTGCCTTCGCTATATTTCGGTAAAGCTCACGTCACACTTATGCGATGTAGCAAATACGAAAGCTGCTATAATGACGACATGTACTTTCTTGAAACACTCTGTTCGCGTCCAATGTAGTTTTGGCTCGTTATTACTAAACAATATTATATTATTTATTTGTCGTAAGGCTGTGTCAGAGGCCGTTATAGGCACTGTCACTGACCACTAGTCACGACACACCCCCCACCAACCTGCACTGAGCCAGCGTCGTGGGGTATGGCTCAATATTACTCGTATTCGGCCTGTGCTCCTTGGTGGGAACATTAATGGGCGACATAAAATTTACTTTATCTATTTGTTGGATTTTTTGATTTACACTTCACAACCAATCAGACATTCACTCATTGCTGGGTGGCATCTTCTTTACCACGTTATCTAATTCAGTTCAGTTCAGTTCAAAATTTTTATTGACCATAAAATCATACATATTACTTAGTCAACGTCAATATAATATTAAATTCGATTATGAACCTCCCGCATCCACCACTTATCAGCTATGGCGATGATATCATCCGTCAATCTGGGCTGCGAGTCGCTTACAGAATCATATGGCAATATCTATAGTTAGGCTGCAAAATGCCAGTTTATTTCGTATTTCGTATATATTATTTGCACATATCAGAAAAAAACACAAACAATACAGAAAAGGCATGAACAAAGGCAAGCTTATTTGTAGCCGACGCGGCGCATCTCAGCGCCTGTCGGCAAGCCGGAACCAGCATTTTGCGCCCTCGCTATTGCTATTTATATACGATTCTGTATGCGACTTCAAACGGCAGTAGCCGAGTCCGCGATAAATCCCTCCTCTCGCCAATGACTATAAAATAGTTACACGTAATATTCTAGTTTTCGTATTATTATTGCGAGTTGTTATTATTAATTATTCAGCGTATTTTTAGATGCGATATCGACTGGGCAGACAAGGCAGAGATACGAAATAGACAAGATTCGAAACATAGTCAGACAGAAGACATGGAACAGAACTAGGACTAATTTAGACGTGCATTTTCGCTTTGTTGCATGTTTTCTAACTCTTGCCCATCTGAAGTTTGGTTATCAATATAAATTCATAATTCATAATTTCTTTATTAAAAAAAAAAACAGATATACAAACAAAATAAAATAAAGTTATATTCCCATTCAAGACCTTGCATGTTTGTTTGCATCAGAGACTATGTATCCAATTGACTGCGCCTGCGGGGGAATGCGGCTCGCCAAACGTTAGTTGTATTCAACGTAGCATCCTATGTACGATGACGGGCCGCCAGACAGTTTCGCAGCGGCTGACCAATCACAGCTCTCTTACCTCGTCCCCCGCCGCCCGTAAATTGGTGAGTTGTGTTTCAAAGGAAAATGTATCTATGCGCTCTCCACTGGATAAGTGCTCCCTGGTTTGCATGCATGCTTTCTCGTTCTATTCTGTTTCTTTAGTATCTGTCTCAATTATCGCTTGTCTTTGACTTGTCTGTCCAGTGGGGATTAAGCCTTAGGTTATTATACAAAAAGGCAGTAAAGACTAGTCTGCTCTGGAACTTCATAAAAAAACGGTCAAGTGCGACTCAAACTGTCACACGAAGGGTTCCGCACCATTGTACAAGAAACAAGTGCCTGACCGTTCAATATCTTTCAACTTCATCTCGTTTTTTGCTATCCAAAAACTGTCAGGCGCGAGTATATTGAAATAGACTTAATACTAATTAACTCTAAACATCCTTGTTATTCATGTATATCAGTATTTGTTCTTGTAGTGGCAACAGATATACATATACGGTTCGTGCTAGAGAGCCCTATGAAGGACAGACAGACAGACAGACAAACAGACAGATAGACAGCGGAGGTCTAGTAATAGGATCCGGTTTGGCACCATTCTGCTACGGAACTCTAAAAAATAAGCCAACCGAGCGAATGGAGCAGAAAAACTTTCGACTTGTTGCGTATATTTTCCCCAACATCCACGTTTGTGGGCGGATTACAAAAAAAAAACACACACACACACAACAACTGTAAACCGGGGCGAGGTTTGCGGCCGCCCTGTTTAAATACGGCCATAGGCTGGTTACACACTTCTACAAAAAATGTATTATACTGGCGACTAGACTAATTTTATTGTCACTTTACTAGATTGTCATAGGATTTTTCTAGAGCAAATTTTACCAACGAAAGAGTAACTTTTACTCGAGAGTATCTTCTACTTTTTCATAGACACCATAGATCAGATCACCTCATTTTGAACTGTCATTGTCATACAAATTATCCCCGGGATAGTTATTCTCGTATAACTTTTTGTTGGTGAAATCCAGCCTTGTTAAATTAGCTAATATTATATTTTTTTCATTACCAAATATTATGTCTTATTAGTATAGGTTCACAAACTCGGTTACTAATGAATAACATTAGATGATAAAGGGGTTAGATATTATCTTTGTCTTGTGTGAACGGATTTAAATGCACATAGAGAAAGTTGTACTAGCACATCCGTTCAAAGTCCACGACCCTTGATTTTTAACCTACCTTCATCGTAATAAAGTTCAAAACTTATAAAAAAGAGAACAAAATTGTCCATTTTGGTCCATTCGAGTTATAAGTTATCTGCATGTCTGTTATGTGTACTACGGTCGCCTGCGCCTAAAATAAGCAGTATATGCGGGATTCACTCGTTAATATGACCGCCCGTATACTTTTAGACGCAGGCGACCGTAAATCTGAAGATATTATCACATTCACATAACCTGAGTCGCGGGCATCAGCTAGTATGTAGACACAGTAGCAACCGTCTAGCCGTGTGAAACGGGCTTTAAACCTGCCGTTTTGTTTGAAACAACTGTGCTTGCCAGATGAGGCCGGATTTCATTTCATTGTTTCCGTTTCCGACATGCTACAACTGAGTAGAGCCTCTTCCGTTTAGTCGACGATTTGGCTTCCCGATGTCGGAATATTGAAAGTAGAGAAAAGCACAGGATGTGATTACAGTCTATTCGTGATAAGAATGCAGTGAAATTTAAATTTAAATCTGTTAACACACACACTCACAGGACAGGACACAACCTTCGCGTTTGAAAGTTTGCCTTCAACTGGTCACTGTGAACTTGGCTTGATAATTAGAAACGATTTGATTGGTTACGGGGCGTAGCTAGGCCGCCGGACAGTGATGACTTTACTGCATTCTTATCACGAATAGAGTATAGAATCACTATATGTTCGTAGCACTAGTGAAGGGAAAAATCTGAAAACAGCGAATTCGCAATGCTTCACAACAAAAAAAAGATTACACTATAACCCTCAGTGCGCGAGTCCAATTCGCACTTGACTAGGTATAGTCTATTCGTGATAAGAATGCAGTAAAGTCATCACTGTTCCTGTAATTTCTCAGTTGAGAGACAAGTTGTTAAAGACTTTCATAGTCATTAGCATACGTATAGCAACACTTAAGAAACTGCTTCGCTCAACTTTTTGTTTATTCTTGTATTAAACTTGTAGGAATCAGCTGACGAGACGGGTATAGGATGGATGACCCGTTGCTACGTGGCATTTGTTTCGGACGCTCTCGCTGGTAGTAGTCGTAAAGCTGTGTCAGAGGCCCTAATAGGGCAGCTTGATAACTTCTGACAGTTGAGATGGCCACTATAGTCTATTCTGTCCGGTGGCCTAGCCACGCCCCGTAACCAATCAAATCGTTTCAAATTATCAAGCCAAGTTCACAGTGACCAGTTGAAGGCAAACTTTCGAACGCGAAGGTTGTGTCCTGTCCTGTGAGTGTGTGTTAACAGATTTAAATTTAAAATTCTCTGCATTCATAACACGAATAGACTGTAGTTTATGTTTTACTATTTTGGCCGTTTGAAAATGTTATGGAAAAGTTTATGGTTTCCAATCGGTTTGGAACAACGAAATGCATAACTTATTTGATTAAACGTGGGTACAACTGTTTCAGTGCAACCCCGTATGGGAAAACACGTGACGCTATGTGGTTGGTAACCCTAACAACATCTTAGAATGTGTAAATTTATACTAATATATTCATAATGATTCTGATCCCGTATCGGTCTGTTCAGTCACAAGAAAAAATGTGATGACTCCCAAAATACAAAGCAGCTGTAATAAACATCTGAAAATATGATGATTTTTATGATAATGATGATGTATACGTCTACTCCTAATAATTACCAATCCACCTGTCTCATCCTTACTTAGTTTGCTGGAAGATATATTTTATTAGAGATAAGCTTGCCTTTGTACACTTTTTTATATTTTTTATTGTCCTGTGTAACTGATTGTTTGCTTCAAAGACATTATGAATTAAATTGATGATAAATTCATAAAATATGATTGTATTACCCAGAAAAAAAGTCCGATGCGGAAGACATTTTGGCTCGTTTAAAGAAGCTATATTAACCTAGAAATCACTTTAAAATTCTTTCCATTTTCTCCGCAAGTTCTCTTCAGTTTAACCAACCCCTAACGCGTAACTGCAGCCATAGCAATTAAAACTTTTCGTAACACTAAAATTGCCAGTTTTAATTAATTTAATTGTTTGCGCCGCGAACGCGTTAACTTCGAAATGACGTGGTTATTCCTAATTTGAAACCGACTGCAGTTTACGTTGCAGTTAGAATGATTCTAGAGGCGTTACAAATAAACTAATGAACTACAGCTCAGTCGGAAATTGGTTTGAAATAGTTATTTGTGAAGAAGGGAGAGATATATGCCAGGATCGTAGCAAGTGGAGGTCTATAGTCTCTGCCTACACCCTTTCCGGGAAAATGGAGTTAGCATGTATATGCATGTATATAATATATGTTATAGGTAGATTGGTAGACTACTTATTTGTCACATCGTCAGATAAATTACCTATTTTCATTTTCATTTTAAATTTCGACCTTGTGACTTGGTAATAAAGTTCAAAACATATGAAAAAAAATGATTTATTTTTATGAGAATAAAGTTCTTTCAACCTAAAGTCAAAACTTCTTCGTGAGATGGTTCATCTGTAATAGATATAAAAGAAAGAGACACAGTGATACAAAAGTCAATCTCTGTCCCGTTTCCGCACACGAGTCTGCAAGTAGGGCCAGAGGGTTAAATTAAGGGGTCCTTTGAGGATGGGTTGCTCAGAATAATAAGGTGTGGACACGCCATCCGTACTAAATCTGTCCAAGAACAATTGAATTATTAAAAACTAAATAACTTCGATGCATTTAAACTATTTTGTAGTGTGTGTTGAAAAATAATTAAATATTGATATAATAAAAAACATAATGATAACGTTATATTAATATTTCAGCTGTTAGCTTTTACTTGACTCATATTTTTACAAAAATGTTCTTGTGGCTACATCCGCACATAAAGAGAAAACATTGCTAAGAGCTGCAGTTGAGTTTTTTTTCCACTTGTTTTCTGAAATTTTATAAATAACTAGCAAACCCGGCGAACTCCGTTTCGCCACCAGATGGCTTCGTTTTATGTAACATTTCGTTTGGTGATTAAAAGATGAAGAAATTATTTTTTTGTTTTTTTCACAACAGTAATGAATTAATTTCGATTACAAAATGAAGTGTTATTTAGTTGAACTTCTCTAAGTAAATGAAAGTGAATCCAAAGTAAATACTGAATCGAAGCGTTATACGTGTCCGCAAATTATCCGTTTCCACGGTTTTGCATTCGTTGGAAAGGTCTCGGGCTCCGTGAGGTTTATAGCAAGAAAATTCAGGAAAAATTTCAACAGAAAAGCGGGAAAATCTTTTTTCACATACAGCGCCATCTCTGATACATAGCATGTACTACAAACCAATATGGCGCCGGTGCGTGATACATTGTTTGACAGCTACTCATTGTTCTCTGCTCAGTTAATTTCATGTGACAAACCGGTATTGTGTTCACTGTGAAATTGTGAAAAAAAAGTAAAAAAATAAGTTATTCGTTTCCTAACATTTCAATTGGAATTATTATTCAATTATTAACCACAGCATTATTAGCGTGAAATTCTTGCAACTGTTCAATAATTCGTCTCTTTAACTGTTGTGTTCCCTGTATATTGCACCGCACATTCAGCTGATCCACCATCGACGAAATGAAATATATTTGCAGAAATTGGTGCGGTTCATCTGGTGTTGGCACCATTGAACCATGTAAATGATATATTTGTCCTTGTATCTGTAATTGCAAACAATCATTTGTTGAAGAATACGGTGTAACTTCTGATCGTGTGATGGTGTAGTGTGTGGTGTATATGTAGTTGTTATGTGTTGCAATTCATTGTGTTGATGAGAGTGATTGGTTATGTGTGTTCTATCTTTTCCTTGCAAGTCGGCATGAAGCCGCCTTCTCGAATGATATTAGCTCCAAACGAAGTCATGCGAAAGCAGTTATTGTATTCATCAAGGATGTGTTGAAGAAAATGGCTGGAATCGGGATCACTTCCATCGAACAATGGTTTCAGTGGCTGTGGTGGTGTAAGTAGTGGATCCAGTTTGACTTTTCCACTTGCGCAGCACAATCCAGCCGTTTCTCTTTTGAACTTTAACGCATTGCAATATAGGCATATAGTCGTCATTGGTCCAATATCTAAATTTTCACCATCACTGTAGTTCGCAGTGGGATCATATTGGAATGCCAAGCGATTCTATGATGCCAATGATCTTCGTGTGCTCACTCGTTGTCTCAATCGGGCATTTTCTCTTATTATATTTTGTCTTTCTTCGCTTAAGTTCTGTGAATACACTTGTTGCTGGCTTGCATGCCTTGTGCGGCGGCCGATATTCGCACGTCGTCCTCTAGGCATTTTGGACTATGGACAGAGTGGTGAATTTAACCTCAGATGCACGATCCACATACTTTACACAGTTCAACTTACCACCTTAAAGACAAATGCCTGCTGTTGAAATTGAATAATAATTCCAATTGAAATGTTAGGAAACGAATAACTTATTTTTTTACTTTTTTTTTTACAATTTCACAGTGAACACAATACCGGTTTGTCACATGAAATTAACTGAGCAGAGAACAATGAGTAGCTGTCAAACAATGTATCACGCTGAGGTATCACGCACCGGCGCCATATTGGTTTGTAGTACATGCTATGTATCAGAGATGGAGCTGTATGTGAAAAAAGATTTTCCCGCTTTCCTGTTGAAATTTTTCCTGAATTTTCTTTGCTATAAACCTCACGGAGCCCGAGACCTTTGGAAAACTCAAAAACTTTGGAGCAAAACTGTGGAAATAGGTTCGTGCGGTCTGGAGTTATAGCGTCAGGAAGGAAAAACCGACTTATTTTTGTATAGTAGATTTTTCCTGAATTTTCTTTGCTATAAACCTCACGGAGCCCGAGACCTTTCCAACGAATGCAAAACCGTGGAAATCGGTTCGTGCGTTCTGGAGTTATAGCGTCAGGAAGGAAAACCCGACTTATTTTTATATAGTAGATTTCCACTCAAAATCACGAATGACAAAAAAAAAACGCTCAGGTAATACGGAAAGACTGCGTCTCCAATCTAAAGCTTCTTTGGTCGGTTGACATAATAAAACTAATAATTCCCATAAAATTACCCTAATAGGATACTTGGTGGAAAATTACATAGAGCCCTCAGGACCGATTCCTGTCTTTTAGGTTGCTGACGGCTCGGGTTCAATTATTAGTATTCCAATTATTATTTTTTAGTTGATATTAAAATTGTCCCAATAATTCTGCTAAAATACGAATGTCCGCTAAAGACGTCCGTTTTGGTATAATTTGTTCAATTTAAAAGTGGGATTGTCAATTAAACATCAATGATTCGACAGATAGTACGTCACGTTCTTGAAAAACAGTACCCTCCTTCTGGTGCAGCCTTGCAGAATTTCAGCTGTTACATAAGAAGTAGCTCTAACATTTTTTTTATAGCTCACAACTCAAACAGGTACTACTAAAAAGATTGGGCCAATACTCCAACACGCTGACTCAGTGCGGTTTGGTGGAGAGGTATCGGGCTAGTGTCCAAGTATAATTTTTCCAAAAACGTATTAGTACTCAAATAGCTCCGTCTGACAAAGCTTATTGCAATCACACAATCACTTAAGTCCACAGAGGTCCACTTAGTCCGAAACTGAACCTTGCGGACAGAGCTTACTGTATCTTGATTAATTTAAATATGAACCACAGCTATAGAAAGCAATTTGGATGCTCTTTCGTTCATAGAGCTGTTATAGTTTCAATTGAATGAAATAACTAGCTAAATGTGGGTACGACTGTGCCTCTGCCTAGCCATATGGGAAATAGTGTTTTAATAGTAGTTTATGAAACTGTTGCATAACGTTTTAAAAGTATCCCACGAGAGTTTTAACCGGTTGAATGGAGCTATTTTTTTAATTTTTTTTGTAAAAAAAAAAATACATTAAAATTAGTTTGACAGTGGGTACCAACGTCAAAAATTAGACATTCATTGACGTCTTGGTACCCACTGTCAAAATAATTTTAATGTCTTTTTTTTTAATAATTTTAATGTCAATATTGTTCCAAGGACTCTTTTGTCCTTACGCTACCCAGCGTGTTAATACCTAGTTATGTGCAGTTTCATACACTACTTTATCTACTCTCATACTTAAGTGTCTCTCTTACAAAAATTAAAGTTAAAACACAACAATATTTCCACATAAATTGGTGCTTAGACTCAACAACCAACAAAACGTTGTCACATCACGTTGACGTTTTGTTGCCGCCAAAACCCAGTATATCACAATGCATGCGCGGAGCATGCATATATAAATCCGTGGGAGCATGGACCACACTATCAAACCTCAGATCAATGAACCTCTTTGTTTAAATCTTCCTGCCTCCAAGTACTTATCAAACACTGAGTGGCTGTTTGGTTGTCAATTGTCAACTATAGTTAAAAAAAAATCCAACGATACAGACTATATACACCTTGGATGTACGGTTTCAAGACCCTTGCCTTTCCCAAAAAAAGTAGAACTGTATCGTTAAGGAAAAAAAGTTTAATAATAACATTAGTTTTGTTCGGGAAGTAGTGTTATTATTTATTTTTTTACTTGATTACTGTATTACGTTTATAAAGTACGTCATTATGAATTCGATTTCAAGTTTGTAATTCGAACTTTATGACATGATGAGAGTAGATAAAGTTCTTTATATCTGGAGGTATTTACTCTTCTCTGCGTTGACCACTGTGGGAGAAGGGCAAAGAAACACTCACTGATTTGATTTAGAGAACAAAGGATGAAAAAGTAAACTTCATTATTCTAGACACGCTGCGTGTGGTTAACCCACTTGCAGTTAAAACTGACTACAAAAATATATATTTTTCTATCTTAAGCAATTTTTACTGTCATGTGAGTACAATGAAGACAAATTACAAATAAATCCTCCTATTTTGCCAGTATAAATTACTTTTTTAACTTTTTGTTTTTTTGTTTGTTTTTAATTTTAATGGCAAAATAAATAATAAAATATATCGTATTTATCTGTATTGACAAATGTCCTGAATAACTAGCTTTAAGTGAGCACAATTCTGACTCTGCTACCCCGTATTGGAAAAGGCGTGACGCTATGAATGAATGAAAGTTTCAAATATATAGAAAATTGTCTCGTTTCATTGTCTCTACTAATACTGACGTGACTCGATGTACAAGGAACTACATAAACCAAACAGTTAGGTAGATTCAATATAATATGCAGAACAGATTCTACCTTAAAGGTCACATTTACATTTGTATTAGAACGGCCCTTTGATCTTCATCTTTCATTCATTCATTCATAATCTTCAATTTATGCTGTGTGATATTCGTGAACCAGTTTACGGTAGCTCTGAAAATGGGACATAAAAGGAAACGAAAAACGCACAATCACACGCGAGTTATCATTGTTAATTATTTTTTAATCTAGTTTACTCTCACTGTTAACCAATTTTCTGAGCCACAATTTTCCAATCTCACGATGCGCTGTAATGCTGTAGCAATCACGTTTACCATTCTAGACTTTGTACAGTCATTATTTGTATCGTAATTCGTTTATCATGTGGACGGCCCGAATATCAAACCGCTGTCAGTTCGTCTCAGATATGATTTCATATGAAATCTGTCATATTATTCAAGCGCTTTAGATAGCTACAAGTACTGGGGGCTTATTATGACAGGCTTCAGAACTTAGATCAATTTACCATAGTCAATAGGTATGACATAATTGAAACAAAAAAGACCACGTATACAAACATACTTTAAATAAAATGTGATCTCTCTATTTTGATTCCTAACACTAAATGTCTCCGAAATGTACCCTTCATCTGGTGCTATATGCGAAATTTCAATCCTACATAGTTTTTCCGTTTTTTCTCAATTTTCCTTTGTCGGAGCCCCGGGCGTTAAAAATGCTGTTATTTATAATCAATTTAAAAAAAAAACTTTTTCGTGAAAATAGAAGCCTATTTAGTTGAGCTAGTTGACGTGGGATTGAAAAGCCCATATCGCACCGAGGGGTGGGGGGAAGGATGGAGGGTGAGGCTGTTTGATCCCCTATCGCATTGCACCGTAGGAAAGTAAGCCTCCATTGAGCGTGTTAAAGATAGGAACCCTAAAATTAATAGAAATATTGAATCTCAGGTCTGTGCTTCAGCCCCCCCCCCCCCCCTCTGGGAAATGTAACGTCAATTGTTTATTTGTTAATCATTACTTTCAGTAAAGTATAAGTTTTGGTTAAACCCAGTTAATTAATTGACTTCAAAGTGAAGACCGAAGCCAATTTCAAACGAAACCACAATGCTAAATGGAAAATAGAACTTTGAACTAAAACTCAATATAGGCTGTAATAATTTTTGTAAATCAAAACATTTCTTGTTTAAAAAATAATAAAGGAAAGGTCAATGCAACCCATCACCATGTTTTACGTTTTTTCTTTCGCCAGAAATGAATTTATTACCATCTATCGATATCGGTCTGTTGTCATTATAGCTATGCGCGATGTTGCGGCTCGGTATACCTATATAGGTGATGTTTAAATTAAATCATTCTATAAATAGTATAGGAAAACTAATTAGCTCAAAAATCACCAATTAGTAATTCGTGTAGTTTTGAAAATTGGTACATTTTCAAAATCAATCATAAATTTTTAATCCTGAAAAGTATATCATAATCGTATAGAATTTGATGATAATAATTATTGATGAAGACTAGAGAGATATCTCAAATAGTTTTTGAGATACAAGAACAAAACTGAAAAAATAAATCTTGTTCCCCTCCCCCGCCGCTGGCCCCACCCGGGGTATTTTAGTATGTTTACCTGGACAGCTCAAAGAATACCAATACTTACACCTATACCAATTTTCAAAACTTCGTAATTCGTGATTTCTAAATTGTACACCACAAAACAGACACACAGAAAATACATGTGAGAAAAACACATGCTTCACGAATTGTAGGCCTAGAAAGTCTGTGCCTAGAAGTTTCGAAATTATACTTGTGTAAATGTAGAAATTGCTATTACGAGTAATGATATCGGTTGTTTGGTAACCGCCGCCGCGCCGCCGCCGTAGAAATGATAATTGTGGCATTTCTGCACTCAACAGCAGACCTTGTGGTTTCATTTACATATCAACAACAGTGTGGATACTGGTTTATTAAATAAAGATTACTATAGCTCATACTTTCGTTATTTAGAGAGTCCATGGTTTCGGTCGCCTATCAAGCAGATGAGGATTTGAACCCTGGAGGACGATTCTCACCCATTAGACTCTCAGTGTGTAATAGACATATGGGAGGAGCTTCGTCTTTCTAATAAATAATAGGCAAAGGTCCTTCGTGATTGGTCTTTGGCCTACTAAAAGACGAGCCACCACTTGTAAAATTCAACAAATTTGCTATCGAAACGAGAATTGCCCTCCAGATGATGTATGTACTAATGTAAAGTAATTCAGTTTCTATCTTTCAGGCTTTACGGTGCTAGAAACTTAAGTAACAAGTTCTTGTGGTAGTTTGTTAGAGTAATATCGTATAAAATTTATTGTTCATTACATTATGTCAAAGCTTTAAATTGTGTCTATTTTAATGCAATTATACGGATAAATCATTTGTTTATTGGGTAAAGTTATTAGTTTTCAGTATCAATGAGTTCTTGTTGAGACCGGTTCATCTCAGGCAGTTGCAGGTCACTGGTTGATCCGTCGGCCTGTGATTCGTCAGCCTGAGATTCATCGGCCTTAAGCTGCTTGAGGTCTTCCCGTTGTTGTCGCGAGAAGAAACCACACTGAAACAAATATGCAATTTTATGACGTACTTTCTGATTAGCGTGACGCTTTTACCCATACGCTGTGTCCCATCGCCGCAGCTATAGAATAGTGAAGTTTTCCCCACGATATTTTATAGAAATTTTCTAAGTAAGTAAATGCAGCCCAATAATGTCTCCCCCGAGGGGCACTGACCTTTACCCTGATACGAGTAATATTGAGCCATACTCCACCACGCTGCTGGCTCAGTGCGGGTTGGTGGAGGTTGTCAGGCTAGTGACCAATCCGACTGTCAGAAGCTCGTCAGAAGTTATCAAGCTCCCCTATTGGGGCCTCCAACACAGCTTTATGACTACTACCACCACCACCGAGACTACCACCACCACCGAGTAGCGATAGTAGCCTGGACCTTCTGAAACACTGAAGCTGCGCCTGCGGGGGAATGCGGCTCGCCAAACGTTTGTTGTATTCAACATAGCATCCTATGTACGATGACGGGCCGCCAGACAGTTTCGCAGCGGCTGACCAATCACAGCTTTCTTACCTCGTCCCCCGCCGCCCGTAAATTGGCGAGTTGTGTTTCAAAGGAAAATGTGTCTATGTGCTCTCCACTGGATAAGTGCTCCCTGCTGTACCCGGACGATCGTTTCCGACGCGCGGAGACCGCTCGGCCACGGACGCTTCCTTTTACTTTCTATTTCTTGCCTTCACTCTACTAAAATTAGTATATGATAAGTAGAAACCTTATAAAGGGCAGCTATTATTACTGCCAGTAGTAATATCCCGCCAATTATCCCGACAACGAGCGGCCATACAGGCGGAGCCGGGTCCAGCACTAGCATTGAAGTTACGGTTGCATTTCTGAAATCAAAATGATTCTGAAATCATAACATCCTCATCTACATGGGAATACATTAATAAAATAGCATGGTGATGCTTTACGTCACTAACCGGGTAATACTTGTCGATATAACCGTCATATATGATCAATTTATCCTTTTTTGAAAATATTGGCCATAATCGATTACAGCGTCTATGATGCCATCGTTTTGTATCGCCAAAACTGACTCGGAACGGCTTCGTAGACGCTGTAATCGATTTTGGCGTGACTCGGAACAGGGGGATTGTTTTACTATAAAAATAAACCCTCAATACATTTGGTCCAATCTGCTGAATATAATGATGATGATGATGATGATGATGATGATGGTGGTGGTGCCTCTCCAGCCAGGGTTTTAATCCTGTTCTGGTCTTACGGCCGGCATACCAGAGGACACAAATTTTTGACAGAAGGGGGAGAGACCCTGGTCCAATCTGCTGAATATAATACTTATTATTTCAGATTTGTATTAAAGACTGTATTTGTGAGTATTTTAAACAGCGCACAAATGGGTTTTATCATTACCTTAAGTTACTAAAAAATAAAGTTTTTTTTAATAATTTTGAGTATTCTGCCGTCGTAAGAGCAAAAGACATTCATTTTACTTACCTATTATGATTTTCTATGCCGAGTGACGTTGTAATGTTCAGAGAACCGACCTCATCCAGCAATAGCCCTGTAAATGATAAGATCCAGTAAGTTACCTACTGATACACTCCGTAACATTAGGGAATGTACGGGAGTGGCCAGAGCGTAATAATAATAATAATTATACCTTTTAAACTATGCTTTATTGCACAAAATAATTTATAATTTATTCAGGTAAAAAGTTAGGCACATAGTTGTATGGATCCCAGTCTCCTAAACTAGGTTTATCACGTGTATTTCAGGAGGCAGGGTTCTTCCATTATTTGGTCGTTGAATTTTTGAACAATTTTAATAAAACACAATCTAAAGAGTAATTGAAATATGAAATGGGTAATGAGATCGATCAGAGCCAAACAAACTTGAAGCGAGTTTATCTAACCATTCTCTTGCAGGTCCAACCGCAGTGTCAAGACCACTGGTAGGGTGACGTTGACTGGTGCTGTCCAGGTGCAAGAGAGGGTCCTGTTGGTACCACCTGGATGATCATGATGACATCCGTCGATGGATCCTGAGAGGGAAACCTGGGGAAATAGGTATGGTGAATGCTTTTAACCCTTTCCGTTCTTCTCCTTCCGAAAAAGAAAAATATTTGACATTAAAATTAGGGGAAATTCAGTTTTTATTTCCTTGCAATAGACATTAATTGACGTCTTGGTACCCACTGTCAAAGTCACAAACATTGTTCACGGACTCGCGGGAAGTTAAAATCTACCTCTATAGAAAATCTCTCTAATAGGTACCGACAGAATATCAGCGTTGCAGAATCTCCTGGAGGTCCTGTAACACATGCTGAGTCGGAGCCGTTTCGCTGTTGCGGTACACACTTCATGGTGCCGTTCTGCCCGATCTTATTTTTACTGTTCTTTTTGTCTTGTGTATATTTTATCCCAACAAAACATGCATATGCATATACAAAAACGCCAGTCTCGCAGCCTGCGCAGTTTATTCTACCGTAAAAAGTTGTGAGATCTTATTTTAAACCAAGTCGGTTAATTTAACCAGTATCTGTGTATGGTAGAATCTTTCCAACAACTTTATTATCGTATACTGTTAAGTACCTACCTAATTAGTTAACTAATAACATTTATAGTGATCGGATCAATATAAGACATCTTTATTTCTTCAATAATAATTAGAATGACTTGGCAATCGCACGTAGAAAAGTTGTCGACTATAGGACCGTGTGTGCAACGTAATGTACCTATTGCTCTCGCTCCGAAATAATTCGTTGTTTTCTTATTAGTTAAGTTTATCTTTATTTAGAGATATGTTGTGTTGAGTAATAATATTCATTTGTGCTCTGGGTGCTATAGAGTGGTCAGTTGAGCGCGATTGCCAAGTTATTCTAATTATTATTGAAGAAATAAAGATGTCTTATATTGATCCGATCACTATAAATGTTATTAGTTAACTAATTAGGTAGGTACTTAACAGTATACGATAATAAAGTTGTTGGAAAGATTCTACCATACACAGATACTGGTTAAATTAACCGACTTGGTTTAAAATAAGATCTCACAACTTTTTACGGTAGAATAAACTGCGCAGGCTGCGAGACTGGCGTTTTTGTATATGCATATGCATGTTTTGTTGGGATCTCATTTCTTTTTGTAAGTAACTTTCCTTTTTTTCTTTTCGGGTACTATTTCTTGTGCGTTAGCTACCGACTTTCTCAAAGCCCACTCCCTATCTCTATGGGCTCTTCTCTGTGGCTTTGATGTTACGATTTGTGACAAGTCTGGGCGGTGAATTATATAAATATAAATCATACCTCAAACCAAACCATACCGCGATTCAGGAAATGCACACCTACACTCAGAGAAAAATCGGCTGACAAAGCGACAATAAATGCTTTGTTAGAAATTTATTGTTACCACACGTAAGTGCATCGTTGCTGCAGCTATAGGCCCATAGTGCCTGTGACATCTTTTTTATTGTTGAAATTGTTTTTTTTATTTCAGCTAAAGACACGTAGATACGGTAACTATGTTAAAAATATTTAAACGGGATAACTACGGCACGTTGCCAACTTATCACCTATTATGAAGTGATGTTGTAGCAAAGTTTAATCTATCAAATAGGCGTTGTTACTATGGCTAGTTGTGTTATTGATACGGCTAAGTGTGTTTTTGATGCGGCAGTAGCTCAAAGTACTTGTTCGTCGCAAGCGCAAACCTTTTCTCTGACTCTGCCAGTTTCAACGTGAATTTCGTGCAAAGAACACCTGTGTTTGTGCTCGTGCCGTCGTCGTGCGTGAAGAAATATGGATTTGCAGAAAATTTAAGCACCAAGCAGTCATCAGCTAATTTGTATGGAGAAGTGGAAAATAAAGATGCTCCGATCAAATCGGTTTCACAGTAAAAGTTGTCAGGATAATGTCTCCTACTCCCCAAAAAGTGTTTTCACTTGATACACCAAACACTCGGTATTAAATATTTTGTTCTTTGTTGTAATCCTAGTGTGACTCGAGTAGAGATTAATATACCATACTTTTGATAGAAATGTCTTCGTTTTTTCTTTTAGGATTCTCAAATACCGCTATCCTCTTTATCATATCTTGTGCTACCCGAGTAATGTAACATTGTAGGTTTTGATCCCTTCACTTTGTAAATGGTACACTGAAAAAATTATATATTCCCCGAAGCTTCTGTGCCTTTATTATTAGAGGTATGCGTACTTTGACCGGAGTTCTCTATGTATGCACCATACGCATGTATGGTGTTTGGTGTACAAAATAAGCATATTTCAGGGTACGCATGCTCCTGGAATAATAGGCAGTAGCTTCGTGGAGTATATAATTTTTGTTCATGGTGTACCATTAACAAAGTGCAGGTATCCAGATCAACAATGTTACTTTGCTAGAGTAGCAAAATACTTTGTCATCGGAACAAAGCAGATTTGATACTGTAGCTAAGGGAAATTAGACGTAGGGACAATATACTTTGATATGATAGTTAAAGGAATTTGTCATGGGAACAAAAGGACATGAAATCCTATTGTGACATGAACAATTTTAGCATTGTAATTTCAACAGTTGTTTTATTGCTGTTACATCAATGTTGGTAAATTTGTTGCATTAGCAATTGAAGAGTAACAATAAAAACGTTGTCTTCATTACTATGCACCTTTGACGACTGTCCAGCATCAAAGCTTTTTTGTAGCAATGGCAATATTTTTTTGAGAGTGTAGCGACATCTAATGGGGAATAGCGATATTAGACAATATTGTAACCGCTTTATTAGGGTTCCGTACCCGAAGGGTGCCAAACGGGACCCTATTACTGAGACTTCGCTGTCCGTCTGTCCGTCCGTCCGTCCGTCTGTCACCAGGCTGTATCTCATGAACCGTGGTAGCTAGACAGTTGAAATTTTCACAGATGATGTATTTCTGTTGCCGCTATAACAACAAATACTAAAAATCAATAGTAGATTGTTTACCAAGGGAGTAAAGAACTATTTTTAGGGCGAGAGTGTTTTTTGAATCCTGAGCGACCGAGGGATTCTAGAGTTGAGTCCCGAGTGTAACGAGGGACTCAAAAGTAGAATCCTGAGGGAGCGAGGGATTCAAAGTACATTACTCGAGCCAAAAATAGTTTTTACTCCTGAGGTGGACACTCTACTTTTCATCACCCTCTATGAGAAAAGTAGTAAGTAATCAATAAAATAACATACATGTACCTACACAGGGTGTAACGATAAGGGGTGTACAAGCGGAAAGAGGGACATCATTCTGAACAACTTTTACTATGGGACCGACTTGATCAGAGCAACTTTATTTTTATTAACTCAGTACATTTCGGGCCTAGCAAGTCGGTCCCATAGTGAAAGTTGTTCAAAATGATGTCCCTAACAACCTTCTTTCAACATGTACACCCCTTTCTGTTACACCCTCTATTTATTTATACAATTGTCGTGATATGTTGTGTGTAATGGTTTGTTGGAAAAAATCTCTTGTTATCGATTATAAGTTTTCTGTATGTCATTCCTGTGTTAGTATGTACAATAAAGAAATTACGAATTACGAATATGTCTTCCACATAGTTAAAGCTTGTTTAGTATTGGCTGTATCTTGAAAATTGGTTCAAAAAGCATTTTCATATAAACACTTTGTTCTTCTTGAATTTTTCTACAGGATTATAGTTTTTACATACCTAAATTCCTCGTGATTTTATTGGTAACAGATCTTGTGTTTGTCATTCGCGTTTGTTGTTATCATCTGGAGTTAGACACTCACTTTCACTCATATTCTTTACTCATATCCGCAAACGAAATTGAAATAATTACAGCATTCAGATTTGGCGCGCTTTGTTTACAAATTTTCCATAACTTTTTTAATTATTTGTTCCGTGTTTCGATATCAATTCTGTAAGGTTGTTTCTCTGTTTTCACCAATCGGTGTCAATCGATTCGGTCGATCGGATTATCTAATCTGTGTCGAGTACAAACTTTTTTTTTTATTGGCTGCGTTTAGAATCGATCTCTCTTTTAATTCGGTCTGTCAGCCTGAGTGGTAGTGAAACTCATTAGTGACAACATTTTTTTCCTTTGTACTGGCAACAAAATTAAAAAGTTACTTTTAGTCCCTAGGGACTAAATGACCCACTTTAGTCCCTGTTGGCCGGGACTAAAGTAGATCTTTTTGAATAGATGTGATGAAAAAGAAATTTAATATTAAGGGGGGCTCCCATACAACAAACGTGATTTTTTTGCTCATTTTTGCTCGATATTGATAATGGTAGCAGGTAGACGCTTAAAGTGTTCACAATATATTGAGTATATTATTTATTTAAAAAATAAATAATTAAATTAAAATTAAATTAATATTTAGGGGGGCTCCCATACATTTTTTTGCGGTTTTTTATAGATAATGGCACGGAACCCTTCGTGCGCGAGTCCGACTCGCACTTGGCCGGTTATTTAAATCATAGCTGGAACCAAACCATACCGCGATTCAAGATACACATAGCGACTAGCGACATCTAATGGGGAATAGCGATGAATCGAAGTAGTCGTGTACTGAGCTTATTGATAATTAATATATTATGAAATTGGGGCTAAAATTGCGCAATGTTTGAGTTTTCCTTGGCTTTGCAGGCTAAACTCTAACCATGCTCAAAATTTTAAGCTTGTGGGTTCGCTAGAAGTAACCTTTAGAGTTTTCATGATCGTGAATCAGTGAGTCAGTGAGTGTCAAAATTGAGGAACTTTGAATTGCTGTACCTTCAACTCTACTGGTTCAAATTTATTGAAATTTTGAGAATATGTCTTATGACATGGTGCCTTTTAGCCGCCGGGAATTCAGGTTTCTATCTTTATCCACAACGGAGTAACAGGTAGGTCAAATATGCTCTGAATGGCTTCCTGTAAAGGATGTTACTGCTGCGCCCGTATGTTTTGCTTTTTGCTCGACTTGGCTTGGGGGCGCTACCGCGCCCCCAGATTTCCTACTTGTTACTGTTTATAATTTGTTATTGCTGTGTTTTGTGTATTGTGACAGTTGAATAAATGTGCTTTCTATTCTATTCTATTCTATTACAATATACAAGACAAACTTACAGAAAACTTATAAATCTTATAATAGATAATAAACATCAACTGAATTTGTGTTTCAAGTTATTTAAAAGTGGGATTTGATGGCCAGTGGAAGTTACAATCTACTTTGCAAATGAAATGTTTAAAGCAGAGACTATATATCCAATTGACTGCGCCTGCGGGGGAATGGGGCTCGCCAAACGTTTGTTGTATTCAACAAACGTTCCCATACGCAACCTATGTACGATGACGGGCCGCCAGACAGTTTCGCAGAGCGGCTGACCAATCACAGCTCTCTTACCTCGTCCCCCGCCGCCCGTAAATTGGTGAGTTGTGTTTCAAAGGAAAATGTATCTATGCGCTCTCCACTGGATAAGAGCTCCCTGGTTTAAAGCTATGCTACAGTTAGGTAACATTCTCTCTGTCAAACTGACCGTGGGTTTAGAACTCGGATTTCAGACTTGAGGCACTTAAGGTTTCAAAAAGAATGAGGTATTTAAACATTCCCTCGTTATATTAGCATGCATAAACACGGCCAGGACAAATTTCACCGCAACGCATAACAAACAGGAACTAGATTCTGGTAGCACTATGACCTCTCAATGACAATGACGCGACGACGACGATAGTTCCAAGTTTACAAATTCTTTATTTCTGTACCCAGATATTGTCAATTATACATGGAACACGGCATTCATCTATACATAGATATGGTCCATTCATCCTTACTTTACCAAAAGTTACAAGTTATTTCAATAGAAAACTCATGATAATTTGTATAACATTTTGAAATAATTTAATTCATAATTCCTAATTCATAATTTCTTTATTGCACACAGACATTTAAAAAAAATACGCGTGTAGCACCGTACACGTGTTAGAAGTAAAACTTCTGTAGCTAGATCATTAAGTGGTACCTATACTATACACCTATACCTACCTATACTAAAAGAGATTTAAATTTCCAATTTTGAGATCCAATCTCTGCTTCAAGTTACTTTTAAGTTTCAGACGTCCGATTATTTGAAATTATTTTATACTTGTACTTACTTTTAATACGTCATGTCATTTATTTCCCACCATTCCTTATCTACAATTTGTCGCGCTCGTGGTGATATACTTAACTCATTCAATAGTGTCACTACTATTTGCATCTCGCTCAGATTATATACCATCTGACGTCACGTCTTTAAGCCGTCTCGCTCAAATGTATGCATTGCTTTGCTTGTCTCTGTGCCCAGTCCCTTTATTTAATTGATCGAGTACGTATTTTCAACTATTCCAAGTTAATGTGTACCTGCGGGGCTACCATAAGGCTTGCCACTCACCTCAGTCGCGCAGATAAATGACAAAGAAGATGGCTAAATCAATATATGGACGACTGCCCCAGACATGTACAAAGACTTCTCAACAGCCAATAGCATTTAAATATTCATTCATAAATTTAATTTACTGCGTCTGTATTTAGTTTGTAGAACTTGAAGAAAAAAAAATTAAATATAGGTAAATAAGAGTTGTTACTCAATACTCCGTGATTCCAATATGATTCCGTGACCTTTGCCGTCGCTAGAAATAAGCACCATTTTGCAATAACATGCAACATAACGCCATCTAGCCACTCCTCTGGAAACCTCCTGTTTTCAACAGTTTTGCTAGTTGGCAATTGGCAATTATGTTGCATGTTATTTTTAACGATGGCAAAAGTCACTAATCAATGGCGGAATCATAGAGTATGAAGTGACAACTCTTAATTATTTAATCATTTCCTTCAAGTTCTACAAACTAACTAAAGACGCAGTAATTTATGAGAGAATATTTAAATGCTATTAATTGGCTGTTGAGAAGTCTTTGTACATGTCTGGGGCAGTCATTTTGCCAAATTGCCAACTCCTTTCGCGTCTCAATGATGTTTCTCCATAAAATAGCGCGCATTCATTATGATATGACATTAAATTGTGACAAAATGCGTGGCTGGGGTGACTGGCGTGCCTTATGCTACCCCCGCTAACCTATACATACCTACTTTGCTAGGATTTTTTAGGGTTACTTCATCGCGAAGCTCTTATTTAATTTTATTCTTGACATTTCCTTAGTCTGCCATACGACATACCTCGATTTTGATATTTTACTTCAACATTATTGACTGGCATGAAGCATTAACTTTAAAATTACAAAAGCTTATTAAAATCAAAATCGTATAATTTCAACAGTTATAACAACAATTCAACTTTAAAATATGTATTACAAAAATTACATACAAACAAATAACCGAAACAATAAGCCATTAAACTTATGGCTCTGTAAGCTGTAGACCTCGCTTTGGCCGTTTACTACAGATAAACATTAAATAGGTAGGTATAACACGTACTTAGTAGCTAAACTGCTAATTTGTGACTTGAACTGCACTATATAATAAAAAGTGGCTTTAGAACAGTTCTAGGTACCTACTTATTGTTTTCAAGAAGTCTTAATGCAGCCATCCATCACATCGGAATTTGCTTGAAAACTAAATATCACATTTGGATGATTCTAAGTGACTTTATGCGATTACTAGCTGCCCGTTGCGCGACTACGCAGCGCGTTTTAGGTACCTACCTATTCCATAGTTACCGGCCACAAAACGATTCGTTCATCATTTTAGAAATCCATATCGACCCGTGTGACATTGATGAAACTCTTTTCTTACAAACTGTATGGATCGCATCGCACAACTGTCAAACATAAGTTCCGGTTCCAACAAAGAGGTTGAACGAAGTAGTTTTTGGTAACGTCACTGGTTTTGGCCATACCGGAAATCAAGAACTCGTGGAAGCATGCTTAAAATAATTTTTATTTGTTAACGTTTCATCAGGTTTTTCTCTCACTAATTAACATTCTTTATTGTACGAATGTATTATTATCTTATCTGATTAGTTAAAAACCGTATTGAAAATAGTTGCGGTTTTAAAAGTCTTCAGCCGACCCTGACGTCACCGATTCCAATTTCCGTTACATTTCTTAGCCACTCGTGATAGCACCCGGCTAGTAGCAAATGAAAAGCAAATATATGAATAACCCACAGTTGAGAGGTTAAATAAATTTTACCCCCGTGCCCCAAGAAGTTTTACTTCAAAAAAAACAGTTATACTAAAAATAGTGTACAAAGGCGAGCTTATCTCTAGTAGTTCTTATCTCTAATTCATTCAACATTCAATTCTATCAAATCTCGTCAGTTAGTTTAAAAAATAATACAAGTTAGACCGTAGAGGTAACTCGTTATCTGCAGATCACGGATAGAGATAGGTTATTGGGATCGGCCATTAGAGGAGATCAATTACGTATCATACTAACTTTGGCATTCATATTCATTCATAAAAGGGAATACAGACCCTCAGATACAGCTACCTACACTTTTGGCGCGTGAGTGACGCCACTTCTAAGCAACTTAATGCAACGAACTTGTCAAAGAGCGTTAGTTCCACCTGTCACCGCAAGCAAAAAGGTGAAAAGATATAAATCGAACCGTCTCGCCGAAGCGTCATTGTTTATGGATGTGCCTATAATAATTATAATAATACTTTATTTCAGATAAAAATCCATCCCAACAAAACATGCATATGCATATACAAAAACGCCAGTCTCGCAGCCTGCGCAGTTTATTCTACCGTAAAAAGTTGTGAGATCTAATTTTAAACCAAGTCGGTTAATTTAACCAGTATCTGTGTATGGTAGAATCTTTCCAACAACTTTATTATCGTATACTGTTAAGTACCTACCTAATTAGTTAACTAATAACATTTATAGTGATCGGATCAATATAAGACATCTTTATTTCTTCAATAATAATTAGAATGACTTGGCAATCGCACGTAGACAAGTTGTCGACTATAGGACCGTGTGTGCAACGTAATGTACCTATTGCTCTCGCTCCGAAATAATTCGTTGTTTTCTTATTAGTTAAGTTTATCTTTATTTAGAGATATGTTGTGTTGAGTAATAATATTCATTTGTGCTCTGGGTGCTATAGAGTGGTCAGTTGAGCGCGATTGCCAAGTTATTCTAATTATTATTGAAGAAATAAAGATGTCTTATATTGATCCGATCACTATAAATGTTATTAGTTAACTAATTAGGTAGGTACTTAACAGTATACGATAATAAAGTTGTTGGAAAGATTCTACCATACACAGATACTGGTTAAATTAACCGACTTGGTTTAAAATTAGATCTCACAACTTTTTACGGTAGAATAAACTGCGCAGGCTGCGAGACTGGCGTTTTTGTATATGCATATGCATGTTTTGTTGGGATCTCATTTCTTTTTGTAAGTAACTTTCCTTTTTTTCTTTTCGGGTACTATTTCTTGTGCGTTAGCTACCGACTTTCTCAAAGCCCACTCCCTATCTCTATGGGCTCTTCTCTGTGGCTTTGATGTTACGATTTGTGACAAGTCTGGGCGGTGAATTATATAAATATAAATCATACCTCAAACCAAACCATACCGCGATTCAGGAAATGCACACCTACACTCAGAGAAAAATCGGCTGACAAAGCGACAATAAATGCTTTGTTAGAAATTTATTGTTACCACACGTAAGTGCATCGTCGCTGCAGCTATAGGCCCATAGTGCCTGTGACATCTTTTTTATTGTTGAAATTGTTTTTTTATTTCAGCTAAAGACACGTAGATACGGTAACTATGTTAAAAGTATTTAAACGGGATAACTACGGCACGTTGCCAACTTATCACCTATTATGAAGTGATGTTGTAGCAAAGTTTAATCTATCAAAATAGGCGTTGTTACTATGGCTAGTTGTGTTATTGATACGGCTAAGTGTGTTTTTGATGCGGCAGTAGCTCAAAGTACTTGTTCGTCGCAAGCGCAAACCTTTTCTCTGACTCTGCCAGTTTCAACGTGAATTTCGTGCAAAGAACACCTGTGTTTGTGCTCGTGCCGTCGTCGTGCGTGAAGAAATATGGATTTGCAGAAAATTTAAGCACCAAGCAGTCATCAGCTAATTTGTATGGAGAAGTGGAAAATAAAGATGCTCCGATCAAATCGGTTTCACAGTAAAAGTTGTCAGGATAATGTCTCCTACTCCCCAAAAAGTGTTTTCACTTGATACACCAAACACTCGGTATTAAATATTTTGTTCTTTGTTGTAATTCTAGTGTGACTCGAGTAGAGATTAATATACCATACTTTTGATAGAAATGTCTTCGTTTTTTCTTTTAGGATTCTCAAATACCGCTATCCTCTTTATCATATCTTGTGCTACCCGAGTAATGTAACATTGTAGGTTTTGATCCCTTCACTTTGTAAATGGTACACTGAAAAAATTATATATTCCCCGAAGCTTCTGTGCCTTTATTATTAGAGGTATGCGTACTTTGACCGTAGTTCTCTATGTATGCACCATACGCATGTATGGTGTTTGGTGTACAAAATAAGCATATTTCAGGGTACGCATGCTCCTGGAATAATAGGCAGTAGCTTCGTGGAGTATATAATTTTTGTTCATGGTGTACCATTAACAAAGTGCAGGTATCCAGATCAACAATGTTACTTTGCTAGAGTAGCAAAATATTTTGTCATCGGAACAAAGCAGATTTGATACTGTAGCTAAGGGAAATTAGACGTAGGGACAATATACTTTGATATGATAGTTAAAGGAATTTGTCATGGGAACAAAAGGACATGAAATCCTATTGTGACATGAACAATTTTAGCATTGTAATTTCAACAGTTGTTTTATTGCTGTTACATCAATGTTGGTAAATTTGTTGCATTAGCAATTGAAGAGTAACAATAAAAACGTTGTCTTCATTACTATGCACCTTTGACGACTGTCCAGCATCAAAGCTTTTTTGTAGCAATGGCAATATTTTTTTGAGAGTGTAGCGACATCTAATGGGGAATAGCGATATTAGACAATATTGTAACCGCTTTATTAAGGTTCTGTACCCGAAGGGTGCCAAACGGGACCCTATTACTGAGACTTCGCTGTCCGTCTGTCCGTCCGTCCGTCCGTCTGTCACCAGGCTGTATCTCATGAACCGTGGTAGCTAGACAGTTGAAATTTTCACAGATGATGTATTTCTGTTGCCGCTATAACAACAAATACTAAAAATCAAAAGAAATTTAATATTAAGGGGGGCTCCCATACAACAAACGTGATTTTTTTTGCTCATTTTTGCTCGATATTGATAATGGTAGCAGGTAGACGCTTAAAGTGTTCACAATATATTGAGTATATTATTTATTTAAAAAATAAATAATTAAATTAAAATTAAATTAATATTTAGGGGGGCTCCCATACATTTTTTTGCGGTTTTTTATAGATAATGGCACGGAACCCTTCGTGCGCGAGTCCGACTCGCACTTGGCCGGTTATTTAAATCATAGCTGGAACCAAACCATACCGCGATTCAAGATACACATAGCGACTAGCGACATCTAATGGGGAATAGCGATGAATCGAAGTAGTCGTGTACTGAGCTTATTGATAATTAATATATTATGAAATTGGGGCTAAAATTGCGCAATGTTTGAGTTTTCCTTGGCTTTGCAGGCTAAACTCTAACCATGCTCAAAATTTTAAGCTTGTGGGTTCGCTAGAAGTAACCTTTAGAGTTTTCATGATCGTGAATCAGTGAGTCAGTGAGTGTCAAAATTGAGGAACTTTGAATTGCTGTACCTTCAACTCTACTGGTTAAAATTTATTGAAATTTTGAGAATATGTCTTATGACATGGTGCCTTTTAGCCGCCGGGAATTCAGGTTTCTATCTTTATCCACAACGGAGTAACAGGTAGGTCAAATATGCTCTGAATGGCTTCCTGTAAAGGATGTTACTGCTGCGCCCGTATGTTTTGCTTTTTGCTCGACTTGGCTTGGGGGCGCTACCGCGCCCCCAGATAAGTACTTGTTACTATTTACACTTCTTACTTTTAAGGAGGTACGTTATTTATGCCCATGCCTATCTTCTTATTTTCACTTAACGATCATTGTAAGAGCGGAATTAGGTACTTTAATATACGAGTGAATGTGATACCGTATGTATTTGCATATCAACAGAGAATCGGAATACGTTAAATATGGTTTCATTTAAAAATAAAAATATTGTCCCGATACATACGTTTTCAGGGATTTGGATCACACTCCTAAACTGGGACCAATCTGAGGGCCCGTAGTTTATTATCTGAAAATAAAAGAGATATAAGTAAAATTAATGATAATAATGTATATTGTATATCGGAACGTAACGTATTTGATTCTGTTCGATACAAGTTGTACTCTGTAAAGTGTCAAAGTTATTATTATGGTCTGTTTCAAAATTTATAGATAAGCTATGATGTTCATGATCCACACGTGTTGATGTAGATATAAAATGTAAGAGGAAGGAAAAATAAAAATATGACATATTTAGCGACAAGTTCTCACAGAGATTGAGCTTCATGCGAAAGTAATTACTTTTAGCTTTTGGCAAAAAGTCTATAGACAATTTACACGCGTACCAACCTCATAATAATGAGCAATGGTGACGAACTTGGCTTCATGAAATACTTTTCTTGATACGGGTATTGTTCGGTTCGGGCTATGGTAAGTTTGCCTGAAATGTAAAAGTAAGATTTTTAATAAATGTCCCCACCGAGGGGCCTTCAATCTTGATGATTTTCGAAATAAAAAGGTCAAACTTTATGTATATTTATTTATATAATATAATAGAATTAACGACAATATAAGCTCACACGGGGGCTTTGGTCTAAGTTATGTCTCTCATCAAACGAAAGTTAAATGTTCTTATACTGTAGTAACTTTTGTACTGGACTTCGTCAAGCCGTTCTTCAAACGATGAACTCCGACACATCACATAATTTCGACTTTAGTTCGACCATACTCTTGTTTGATAAATTAATATCGACAAAATAAAATGAATGGTTATTTTTATTTTTGCTACCATAGCCGGGATTCGAACCCGAAATCTCTCACTTGTGAGACAAAAGCTCCACCACAACGCCATAGGTCATCAACATGTCAAACAGTGCCTGTAATTATGAAAATCTCTTACCCAGTTACACTGAAATTAGCTTTCGGCGTGACAAACAAAGTCAGTTCCCTCCAACTCGTCTCGGATATGTTACCATTATAAAACGGATCCAGTATTTTCCCCTTCACTTTGAACTCTATTTTCTCCGTTAAATTCAGAATGTAATCCAACTCTATCACATAAATCTCCTTTTCATATCGCATCAAGGGCGCCGGTACTCTGCACGTTAGATTCATGCCCGCCAAAGTACAGTCAGATGGAACCCGCTTGGGTGGTAATGGTAGTATTAGGTGAACATTTGCTCCGAAGGCCGGCTCTTTTTCATTTATCACGGTTACCTCCAGACCGATTATCCGTGATTGACCTGGAATGTAGGGGGAACTGAAATGGATTATTTATTAGCTGTTCACACGGCTCTCTATCTTATATAGAATTTATCATTCTGACAATTTAAGCTCTCTAGCATAACAGGCACAGCAAGGTTTCATGGCACCTCTCTTCTCTTTCTCTAGCCCATGGATGCGTCTCTTTTGTACCTAGGCACTCCACGCGCCAATCAGGTGCCAAGAAACGAGTAAATTAAAGAAAAGCATGAGGCGTGAAGTGCAGAAAGAACAATAACCTTACATAATATAAAATTGTCGGTAATGGTTGTATGGGCTCGCATGATCTATCTTCTCACAGAACTACTTGTTTTAACTTTTTTTAAATAGCTTATATGGTGTCCCAATGCTGGGCAAAGGCCTCACCGGTTCGAGACCACACATCTCTAGCCGAAGCTTTGTCGGTCCATCCTGGTAGGAACTTATCCAGGTCATCCCTCCATCTCCTTCTGGGCCTTTCACTAGGCCGTAGTCCATCTGTAGGCATCCATTCAGTGGTTGATTTCACCCATTTATCGGGATGCATTTGACAGACATGTCCAGCCCAGTTTTACTCGAGTTTGGCGGTCTGCGTGCCCACGTCAACAATGACAGTTTTGGAGAGTAGTATGGTGTTCTTAACGCGGTCTGTACGTTTAACACCTAGAATACTGAGCTGCATTGCTCGCTGGCAAACCTTGAGTTTGAACTTTTGATATCCGGTCAGTGACCAAGTTTGTGCACCGTAAGTTAAAATGGGCAGGATGCACATGTCGACGAGTTTGCGCTTCAGGGTCAAGTTTTACCTATGATCTAATAAATATGCTGAATTACCTGCCGAGAGGCTGCAATCCCAAAGTGAGCCAAGGTCGACAAATTAAGTCAGTCCCGCAATCTCGTGTCACCTGGATATCGAATTGTGACGTCATCACAGAATCATCAGAAACACGGCCGCCCAATGGATTAAATGTCGAGTCGCCATCTAAGGAAAAATACTTTAACATAATCTAGCGTCATGCCGTTTTCCAGACGGGGTGGCAGATTACTTTAATGAATTTATTTAGCCCCTTCATTACCGCGGCCGGCTCAAGAGCCAATTTTCAACCTTGTGGCTTTGAGGTTAATTTTTAGGGTTTTTTGGGGGTTTTTTAAGGTGATGACGTATACCCTTATGTTCCCGCTTCTTCGGTCAAAACAGTGTGTCACATAAAACCTAGGAATTCTCGTCAACGGCTTGACGTAGAGACTTGAATTTTGGAAATGATGTATATCACCCCTTGCTACAGATGTTGCAAAAAAAAACATATCTCAATACCTCCTGTGGACGATGCTGTAGAGTACAATGTCGTTTTGAAATTTGTAAAAAAGGACGAAGTTTTCGAGTTTTTAGTACCAAGAAAGGGCGTTTACTGGACGTATCTGATAAAATGTTTAATGTGTAATTCTGATAGGTATATAGATAATTAGATAATCGGCAAAATACATATTGACAAGGGTTAAACAATAGGCTTGTGGCCAAGGTAATCCAATAAATCTAGGAACAAGTCTTAAGTTGAAGCATTATGTACAAAATGGCTAGTCATGCTCAGAATTGTATATTTCCAGCAGATATATTTTGTAAAGTCAATTTTGTGCAAAAAAAGACAGCATTTGATGGCACTTTTACATGACGTCATTCTGTTGTTATTTCATAGAACTCAGGAATAAAAGTTCCGTTTTGACAGTTCATAAAAAGTATCTATTTTGACTTGACAGGCCACAAGCCTATTGTAGTGAATCTGTCATGTCCTTTGTTTATTTTGCACCATACTGGCCATTCTTTACATTCTTGCTGCGAGGTTAGTAATTCAAGTTTAGGTACCATACTATAGTATTTCATAGTACCTTTCATAGCTTCTATCACTTCTAACTCGAAATTTATTGGTATTGGCCTCGACAAGTCTGCAGTCGGCTGAAAAAAAAATATTAGTAAGATTTTACTATCTACAAAATATGAAATACAAAATCTGAGAAACAAACACTTCAAAATGTTGGAAAACGACTTTCACTCATTTTATGCGCTGGCACGGCTTGCAACTAGTGATTGGTGCACAATTTTATTCTGACCGTAATTTTAGTTGCCTGCTATAGCAGAAAAACCATAGACGCGGGATGCACCGTGTTGAATAGCGTGTATATTAAGAGACCTAGTGGTTGCTCTGACAGGCTGAAGAAGATGATGTGAACTGAATAACTGACAAAACGTAGGCAAAAATTCTGCCTCTATCATCCCGGTTGCGGGAAAAGACGTGAAGTAATGTAGTGGAAACAAAAGTAAATGTAGCCTTGTAACTGGTTCTCTCTCAGAAGCACACCGGTTGAACAAACGAACAATGGAGAACAATAGATAGATAAGATGTGTCGGCGAAAGGGTTGTCCTCACCAAAGGGCACAGGCCTTTAGCCGGATATGAGTAAGATTAAGCCATACTCCACCACTACGGCTCAGTGAGGGTTGGTGGAGGGGTATCGGGCTAGTGCTTAGACGTGGCCAATTTGACTGTCAGAAGTTATCAATCTGCTCTATTAGGGCCTCCGACACAGCTACTACAGCAATTGGCACCTAAAGCCTGTCATCAAAACAGAGGCGCCCGAAACAAATGCCACATAGAAACGGGTCACCCATCCGATGCCCGTCTTGGCCAGATGTTGCTTTACCCGCACGATCGTTTCAGATGTGCGGATACCGCTCAACGTACCTTTATTTCAACAATCTCTTCTTTACAGTATCTTGCATCAGGTTCTGCAACTATATTATATTCTTCTGCACCATTTAATTCAGCTCTGTGCTCTCCAATGTCTACAAATATTACCGCCTTCAAATCTGGAAAGAATAATTATATTTTAGACAGCAGTACTTTCCCAGGTAATCGCACACTTGAAAATGATCAAACTTGAGTTGGAAGGTATGCATCCGTAGTTGACAGGTTCATTCAAATGAAACGACAACCTACTCAAATGTCTACGGGACATTATCGTCAGAACCATCAACACCAGCTTAGCCAGCGTGGTAGGTATAAATTCTAAAACATAAACCTGTCGGGTAAAGATCTGTATTCCCAGCTGGCTTATTACTAGCTTATACCCGTGACTATGTTTGAGTAGTTACACTTTTTGAGTCCATAGTGAACTTCTCATGCAAACTTTAAAGGACCTTTTGACTCCTTTAGCAAAACTGTTTTTAGTGGATCCCGTCATTATATAAAGAAGCTACCCTTCAGGATTCAGTCTTCTATTTTTAGACATTTGGCCCCTGCGTTGATGACTTAATTAGTCAGTCAGTCTGGACTTGTTCATCCATTATCTGAATTATGATGATCCGATTGACTGTCGATTACTTACACAGTTTGTGTTTAGGCCATTTCTTGCTCTGGTCTGTTGTAACGCAGAAAATCACAGTGAAATTTGATGCATTTTCCGGCAGATCTACCGCATCGGGTACCTTGATCGCGGCCGAAACCTTCATGGTCGGGACACATCGGAAGATGTAGGCTGTGCCGCTTTCGTGGGCACCAACTGCAAAGTCTGAAAAGAAATAATTTACAAAAACCGAAATAAACAGCACACAATTTAATTCCAAAAAATACCTATTTTTGTTTCTCCCCGCCGGGTTTTGAAAGAGCCTGTAATATTTAAGTTGTCTTGGTTTCTCAAGGTTCCAATCATCAGATTTTGATCGAATTTAATTGTTGAGGAAATCTATGGTAAAACTTCACCACCACTTCACCATTGTTCAATGATTGGTTAGTGTCTCACCATTACAGTTATTTCCATCGATATCGACGCCCTTTGATATCGATATCCCAAAGCCTCTCGAGTTCGGTCCAACAATGCGCTGAGAGTATGTGCTTCGCAGTCCCTTGGCTGACCCTCCGTAAATGTAAACTGCTCCTTGCCCTTCGTTCTCGAAAGGCGCTCCAATCGCTATGTCTGTAATATTTAAATTAAAATTCAAATAGTTTATTTCAGATACAAATTCACATGAAATGATCCATAGAAAAATAATAATATAGTCTTTAATCTAACAAATGTTTGTTGCTCAGAGCAATAACTAAGTTTGTTTTATGGGTACTCCCATAGACAACATGCAATTGTATCATGCAGTAAATCTGTACTGTTTAGCGTGACAGGGGCGATTTTCTAAAGCTTAGCCCATTGCTATAGAAATATGATGTATCAACAGTAACACTTATCAGAACAATTGACACTCTTGTAATACAATTTTTACTGAGGAATGTCGTTATTATTGGATATAAAGTCTTCCGACGATATGTAGGCACTTGAGTGATGTTTACAGGGAGGCTAGTTAACGCAAAGAACCTGTCATCAAGCGTTAGTAAAGTTCCACCCATCACCGCCTATCAAAATATCGTTGTAAAGATTTTTAATAGTCGGCAGACTACCTATCAGATGGTCCAAAATATGAAAAGAACGCGGGTTGCAAAGGACCGAATTGACTAAACGTCTGACATGACAGATCCTATTCTGAACATTGGCTTCTCTGACAGGCTGTTAACTAGGCTGATATTTATTTATTTAATCGTATGGCTCTAGTGAATAGGCTACAAGGGATATTGATGATGATTGAGATGACTATATGAAGATCAGCAAGGTTAAACTCCAAGTAAACTGACCTGTATACCCATCGCCGTCAACGTCACCAATATCGACAATGGCAGTGCCGAATCGAGCGCCGCTGACTCCGGAACCAGACACGGAGCCGACATCCTTCAAAACGAAATCCGTTTGATTCTGTGGAAGTTGATCAACCAAGACCTTTGTTTAATGCGTCGACGGGTCAGGCTAAAGAGGGCACTCTTATGTCTCTGCTACCATTTTTTATAAAGTATAAAGTTCAGGGAAGGATAGAAGTAATATTTATTCATGTAGGTACCTACTTGGGTATTTATTATATTCAGTAGTTTAGTAATATAATTTATTTATATTTTTTTTTTACTTTAGCACATAGGCCTACCCGTTTTGAGTTTTAAAATGTATCCTGTCCATCCTGGGTTTGCTGGAAGAAATCTCTTTTTAGAGATAAGCTTGCCTTTGTTCATGCCTTTTCTGTATTGTTTGTGTTTTTTTTCTGATATGTGCAATAAATATATACGAAATATATACGAAGTACTAATTCGTATGCTTTCGGCAGTAATTGATGGTCTAAATACCGAACAAAGATCTTAATCGAAAAACACTTTTAAGTCAGTGGAAGGTAGTGTATTAAGGTCGTGCCTAAAGGATATTTCAAGGACTAAAGAATAAGAAACATCACCTCAACCCGATTCAAGAACACAAAAACCGCGCCCTGGTCGTAAGGCAGATCTTCGTTCTTCTTCACAAAGTTCGGAGCGCCCACCAGCAGATCCACTCTACCGTCAGAGTCCACGTCCGTACAGCAAAGACTGGCACCGAAGTAAGCGCCGAGCTGAGGACCTCGGAGTGAGGCGCGGACCGACAGGGGCTTGGTCTCGTAGATTGGCGGGTCAAAGACTAACACCTGTTTGAAACAAGTAAACGTATACAATATACAATTAGGAGACTTAAATAACACCCTTTGAAAGTAGCTCTCGAATGGTGCCCAAAGGAAAAACGGAGGAAAGGTTAGCCAATATCATTACTGTAGCACCAGATTTAAAAATATCGCAAAGGTAGGCGCGAATTTTGCAAGCACCTACCTGACCAAAGCACATCTTAGAGCGGGGTGCACCAGCCACAAAAAGTAAGGAACCATTTGGCTGAAAAACAGCAGCCTGTACACTGTATCCTGAAACAAAATCAAACAAAATCATGTGGTCCAAAAGTGGCTCGAAATGGTTCATGTTATGCACAAGGCTGGTGCATAATTTGTAGTAAATTTCTAAATTTCCGGTATTTTATCCTACTGGAACTTTGTGTGCAAAAGTGACGACCGATTTTTCAATGCTCAGATAACGTTTTTGTTTTCGGGCGTCAATGTACTAAGGGACGAAATTTTATTTTTATTTATGACCATTTTCTTGGGGAAAAGTTGTTCGTACTATCATTCCCCAAAATACTGTCAGCTATTTATGTTCCCTGTTTTGTATAGTATAAGTAAGGTCTTACCGAAATAATCGTCAGGTCCCAATTGATTAGTGAAGTACGTATTGGCGGGTTGTTGTCTCTCGAAGGTGAGCAATTTTGTTTGTGGCTTCGAAACGGTATGAACAACCCCTCCTGTGAACAGATAATAATATTTTTAGTACAAAAAATAAAAACCCAGTAAACTTAATGTTTAAAAGGTGGTGTACTTACAATTTCCTCACCACCTCTTGTGGGGCAAAGCCTCTTTTTGTCCTAACTGACTGTACTCTATAAATATCAAGAAAAACTTGCTTTAAGTGGCAATAGTGGCATAATAGACCGTACCTATCTATTATTTTATTGCTTTGACTTAAAAGGTAGACTTTGTCGCAGCTTATTGGTACCGAAGACGTGAATACAGGGTGTAACAGAAAGGTATAGTCATATTTTAAGGGAATGTTAGAGAGACTACTTAACTGATTTGTTACTATTAAACTGATTTGATCAGAGCAACTTTATTTTCGTTGCTCCATACGTTTATCTCCGGGCGGTCAGCTGATTTGTATAGAGAAGTGAAAATTAGAGTTGCTCTGATCAAATCGGTTTCATAGTAAAAGTTGCTCGGAATGATGTCCCTAACAACCCCCTAAAATATGACTACACCTTTCTGTTACACCCTGTATATTTAACTTCGTACCTACACGCGTTCCTGAGAAAAAAAGTCTTGATAGACAGTTAGACGGAAAGACGGACAAGGAACTGAACCATAAGGGTTCAATTTTTCCTTCCAAGGTTCGGATCCCTAATAACAAACAAAAGAAACAGTTTCCAACAGGACGCCATTGACAACGAATCAGCCAGAGGCGGTCTTATCAGTAAACACCGCCGGTAGTGAGATAAATATCATAAATACATATATCATTAACATGCTCTTATTGTTATTATTTGCATAAAACTCTAATGGGCTCTACTCACGATTCAATCTGTCTTGCAACTTGTCGCTGCAACTTTTTGCATGCAACCTGCAACCTGCCTATTCACGATGCAATCTCGATGCAACCGATTGCATGCAACCTGCAATCTGCCTACTCACGATGCAATCGGTTGCAAGGCAACAAGTTGCAGCAACAAATCGCGAGACAGATTGCACCGTGAGTAGAGCCCTTAACAGGGGCCTAATCAAGCAATTGTTATACCAGCGTAAGGCCATTGGCCAGCGTTAGATAACTTAAATATTTTTTTACCGCAATATCATAAGATTACGCTGGCGTCGCGCGTCGGGAAGCGTTTGATATGCTTTTGATAGGTTTGTCAGAAGCTATTCATAGATGGTGTAAAAGCATCGATCGGTTTTTGGGATAGTCATCATAAGTAATATGCACAATGCACATAAACAAACACAAATAGCTTGTGTGCTCATCCAGTCACTGATTGATGATTGACTCCCCGCAGACGGCAGACTTTTAGTCGGTCCCTGAAGATGTATGCAAGTGCGCACGCACGCACATTACGACGACTCGGATACGGCTGCGGATAACTTTGGATTTAGTTTAGGATACGGATAAGTTTAATGGGTTGTTCGATTGCCTTCAAACGCTTGTGCGCACTAGCGATTTTAAGTTGGCCGATTGTTTGATCGGATCAGTATAGAGTTATAAATCTTCAAGTGCGCGCGCTGCCATATACTCTATACTGATCCTCTGACCGATCAAACCATCGGCCAACTTAAAATCGCTAGTGCGCACGGGCTCTAAACTGTCGGCTAACTATCGGTCGACTGCTAATCAGTATGGCACTCTTAACGCGCGCGCACACTCACCGATATTACTCGGCCGACTCGGCAGACTCCCAGTTCGCTTCGAGAGCTTTCTTCAAAAGTGCTTACAATCCTGTACCAGGGAATCGGCTGACTCTTATTTATTTATTTATTTATTTATTTATCTTGACTGAGACCCACCACCAACCCGACGATTTAAGTCAGTATGCGCCCTGGCAACCCAACCAGACCTTACTATCTGCTGATCAAAACATGTGCCGTCTGCGGGGGGCCGTAGAGCCATAGTCATTAGCACACCACTGGTGGCGCGACCATGGACCCTAACAATGTTGTGTTGTGGTCCAATAATAGCGGACATTGACTCACCCGTCCAGTGTACAAGTCCTGGTGCTCCTAAGATAATGTTGTTGCCACTAACTGATAAAGACATCCCGCTCTGTCCGTATGCATAGTAATTGATAGTGCGACCAAACTCCAAGTACTCTTTTCGGGAACCAGTAGGGAATTTGAGAATCGGCTGGAGGAATGCTTGATGGTCTGGAATCAGACGATGAGGCTTACGTGGAAATAAGAATAAATTATTTAAATATCGGTCTTAAATTTCTTAAATTAGATTAAATATTAAAAGTATAATTACCGCGGTCTCCTAAGAGTTTTAGCACCCTTGAGAGTTTAACCCTCTTTTCTTCAATGTTTTGGACGAAGCACAGACCTTGAACCAGCTGATGAGTTTGTTTGATGGGCGTCCACCATCTGGGTGCACATATCTGCAATCAATCAGTCAAGGGCGAGTAGGACTCGCGGACCAAGGGTTCCGATCACACTTGGAGATTGTTATCTCGTAACTGCTGTAATTAGGTTTCTGTCTACATAAAAAAATCAGATATCATCAACGTAAACCAAATTACACATTTTAACAGAATGAAAGAAAACAGTTTTCAGATTTCACCATTTTTTTTGTGCTAGACCTTGTTTTGTGCAAAATTTCATCATTCTTGATGAAGGCGAAGTACCCTATGGGTTTTTCAAATCAAATCAAATAATTTATTTCAGACCACACGGATCCATATGTCAAACAAGTACATAATACACAAGTTAAAGAAACTGTTTATTCAAAAATACTTAATTATATACAGATTATTATACAACTTAACCTAATTTACAAAAGAAAAATGTACAGTTTATAAAAATAAAAATAAAAAGTGCTAAAACACACACACACACACACACTCAAGGCACACGCACACACACTAACACAACAATAAACCACCCCGGACCATACCTGATGCAAAGGTGGTGATCACGTTACCACGCTTCACAGCGAGGGAGATCCTCTGCATGAGGTATGATCCAGAGCGGCGGGCGGTCAGAGCCTCAAGTTAAATAAAATAAAAATATGGTAATTGGGTTGACACGACGGTTTTGAGTGCATTGCAATTACTATGGAAATCCAACAACTTTACAGTACAAACGGTCGTACGTAGGCGTCTGATTCTGTAAACATAGAATGTACATTTTTTCACAGCTCTGAAGGGACCACAGACCTGGAGCCCGTAGACAATGTTACTTACGCTACGAAAACGAAACGAAACGATAACTCAAAATGTATGCGATTTGACATTTGGTGACGCTAGCGTAGCGTGACCAAACGTCAAATCGCATACATATTCTTAGCGTTTCGTGCGCACGATAATAGCGTTTTGCATCTTGTCTACGGGGGCTGAGCAGTTGATATAAATTTCAGCTTGATACCTCCACGCGTTCCCGGTAAAAGTATTGACAGACGGACGGAAGGTCGGACAGACTGGCGAACAACGAAGTGATCCTCTAAGGGTTATTTTTTTTTCTTTTTAAGTATCGGAACCCTAAAAAGAAAGCTAAGAATCATCGCATTTTCAGAAAACCTTAAAATCCGTGCAGCCGTCTGAGCACTAGAGTGCCACAGACAGATTTTCAACATGCTCGCACACATTCTAAGTATGTATGTCTATTTGGTAAAGTGTACTACTCGTATTGCGAATTATGAATTATTTGGGTAGGTATTTGTGCGTAAGAAAATATATTTCTAGGCCACAAACAAATAAATGTTAGTAATACATATCTCGGTTGTTACCGGTTAGTCATAGTATGATGTAATCGGTAACATCGATGTGCATACAATACTATACAAATTTATATTTTGTTTAGTGTAAGTTTGGCTTGACCATTGTTTTCGTGATATCCTGTATAAAGTACGAGCTTATCTCGAACTAGAACACTCAATTATCTTTGTTTAAAATGTCTGTTTATCTAAGGGATTTGACATTTCTCAGTTACCTGAAACATCAAATAAACATTGTTTTCAGGGGTTAAAAATCGACCGTAGTAGTGTTGATCTCTCCATCCTCAAATAGCGTTATCTGTCTGTTTATCGGACGCTTTTGACATTCCACACGTAGATGAAGTGTCAAATTGTCAAATTTTATATGACTGTTTATCCGTCTTTTGATCTTGAGAGCCTGGGCCCTAATCTAATAATAATAATAATAAAGCCTTTTATTCATTTTTCACATTAAGCAACTATGACCCAATTATGTACATTCCAAATTAACTAAATATATTATACAATTGGATTACATTAAATATAAGAGATTGTTTGAATTGAAATTGTAAATTTAATAAATGGGCTGTATTACAGGGGGTATTACTGAATAAAATGAATGCGTTATCCTTGTACCAATAAAGGCGTGACTTTTTATACTTACCATCAAATTATTGTCGGGAACTATAGCAATGGTCGCACCAAACCACATGCCCTCCTGCCAAGAACTCTCCATTGATTCTTGGGAAAAATAACTTGCTTGCCTACTCCTCACTGAAATCAAAAACACGAAAATATGTTGAATTCTGCTGGCGCACTGGGTCAGTCTACATGCACGTGTGGATAGCCGAGTGCTCCAGCCGCGGATAGTACATCTTCTACTTCAATTAATTTCTTATATAGGTTGTTGTTTCTGTTTCTATTCTTGTCAATGTTATGTAAATGTTGTCTATGGGTATATGCCTGAAATTAACAAATTGAATTAAATTGAATGTACCTTACCATTAAAACATTTTCCAAGAAACCTACCTATGGTCGCAAACGAAGATGGGTCTTTTGTAGGGTTCCAATCCATAAAAGGAAAAAAAGGAACCTTTAGTCCATCAGTCCGTCTGTCCATCCGTCTGTCAAGACCTTTATACCAAGATCGTATAGACGTATCAAGCTAAAATTGATATATTCTGGATATCTATTTACCATTAGAGACATTTAACGGGTTGCATGTCAGGTTATTGCCCGTCCTTCCGCGCAGGTCGCAGGTGAACACAACTCCAGTAGAAACCGTGTTGTTCCCTCGGTTCCTTCCTTTAGGTGCTCCGACAAACACACTGAAATTACATAGCAACATAAACGTTACACCTTTTCCTATACGGGGTGGAAGAGACACAATTTTGCCCACGTTTAGAAAATAAAGAAAGACACTAAAATATAGAAGCAAATCATCTGTGGTGAAGTGAAGTCTAAGTCTTAATTTAATTATTTATTTTTTATGTAAATAATATACTCAACATATTGTGAACATTTTAAGCGTCTACCTGCTACCATTATCAATATCGAGCAAAAATTAGCAAAAAAATCACGTTTATTGTATGGGAGCCCCCTTAATATTCAATTTCTTTTATTTTTTAGTATTTTTTGTTATAGCGGCAACAGAAATACATCATCTGTGAAAATTTCAACGGTCTAGCTACCACGGTTCATGAGATACAGCCTGGTGACAGACAGACAGACAGACAGACAGCGAAGTCTCAGTAATAGGGTCCCGTTTGGCACCCTTCGGGTACGGAACCCTACAATGTAAATACTGCTCCAATGCCCTGACAGATTTTGATACTAACAATCGAATCGAACCAAGAAATGAACTGACATTATTGAATAGTGCCGCTACAAACATGTCCGGAAATGAATAAATAACAGTTGTAGTTGTTAATTATTTAAATGAAATGATTACTAATTTTAATTAAACTCTTAAACACCCTGTTTAAGCAAAGACTGTTCCCACGAGTCGGTCGTAGGTTCATTGTACTTACTTTTTAGGAGTCAAAATAATTGAGTATCCAAAATATGTAGACTGAGAATCAGGAGACAAACGTAACTCTGATCCAACGTGGAATATACCACCACAATCACAAAGCACTAAGTTCAGCAAAACTAGTACAAAGATTTCACAAAGTTTTCTCGATACCATTATGTTACACTCATTAACTCGTCATGTTATGTATATCACGTAAAACGGAGTGCTATTCTCTCTTAATAGCTTTATGAGAAGTACTTTACACTGTCACTGTCACAGAGGTATATTTAAATAAATACTACCCTCACGTTATACATTTACGTAAATAATATAAAAAACGATAAATATGAATCACGGATGAGACAACAATGTGGAGATACATTAACTGACTAACTAGTGCAGCGAATGAGTGTACTATCAGTATATACTTGTACACATGTATCAGTGTACCTATACTGGATCACTTTTGGATCGTGTCGTGACTCTAATATATTATTGTTTCTAACTCGGTAAATGATTTCGGTTTCAGCTATTATTAAATAACATTATCACAAAGATGCGTTAGTGATTTAATAAATTAATTTATCCTTATTAATTCTGAACCACACAGTTAGGTTAGGTTAGCTTGGTGTAAGCGACACAGTTAGGTTAGGTTAGGTTAGGTTAGATAGCTTGGTGTAAGCGACACAGTTAGGTTAGGTTAGCTTAGGTTGGACTTTTTTGTTCACTCTCTCAAATACCAGCAAATTTTAAAGTGAATCCATTTTAAAATATGACAAACTCAATATCTCACATTTCTAAATCGTATGTTTATAAACATTTATACATCGCTATCTACGAGGTCAATGAATTTTGATAAAATACCAGTACCGAAGAAGCGATCCAACATTACATTACATTACATTGTATTCAAACAGCCACAGAAGTACTTCAATATTAAAATTAATAACTTAGATACTCAATTATGATTCAAACTGCTATAAAAAGAGAAGTGTATGTGGTGTTGTTTTTATTAATGCTTGTTGTATGTAAATCTGAAGTTTGGGAGTCACTAAAGCCTTTTAACAATTCTTTACCAGGTTAGTAATATTTAACTTCTTGTTTATATTCACATATTTCTTGTTATATTTTTGTATGTGTATATAAGTATAGAAATCTGTTGATCAAAACAGTCATGTCTGTGAAATGGGGGCCGATTTCGATAAGAATATCGTCCATGTTCGTCGACCGGTGAAAATAATTAAGTACTTATCTATGGGTGCCCGTTATTTGTCTAAGGTGCCCAGTTCTTTCTGTAGATAATTCTGTCTTAACTAGGTCAATGGGTAGGTATTTGATTGCTCAAACTGAATAAAACTTAATTCTATAAAATGTGTAAGTGCATATTTATTGTTTACTAACATATTATGCTCTTTGCTATATACTTTATACGGATGGTCTACGGGTGTTGGAAACATCGCGAGAAAACCTTCATTACTACATAGCCTTATACATAGCCTTAGCACTGATCTGAAATTCGGGGCTACAGGCTGACATTCAATTAAAGTCTTCACAAAATAAAAGGCCTGTTTTGACAGTTAACGCCCATGAAGTTTTAACCCCTAACGCGTAGGTAATAGAAGCGGTTTTCTTAGGTGCAACTAGTACGCTGTGCTTGTACGCAACAGTAGGCTTTTATTACGTACGCATTAGGGGTTAAAACTTCATGGGCGTGAACTGTCAAAACGGGCCTTTTATTTTGTGAAGACTTTAGCTGACCATATTTCGGGGAATGATAGTACCCATCATTATGAAGAACTTCCCCATGGAACATAATGGTCGCAAACGAAAAATTTTTTGGGTTTCCCATAGTAACTTGAAATCAGCTGATCGGGGCAATGTACTGGGGGACGAAAACTTTTTTTTTTCATTTGCGACTATTTGTTTCTTGGGGAAAGTTGTTCGTAATGATGGGTACTACCATTCCCCAAAATATGGTCAGCTAAATAAATGTCACCCTGTATATTGAGTAACTGGCTAAGAGTGGGCACAATATGCCTTTGAAAGGCGTGATGCTGTGTTATGCTATGTAGGAATTTGTATAAAATCTATCATCACACCATATTCCACAGAGGCAGAAGAACAGCTAGTTTTCGAAAATGGCACCTGGTCTTGTGGGTATTGTACTGGGATGGACCACTTGAAGATGATCCACAAAGAAGTCACAACTATTGATAAACGACGGATAGATGCGCCACTTGATATACAGGTAAACTTTACTAACCTAAACTACTAAACATAGCAAACAAAAAAAATAAAAGTGTTCCTAAACAAAGCATTCCGATGACCTGAGAATATTGGATTGTTTTGATAAAACCCCCTTTTCGCATTTATTTCAATAAACCCCCTAAGTCAAGCCATTGTCATTCTACTGGCCGAAAAGGGAAAAATATTGACATTAAAATTAGTTTGGCAGTGGGTACCAACGTCAATAATTGAAACAAAAAGTAAACTTTAGAAAAAACCGACTTCCACAAACCCTATTTGATTAGATTGAGTTTAATACAAACTGTAACCCTTTATCCCCCCCCCCTTGGAGAATTAATTTTGTCAAATCCCACATCAGTGCTAACCCACGCTACTAAGAAACCCCTGTACAAAGTTTCATGGCTCTAGGTCCACCGGTTTAGGCTATGCGTTGCCTGCCCGTCAGCCACGCATTGTATTTGTACCTAGTATTGAGCAGATCTGATGGTGGCCATATGTGGTCTTCATCAGCAGTTCCGCATCACAATATTATGCTTACCATGTGCATTTGCACGAGTTATTATGAAAAACACAAAAATCACTATAGGTCTGCCTATAATACTTGAAGAGTTCCCTCGATTTCTCCGGGATCCCATCATCAGATCCTGACCTGGTATCAATGGGACCAATGGGAAAGTAAACCCTTTCAAACAAAAAAATAATTTTCCAAATCGGTCCACCCGTTTAGGCGCTATCGGGGCACATACATAAAAAAACAAACATCTGGACGAATTGTAAACCTTTGGGAAGTCGGTTAAAAATTAGACATTCATTGACGTCTTGGTATCCACTGTCAAACTAATTTTAATGTCAATTTTTTTTTAATAATTTTCATGTCAATATTGTTCAAAGGACTCTTCTGTCCTTACGCGATTGGGCGTGCTTATTCTTAAACCAAAGAAAAGATCTAGAAGCCATAAGGGCAGACTAATCTTTCGCGCACTCTATTTGCATTTTTCCTTGTTTCCAGACAGAAGTGGGCATACAAGGTATGAAGTGTGTCACATTTACGGGCAAGAATATGGATCAAGTAATAGTCACAAGGATTTCAGGAGAGTGTCATGGTACCAGCGCCCTCTTCAGGGTAAAAAGCAACATTGATACCATCAACGTAGAAATTACAGTGTATGGAGAACATCAATTAATTATTTAGATAAATGATATGCACGTATTATCTTTTACGGATAAAACTAGGATGCTAAGGCTGGATTTTACCAACGAAAAGTTATTCCGAGAAATACTATCCTGGGGATAACTTGTATGACAAATGACAGTTCAAAATGAGGTGATCTGATCTATAGGTGTCACTGGTGTCTATGAAAAAATAGAAGATACTCTCGAGTAAAAGTTACTCTTTCGTTGGTAAAATCCGGGCTAAATCAACTTAAGTTTACCCGGGTTAACCTAGTATTACCCAAGCCTTATGAGTGAAGCTAGCTGATTTTCACTAATGTCATGTTAGGCTTATTAGATGTATCTAAGGCCGATATTAGACTATCATTTATCATAGAAATATGATTTCATTTCTGTCAAATTCTAGGATCACATTTTTATATGATGCTGTTCTATGTTTGCATATTACATCTAAGGTCATATAAACGTCATAGTTAATCAAGATGGTTAGCGACTTAGCCGCGTTTTCCGTTGCTATGAGCACAGAAGAGATAATAGTATGAGTGCAATTTTATTAATTGCCCTAAGGGTGATAAATAATTCACTAAAGTAAAACTCCAAAAAACCGTCCTCCTCGCTTGGTATACAAATGTCGTCTCTATACCCGATAATGAGCCTACAAAATGTGTCTCCTGACAGTGACGTCTATAAGTATTACTAAATGTAAACGAATATACGACCCTAACAGCCAGAATTTATTTCGTGACAATTATTATAAACACCGAAAAGTCACATATGATCCTAATTGTATGCTTGCTGTGAAATAGGATCAAACTTCTATGATCATAGTCTACTAATGAATCATAGGTTGTTATTACACTGTCATAGGTTTATCATACTTATATGAGTCCTACATCTATGATCATATTTCTATGATAGTCTAATATCGGCCTTAAGCAGGCCTACCTTCGGTTTCGCTGTGATACGTCACTTTTGGTACACCCTGTACATAGCAGTAGATAAATTTAACGGGGACTCAAATGACACATTTCCACAATGGCAACAATGGACGCTACATTATGAGTATTGTTTTTTTTTTGAGTCGGAATAATCCCAAGTTTTTTTACAACAGACAATGGAGCTTGCTTCGTGTAATACATGGCTAGGCGATTGCAATGGAGTGTTGGATCTGTTCGGATTATACATATCTGTTTTTGAGAATATGTTTTTAAATCAGAATGTAGCCCGTTATTGTCCCCGCCTAGGGGAACAGGTCTTTACCCGGATACAAGTAAGATTGAATAAACTGACTTTTGCGGGTTGATGAAAAAGATTTGCGACTACTGTACCTACCAGTAGCGATGTTACCGTTAGAGTGCGAAACCCTTTAATGTGCACATTAACTAGGTAATGTGCACATTAACTACCTAGGTAATGTGCACATTGACGGGTACGGCCCGTTAAAGTGCGCAAAAATTGCTAATAATCGCACTTTACATAATTCATGTACGTACCTACACGTTAACGGATATTAAACCGTTAAAGTGCTCAAGAAGGTAAGCAAAACATTTTCATCCCGTTTTATTTGAAAACGCTTCGCTCCGCTCCGCTCTGGTTTTGCTTTTTCCAAGTTCCAACCTAACCTTACCCAATTGACACTTAGCCACAATAACCTACTCTAGCCAAAGATGTTTCAGTAGAAATATTGACCTAAGAAGTTGGTTTCTTGTTGTACTTATTTATTACTCTAATCAAAGACAGTGAGTAGTGAAATATTAATAATAAAATCAAGAATTATCATTATCACATACGAAATTTTAATTCCGACGTTTCGTTCAGTAAGAATCAGCTTTATGCACTTTACCGTATGCTTGGTCGTTATTGTGCACATTACCTAGTTATTGTGCACATTACCTAGTTAATGTGAGATTGAAATATGCCAGCTAAGCTAAACTAAGTAACAGCTTTTCAACGATCTTTTGGCGCTCGGTGACAGATGGAACTAACGCTTGATGAACAATGAGAAATTAAAATGTCTGTGTTGATGAAAGGTTCGTTGCATAAAGTTGCGTAGAGCTGGCGCCCCCCTGTATACATTAGCCAACATATAGTTGGAAGATGTTTTGAAGCGAGGACCTGTGCTAATATAACAGGTCAGGTAAAAAGTCTTTCCGTATTTTGTATGTGTCTATTTGTACCTAAATATCTTTGTATCTTTTAATTGTATCTGGCTGGTTTTGATGTCATTAAAAAGTGTGTATATTTCAAAAAAGGAATTACTATGATAAAATGTTGTTTCTGACAATTTTTCATTTGTTTTTCTTTATGTCAAAATTAGTGAATCTAATGGAGAAATGAATGAATTACTATGATAAAATGTTGTTTCTGACAATTTTTCATTTGTTTTTCTTTATGTCAAAATTAGTGAATCTAATGGAGAAATTCAAAACATTTTAAAGTTGTAGAAAAAAAAAGGATGATATGCAACGATGGCCATCAAAAAATAAAATATGGTTTTTATGAACCTAATACAGTGTCAGTAAAAGTAGCATAAAGTTGGTTTAAGCGTTTTCAATCTGGAATGTTAAGTCAAAGATGCACTTTTTTGTTCGACCCGTTACGGTCTTCATACAAAATACGAGGAAACTTTTTACCCGACCTAATAGAATAGGTCCGGTGGCCGCGCCCGCTGTGGATATTTGGTCCTCAAAAGGGAGATCTCCGCATCAGGTTGCTACGCCTGGAGACCACCACTGTTCCAGCAGCTTATGCTCGGACGTTCTTTACGGTGCCTGGTATCGCTAAAATTAGCAACTGGGTTTGTGGTGGTGGAAATTTTCACAAATCATAAAAGAAAAATTATAAAATAAAGTATTTAATGGCGTAAACTGCAGCACGACACTTAAGATTGCGCGAAAAGTGCGAAAAGTGCAAAAAAGAGTGTTTTTTTGCAAATTACACAAAAACCGCTGATGATTTCTGAAATGTTAAAACATTAAATTTTTAGATATTTTGATTACCGATTTTTACACATAAGAATTATATCAGCGTTTCTTGTAGAACTTCTGGAATAACTCGTTTTAGGTAAAAACAACTATGTATGTAACTTCCTTAAACTAAGCACGTTTTTTCAAATTATATTAAGTTATCTACTAAAATTTGTTTGTTAAATTTTTAACTTTTTCAGTATTAGTTACATTAAATATTTTGTACTTTTGTGAACCATTGCAATAAATAAAATTGTCAAACAGTAAATAATTTGGACACCACGATACAGGTTGGACCTAGTGTGGTGTTCTCACAGATAACACTTTTTTTTGTACTAAGCTTTGGTAAATAAATAAACTTTTAAACTATTAGGTTATTATTTTTTTCATATAGTTTTTAATGACATTATGATGTTTTCAAACACTAAATTTTTAGCCAAGCAAGGGACTGTTTATAATATATATTTTTTGTGGATTCAGGTAGTATCTCAAACTGCTGGAATAACTTTTTAAAGTTGGGCATTTTGCTGGACAATCGCCTAAGAACCTTCTCTTGAGCGATGTAGGATCGATTGTCATTTATTCTGCGAGGTTCAGCGATGACATCTGTTGAGAACTTCTGTCAACTGGTGCGCTTGTCTTTGCTTGAAATTCATCTCGTAGTTGGTATCACAGAGCAACTTATATTATACATTATATGGTATGTGGATTACCATCTTGCAGCAAAAATACTAATATTCTGATAAATTTTAATGTTTTTTTATCAAATGAGGGACTTCTTTCTTGCTGACGCCTCCGCTGGGGCCTCAACATCTTGTAGTAAAGCTGTTGATACTGACACAACTTTCTCCTCCTGAAAAGGAAACACTACATATAATTTTACTGTTCGCTGGAAAAAATATATTTATACAGGGTGTAACAGAAAGATGTAGTCATATTTTAGGGGGTTGTTAGGGACATCATTCTGAGCAACTTACACTGTGAAACCGATTTAACTCACTCACCATACTGACAGCATTGTAAGCATTCAACTCCTTCTTAGATAGATGGTCTACAATGGCTGCCGTGTAGCAATCTCCCAGCATGTTGTTCATAGTGCGGATACGGTCACTGGAACAGTATTACATTGTTTAGTACTCGAATCCTTAACTCGTAGCAAAATGGTAAACAATGGCCGGTACAATACCTTTGGCTTTGACGTTCTACATGGACCAAGTTAACATTTTTGGTCAAGATATACTATTATCGATAGTGAGCGTGTGAGTGGACTGTATTTGGGTTTATAAGATAAATAAGAGAAAATTGTGGATGATGTGGATGTTATGGTATATTTTGTGACACTGATCAAAGGGCTATTTCAAACGTAAAGCAAAATAAAAAAGGAAATATAAATCAAGCCAGCGGCCAGCTTGCCGCTGAAAGGAGGTTCCGCAACATATACGTTACATTAAAATTATAGTCGCAAATGATAAAAAAAATTTCGTCTCCCAGTAGTACATTGCCCCGATCAGCTGATTTCAAGTTACTATGGGAGAACCAAAATTTTTTTTCGTTTGCAAAAAAAATTTTTTTTGGAGAAATTTATTTTATTTCATTTACCTATTTTATTTGGGACATCAACAGCATAATATAATAAATGAGTTACAATGGTAGTAAATACAAAAATTAAGCCGGTAACAGATATCCACAGAAGATAAATTAACCAAGTAAAACAGAAAACAAAAAAATATTATTATTATTTTGCACGTTGAAGAGTTTAAGACAAATTCATCATGATGATAGGTACTAGCATTCCCCAAATATGGTCAGCTAATCAAATGTCACCAGAGTTCTGTATTTAATTACTACAGAACATGCCACCCATTTAGAAACCAAATATTTTTCCAGCGATGTATAACTTGTGTCAGTTTTAAACATTAGAGGTAAGTATATCCGATTGACCTCTGTAGCGTTGCAGCTTCCCAAGCGAGAGGTCCCGGGTTCGAACCCCGGCTGGGGAGAAAGAAAAAAAACCCAATTCGTAAATGTTAACCTGCTTGTGACGTCGCTGTTTCTGGCTCCCACGATTCAAGGTATCCCAGTGTAGGGCCAGAAGCAATGTGATCATACTTACAGAAGCCAATCAACCGCGAAGAGTAGGGACACATCGTGCGCCGGCGCATTGACCGTGGACAACACTACGACGAGCAACACTAGTGCTGCTGATGGCACCGATGCTAATGATAGTGATGTAGCTACTGACGTGAGACTGAAAAAAAAAACAGTGAGTTATATCGCTTGTTTATCTTATCACTTAGGAGATGCATGTTCAAATCCCGGTGCTGACCGTTTACCAATAAGATAAGTATGTAATTTATCTCATGAACATTATTGGCTGTTCTAAAGGTCATGGGAAACATCTTGCAGAAACCATCTTTACTCCATATTGTACCTCTTCTTGTATGCGGCAAATGGCGTAACGCTATATGTTCTGGATAAGACGTCACCAAAAACAGGGTAAAAGTTTAAGTTTCTTGTTATAAGACTTCGAAACTGTGGTATTGATAAATCCTTATTCATATCTTGTAAGCCGCAGTAATTTTACTGACTTATATTATATCCGGGTAAAGGCCTGTGCCCCTCGGTGAGGACATTAATGGGCTACATTTACTTTACTTTATATAATATCCCATCTCCAACTAAACTTATCGATGGAAACGCGTGGGAGTAAGTAGGTTTCTGTGTATCAAACACATGGCTGATCCGGTCTTCTTTTTTATTGCTATGCTAACCGCCTAGCTTCTCCAGCCTTTCCTAACTTTGGGGCGCGGGGAGCTTCTGGTGAAATAACACATATACGATGTGAACTCGGTGTCGATGCCACGCTAGTTATATCAACCAAACCACCCACTTCTCTTGCGCGAATTGCAATTCACTTACAATATAGTACACAAATCAGCGAGCCCCAGCTGAATGTTGTTCATCTGGCAGATGAAGATGCTCGCGACTGCCAGGAAGAGTGCTGTGCCATCCATGTTGATGTTGCAGCCGATGGGAAGCACAAAGCGCGTGATGCGAGGGTCGATGCGGAGGGGACCTTCTAGGCAGCGGAAATTCAGTGGTAAAGCTGCAGCCCTGGGGAAAGATCTCCATAAACATCATCATCATCATGTCATACTGCAAACTTCATTAGCGGTAAAGGAATTTCAGCACGTGTGGAACTAAATAGCAGTATCCCCAGTACACCCAGACAGGTGGGCAAAGAGGAAAGCCCAAAAGGAGATGGCAAGATAACCTGGAAAAGTTCCAATCATAGTGGATCAATCTTGCTTTGATGTACAGGCTTAAAATTGAGAGGCTTTTGACATGACTTTTGACTTGATGACACATTATATGCAATCTGGGGGCGCGGTAGCGCCCCCAAGCCAAGTCGAGCAAAACATACGGGCGCAGCAGTAACATCCTTTACAGGAAGCCATTCAGAGCATATTTGACCTACCTGTTGCTCCGTTGTGGATAAAGATAGAAACCTGAATTCCCGGCGGCTAAAAGGCACCATGTCATAAGACATATTCTCAAAATTTCAATAAATTTGAACCAGTAGAGTTGAAGGTACAGCAATTCAAAGTTCCTCAATTTTGACACTCACTGACTCACTGATTCACGATCATGAAAACTCTAAAGGTGACTTCTAGCGAACCCACAAGCTTAAAATTTTGAGCATGGTTAAAGTTTAGCCTGCAAAGCCAAGGAAAACTCAAACATTGCGCAATTTTAGCCCCAATTTCATAATATATTAATTATCAATAAGCTCAGTACACGGCTACTTCGATTCATCGCTATTCCCCATTAGATGTCGCTAGGTGTGCATTTCCTGAATCGCGGTATGGTTTGGTTTGAGGTATGATTTATATTTATATAATTCACCGCCCAGACTTGTCACAAATCGTAACATCAAAGCCACAGAGAAGAGCCCATAGAGATAGGGAGTGGGCTTTGAGAAAGTCGGTAGCTAACGCACAAGAAATAGTACCCGAAAAGAAAAAAAGGAAAGTTACTTACAAAAAGAAATGAGATCCCAACAAAACATGCATACGCATATACAAAAACGCCAGTCTCGCAGCCTGCGCAGTTTATTCTACCGTAAAAAGTTGTGAGATCTAATTTTAAACCAAGTCGGATAATTTAACCAGTATCTGTGTATGGTAGAATCTTTCCAACAACTTTATTATCGTATACTGTTAAGTAACTACCTAATTAGTTAACTAATAACATTTATAGTGATCGGATCAATATAAGACATCTTTATTTCTTTAATAATAATTAGAATAACTTGGCAATCGCGCTCAACTGACCACTCTATAGCACCCAGAGCACAAATGAATATTATTACTCGACACAAAACATCTCTAAATAAAGATAAACTTAACTAATAAGAAAACAACGAATTATTTCGGAGCGAGAGCAATAGGTACATTACGTTGCACACACGGTCCTATAGTCGACAACTTTTCTACGTGCGATTGCCAAGTCATTCTAATTATTATTGAAGAAATAAAGATGTCTTATATTGATCCGATCACTATAAATGTTATTAGTTAACTAATTAGGTAGTTACTTAACAGTATACGATAATAAAGTTGTTGGAAAGATTCTACCATACACAGATACTGGTTAAATTATCCGACTTGGTTTAAAATTAGATCTCACAACTTTTTACGGTAGAATAAACTGCGCAGGCTGCGAGACTGGCGTTTTTGTATATGCGTATGCATGTTTTGTTGGGATTACTCTGTCTCGCTGATACAGTCACAAAATCACACCCATTACGCCTTTAAACAAATCTGACATTAAGAGCACATAGACAATAATAGACATAGTAGATACAAAATGGCTTACGTAGAAGCAGTAGCGAAAGCGGTCAAGCACGGCTGGGACAGTCCCCAGTAGAACTTGAAGGGGTTCTTGCGAAGAATCACGAAGTATATCAGTTGCATCACAACCCACTGGTACAGGAATACACCAATTGCCACTGTCGCGATAAACCACGCCAGTTGGGACATCACTTGAGCTGAAAAGAGGCAAAGGAGATTTGGAGGAAGAAAGTCCTTAGATATTTATTTAGCGATTAGTCGAATCGTATAATCTTTATCACTAAGCCACTAAGCTTTTAGAAAGGACATTTTTATTTCGACACAGAGTATCTGGGCCCAAAAGTAATGTAGGTACAATCTGTATCTAAAATAATGGTAAGTAGATTTATCATTGGTACTACAAGAAGCAAAACCAAAATGCCGAATGACCTTTACATGTTTTTGCCGAGGTTAAGAACAGAACTCGTACTACAGACTGAAACAGTTGGCTAGTTTGGAACCTACTATTATAAAGAAAATACCCACCCACATTACTAACAGCCAGGATCTTGCCAGCGATGACGCTGCTAACGCCCAGCGGAGTGAACCACATGACTCCGGTCACCATCTTCATGATGACTTCGAAGATGGCTTGGAAGAAGTCGATAACCACCTGACCTCGCGGCCCGAGAGTGCCGAGCAGACTGCCGAATACCAGGCAGAAGAATACTAGGCCTAGGGAGTTTGTGCCGGATCTGTGAGAGTCAATCAGAAGGTCTAAGACATATTCCACTCAATCTCATTGCGAATTAAGAATAAGAATAATAATAATTTGTTGTGAAAAATAACAGGGTTGACATATTTAAGGTACCACTACTACTTACTTACTTGGTACTTAATGCCAATTTGAATAAATCAGGGAAACAAGCATACTCGTTAGATTTTTTAATGGTTGGATCAAGGTGATCCAATGGTCGAAGACAATGTCTCGATGACGTGGATTCGATTGACACAGGATTAGATAAGTTGGCACAAATAGGATGAGGCCCATACCCCGCCTCGGGTGAAATCAAGCTGCCAATACAATATCAGGCCCTAATTTGGTGACCGGTAATAAACATCTGAAATATCATAAGGCCAAATGATGATGAGATGGAAGGAGGTGATAGCCGGGCGGACCGAGATCTGATGATAAAGAAGTTCTTCCAATTTTGGTTACTACGACCATTCATGTACATTGCATTCGTTTAATAAAAAAATACCTGTATGAGATAGCTCTAACCAAAGCAACGGTTTCATTTTCTGATGATACTTTGGTAAATGTGCTTAAAGACGGTTTGATATAGATGGTCTGAGTTTGCTGGAAAGTAGCCTGTACTATGTTGTCCGGTATTAAGTTTCTGCAAAAGAAAATACTGTTTTTAAAATAAGTTAAGGGCTAACAACATAAGATGTGGTTATATCCTGCCATGCCAGGTTAGTACGAAAATAACCTCTGCCGCCGAAACATACATTATTATTATAGTGTGGAACTGGCTCAGAGATATCGTGTATGCATTTATTTACCATGAAGTCACTAGTGGATAGAAAGTTCGATATGGTTCTCTACTTAAGAGTCCTTCATTCATAATTATTAGTATAATCAATTCATAATAACAAGAGAACTTGCCTTCCAATATCAAGAATACTATCCAAAATTTTGTGATCCCTTTTCTCCAAACCTTCAAAATCTGCCTTGAGTTCAGGTTGTCCTGGATGTATCAGTACCACCAGGATCACACCCAAGAGTGCATTAAACATTGACGTTAGTATGAAGTAAGTAAGAGTTCTGACGGCGATTTTTCCACTGGTCTTGATGTTGAGACTCGCTGACCCAGCGATCAGACTGGCGATGATGAGGGGCAGGATCATGAGTTTCAGGACCCTCATGAAGAGCTCTCCGGGGTAGGAGATGATGACGAGAGCATCAGGGCTGAGGTTGTAAGGGCGGAGTATAAACCCTGCAAATTCAGAGTGAGTTTAACATCCATCGCTTATTTGAGCAAGTTCCCTGGCAGTGGATCGGTGCGGGAGGATTGTGCTGTTATCATTACGGCTGTTTGCTGTCTGTCTGTACGGCTGCCATTCAGACGTCATGGAAACTATGCCACTAATCACCATATTTTGGCACCAGACTTTGCTGGTAAGTATGATTAAATTGTCTTTAATCGATCTAACACAATTAATAGTTAAACAGGACAACAGACACATTGTAGGGCTGTTCAAAGGACAACAATGCACAAATCATTGGTTGGTGTGTGGTTGAAACTCACCAATGCCAATACCAGTGGCCACTCCACCCAGAGTCGTCACAAGCATAATGTTATCCACAAACCACTTGCCACACCCGGTCCTTACCCGAACCGGCCTAATGTCACCTCCACCCATTTTCACAACCACTTTATTCAAGTATCAAAATACTACATGGTATTATGAAAAATTACATTTTAGGTAACACCTTTGTGTGCAAAAATCTCTTCTCTCACAGTATCTTATCTTAATAACTACTGTTTGATTATGGCTTTTTAACTGTGGGTTTTTGATAGATCACGAGGAACAAATATTTCATATCACTGAAGAATATTTAAATCTATGTTTATATCAGTAATACGGGTTACTAAGGAAGAAGCGAACGCTTGCACAGAGATTTAGACGGACTGAGACAATGAAATAAACATAAAAATAACAACAGCTAAACTACCTACTCTGACCCGACAGTGGCTTGATACATTGTACCTACCAGGAGCAGGGTAATTCTTGGTGATCAAGAATCAATATCAATAAACTTTATTGCACACTAAATCAATACATAAAACAATAAAGAATGGATAATGCATGTACAAAATAGGGTTTATCTCTACATTTTATTATTTGTTTGAGAACTTTAATATGGTGGATTGTCTGTCGCTAAATAACTAAAAAGTCAGGATATAACACCAAGTTAAAAACAAAAAAAAACCGACTTCATGACTTCATCCTCCCCGCACGGGATGCGAATGACATCTATAAACACGATATCGAGCCTACGAAACCTTTCTGCTAACAGTGAATTCAACACATTCCGATCCTTATTTGTTTAGTTAAATATTTGTCTCCGTGTAGGTATGTTAAATTAGGTTTGGTATTTATGTAAATGTTATTTGCATGCACTACTTTGCCTTCATTTCTTTCCTCAATATGACATTGAATTGAAGTTACATCATGATTGCCCTGGAGGCGGGGTTTACCACCACCGCTTAGCCACACAAATATTTACGCGTCAACGCTTATCTTATTAGGACTATTATATAGTGTATCTAATATAACAGGCGACTTGACAGATATCAATCTAAGCCTGATAATGAGGGGATATTGCTCATAAAAATCGATTTATCAAATGAACTCATACAGTACTCATACACCCTTTAAACATTTGTGAATTGGGAATAATTTTACAAGATTTGCAAAGAGACATTAGAATAGACAATATAGTTATTGAAATTGAACAAATTATAGTGCAATTGAAGTGCGGATAGCCATAATAATTCATAATTCATAATTTATTCCGGTAAAAAGTTAGGCACATAGTTGTATGGATCCCAGTTTCCTAAACTAGGTTTATCACCTGTATTTCAGGAGGCAGCCGTGATGACAATGACATCTCTTCTGTTAGTTCAACTGAATAAACAATTTCGATTATTTCCGATTGTTATGATAACATCCCTAGTATTTAAAAAGTGGATTTTACGAAGTTTTAGGTTATCTGTAAAGTTTATTCTAAGCATGGATAGAGTATAATGCATAATGAAATCACGTTTATAACAGGCGCCCAGTATCCTTAAAATTAGCAACTGGATTTGTGGTGGTTGAAATTTTCACAAATTATAAAAGAACTAGGTATGATAAAATTAGCAACTGGATTTGTGGTGGTTGAAATTTTCACAAATTATAAAAGAACTAGGTATGATAAAATTAGCAACTGGATTTGTGGTGGTTGAAATTTTCACAAATTATAAAAGAACTAGGTATGATAAAATTAGCAACTGGATTTGTGGTGGTTGAAATTTTCACAAATTATAAAAGAACTATGATAAAATAAAGTATATAATAATGGCGTAAACTGCAACGCGGCCCTTACGTCTGTCGCTGCGACGGAAAAGTGCAAAAAAGTGTGTTTTTGCAAAGTAGACAAAAACCGCTGATGATTTTAAAAAAAATAAACACTTTTTTTTTGTATTTTGATACTTAACCTATATTATATTTACACATAAGAACCATACCAGTGTTCCTTGTAGAATTCCTGGAATAACTCGTTTTAGGTAAAAAATAAATTAGTTTTTTTTTCATATAGTTTCCAATGGCACTAAGATGTTTCCAAACACAAAAATCTAGCTAAGGGACGGTTTCATATTATATTTTTTCTGGACTCAGGAAGTATCTCAAACTGCTGGAATAACTTTTTAAAGATGGGCATTTTGCTGGACAATCGTACTAACCCATTTTACGATGTACGGGGGAGTTTCTTGCCCTTTGCTCCATCCCTAAGCCCACAACTTCCGAACGGGCGGTAGTATACAAAAATATTAATATTATATTGACGTTGACTAAGTAATATGTATGATTTTATGGTCAATAAAAATTTTGAACTGAACTGAACTGAACTGTGTGTTAAATTCAAAAGGATAATTCTTTTTACCATAACAAGCATTAGTAAGTGTTATTTGTATTATTAAAGGATAGAGTTTTAGTGTACGCACAGTTCTTCCACTCACCTTTCCTACCCAACATGGTTTGCTGGAAGAAATGTATCATTAGAGATAAGCTCGCCTTTATTAACTTTTTCTACCGCTATCAGTATACTATGTAATTTTAGTAGGTACAATAAAGAAATTACGAATCATGAAAATTCTTATTTTACTCCCGAATAGCCCTCGTTCAGATTACGCGTCCCCCCAGTCGTATGTTGTGATGTGATCATCAGATTGACAGTGTATTTCCTTTGTCCTTTCGTGCGTTAAATAGTTCGTAGTAATTGATATTGTTGGGTGATAGGATAACCAAACATAAACATTTACTGTTTACACATACAGTTGTTGTGTTGATGTTTTGTTAATATTAAAACATATATTTTGGAGGAACACACTTTATTTTATTAAATTATTTTAGTTTGATAGCCATTACATACATGCGTAGGATGATGATGTAATCTGTTCTAGCTAGAGACATGACAAGATACAAAACGACTGTTACTCAATTCATTGGACGCGTCGTGCCGTCTGTACCAACCATCGACTACTACTACATATGCATAGTGTATCAGATCATTACACACAGTCTGTAGTTACGTTTCGTAACTACACAACATCTATCCCTTTTTCAAACAAAACAAAGGCCTTTACAATTATTATTTCAATACAAGTCTATTTTACATTTTCTTCCCCCTTCCCTGACAAATGAATATAAACTAGAAATATTTATGAATGTATAGTTCCAATTCAATGTTGTGTAACAAACTTAAAACTTAAATCTAAAACTAAACACCAAAATTCAAAGTGTACAGTTTACATACTTTTACCTAAGGTACTATTAATTAATTAGTTATGTTTCTAACTATGGTAACACACTTATATAATAGACCCATTCAAGCAAAACACTCAGCCAATGGTTATACTATACATTGGTGAATCCCCAAATCATTGTGGACGAAGATGATACGAAGTTCTAGTATACCTAACTCCATTATAATCTACCAAGTCATATGATCTGAAATCATTACATTTAGAAATGGTACCTGGTAGCCATTTATTAATATTAACATCTTTCTTATACCATATTTTTTGTCCAACAAAAAATGATGCTTTTATCCTAGTGTTACAATTATAATTTCTATTACTCCTAGACTTTATCTTATCAAAATCAGTCTCAACATTTTTATTTAACTTTGGTTTTAAATAGTTATGTGAAACAGGTACCTTAGTTCTTAAGTTCCTACTCATTAACAATTCTGCAGGAGAAAAGTTCGTTCCACAGACTGGAGATGACCTGTATTGAAGTAATGCTAATCTGTAGTCAGTTTTGTCATCGTTACATTTTTTTAACATCTTTTTAGCTATTTGTACAGCACGTTCAGCCATGCCATTTGATTGTGGATATCTAGGACTTGAAAATGTGAATTTACAACCCCATTCCCTAGCAAAATTTCTAACCTCTCTTGAATCAAAGGGAACATGGTCTGATATTATCTCTAATGGAATACCCAAAGTACAAAACACTTCTATTAAAGCATTTATAATCGATTTTGAAGTTTTGTTATTAATAAGTTTTATTTCAAGCCATTTAGAGAAGTAATCATACATTACTAAGTAATTTTTATTTTTTAATTCCATAATATCAACACCTAATTTAGAAAAAGGCAAGCTCGGGACTTCATGAGACAGTAGTGGCTCTTTAACATTGTTATTCTGATACATTTGGCAAACAGAACAATTTCTGACATATCGTTCTAACTGTTCATCTATTTTTGGCCAATAATATAACTTCCTTGCAAGTTGTTTTAATTTTGTCATACCTAAATGCCCCTCATGTAATTTTTTTATTATGTCTACTCTTAATGACTTCGGTATAATTAGTCTATTATTAAAAAATAACAGATTTTCATCAATGGTTAGGTCAGATCTTAATTTATAATATCGTTGTATTATATCTGGCTGCAGTTTGATTTTCCCTGGCCAGCCAGATTTTGTATATTCTATAACCTTTGATAACTCGCTGTCTTTATTAGTTTCTGTTATTAATTCCTGTTTTTGTTCCTCAGTGCACTGTAAATAATTAGCAAGGCCTACACAGTGAACAACTTCATGCATATAGGAGTCATCCGTGTCATCGCATTCAGTGAAGGCTCGTGATAGCAAATCAGCAATATACATTAGTTTCCCTTTTAAATATTTAAATTCAAGGTCATACCTCAACAATTTTAGTTGTAATCGCTGTAGTCGTGGTGATGGTACATCATGTATGTGTTTTTTAAGTAATGATTCTAGTGGTTTATGGTCATTTAGTATTGTACATTTCTGTCCATATATATAATAATGAAATTTTCTAGTCGCCCAAACTACACTCAATAATTCTTTTTCTATCTGAGAAAAGTTACGTTCAGCAGATGTTAAACTTCTAGAAGCATAACACACAGGTTTTTCATTCTGTAATAGACAACAACCAAGGCCATCTTTGGAAGCATCGCATTGTATAACAATTGGTAACTTAGGATCAAAGTTTTGTAAAACTGGGGCTTGACTAATTTTTTCTTTAAGCTTGTTAAAAACAGCCTCATGTACATCACTCCATAACCAATCTACATTTTTCTTTAAAAGTAATTGTAATGGTGCCGCTAAGTCAGCCAATTGGGGTACAAATCTGCGTAAATAATTTACCATCCCGAGAAAAATTTGTAGCTCTTTTACTTTAGTTGGACTTTTAATGTTAGCAATTGCCTTTATTCTTTCAGGATCAATTTTCATGCCTTTATGTGAAAATATATGACCAAAATATTTGACTTCAGTTAGCTTATATTGAAATTTTCTTTTGTTGAATTTTACATTATGTAATTTTGCCCGTTCAAAAACCTGCTCTAATATTGCATCATGCTCATCTTCGCTGTCGGCACAGAGAAGCAGGTCATCGCAATATATTATTACACCCGGAATGTCTCCGAAGGCTCTTTCATTGTATTTTTGAAATATTTCTGGTGCTACAGATAAACCAAAAGGTAACCTGTTAAATTTGTAACATCCAAAAGGACTATTAAACGTACAGAGATCACCGGATTCCTTAGTTAATTTTATATTATAAAACCCTTCTGAGAGATCTAGCACTGAAAATATATTCTTATTACATAAATTAGGTAATATTTCTTCTAATGTTGGTATTAAGTAATATTCTCGCAACAACACTTCATTAAGGTCTTTTGGATCTAGGCATATTCTTAATGCACCGTCTTTTTTTTCCCTTATTACTAAATTACTCACAAAGCTGCTTGGATGCTCAACTTTAGAAATAATTTGGAGATTCACCAATGACTCCAGCTTGTCCCGTAAACGCTCCTTTATGGCGTGTGGGATCCGGCGTGGGGGTCTCACCACCGGCTTTGCTCCAGGCTGAGTGTGTAGCTCCAATGGCTCGGCAAACTCTCCTACTCCCTGAAACAGTTCAATGTTCCTATTAATAATTAAGTTTTTATCGTCGTTACTTTTAATTGTGTTTACATTATTATTAAGTAGTTCTAATTCTATTAGTGAGCTCAATCCTAATATGGGTCGTACTTTTTGGTTTACTATTATGAACTCGGTCTCAAAAATTTCATCATTGTGATAAATTGTTATAGATCGTTTCCCTACCGGTCTGATTTGTGTTCCCCCGAATGCTTCTAATATTACTGTTGTCTCAGACATTTTAACATTCTCATCATTGACAATTTTCTTCAAATCATACAAAGATAGCACATTTACTTGTGCTCCTGTGTCACATTTATATGTTATTATTTTTCCTTCAGTTTGAAGAGACTCAGTCCACTCCCTATTCTTATTGTTTATAGAGTGGCACACCCTAACAAGTCATAAGTCCTCATTATTGCTGCTGTCATCACAGTCCTCCTTGGAAATCACATGCATCTCTTTTTTGTTTTTACAACCTATTTTAAAATGATTTGGTTTATTACAATTAGAGCAAATTTCACCATAAGCAGGACAACTACGAGGCCCATGCCTAGTATTACATTTTTTACACAAGTACGAGTTGTTAGACATGTAATTTTTAGATTGATTACTGTACTTAGCTTTGTACTCATGATGTTGCCGCTGCTGTGAGTGTTGATAGGGACGGCGAGCTTGCACTGCATCCACCACTGGGTCCGGCTGCTTGGCTAACACCTTGACATGTTCTCTAGACATCTCCGCTGACCTACAGATGTCCACTGCTCGTTCCAGTTTGAGATCCTTGACTTCAAGTAGCTTCTGTTGTGTTCTGTGTTCCTTTATTCCTACAATAATGCGATCCCGCAACATTCTGTCGAGTTGCGTATCGAAGTTGCAATTCGCTGCTATTTTCCTTATTTGTGTGTAGAAACTATCGAAGGTTTCACCATCTTCTTGACACCTTTTATTAAAGTGAAACGTATTTATCACCTCATTGGACTTCGGCGCGAAGTAATCTTCAAATGACTTAATCACATCCTCCAATTTAGGGTTCGCATCATCACCTGTTATTAATGTGTTAAAGTACAGCTCTTGTGCTGCCTGCCCAATGCAGTTCAACAAAATTGAAGCTTTTCTGGTTTCCGAGATTTGCCCAAGTCCAGCTGCAGAAATGAAAATCTTGAAGCCTTGCTTGAAACGCTGCCACTGAGGATATAAATTGTCCACTATTTCCAGGTCCAGGGGTGCCGGCATCCGGTATTCAATCGCGGGCATCGCGGCCGCCATCTCGTAATTTGATTTTGTTCCTTCAGTTTCAGATTTTTCCAAATCCTTGGTATTTCCACCCATCACTGGTTACTCCGTCGGCTGCGCCATGTTTTGTTAATATTAAAACATATATTTTGGAGGAACACACTTTATTTTATTAAATTATTTTAGTTTGATAGCCATTACATACATGCGTAGGATGATGATGTAATCTGTTCTAGCTAGAGACATGACAAGATACAAAACGACTGTTACTCAATTCATTGGACGCGTCGTGCCGTCTGTACCAACCATCGACTACTACTACATATGCATAGTGTATCAGATCATTACACACAGTCTGTAGTTACGTTTCGTAACTACACAACAGTTGACACATAATAAGTAATTAAGTGAATGTAGCCCTACAATGTCCCCACCGAAAGACACAGGCCTTTACTCGGATAAGTGTAAGGTTGAGCGATACTCCACCACGCTGGTTCAGTGCGGGTTGACGGAGGGGTGTCCGGCTAGTGGTCAATCCGACAGTCAGAAGTTATCAAGCTGCCCTATTAGGGCCTCGGCACAGCTTTTACGACTACTACCACCGAGTAGCGATAGCAGCCGGGATCTACGGCTTAAAGTGTCATCCGAAACACGTAACAACAACACATGACACATAATGAAGTCGGTTATAAACAAAGAGACGTTTAAAGTTTTAACGAGACTCACTTTGAGCTGTGCACTCGATACAAGAACTATTCCTAGTTAGAGTTTAAAGTGTAAGGTTTGAGTTAAATTTGTTAGCAATTGTCAAAGTTACCAGTGTTATGATATTGTTATTTTATATATTTCTAGTATTTTATTGTACTTACTGTGAATAATTTATAGATTCGATAATATTGACCGCGCGCCAATCGATTTAGTTTAGTGACATCCGGATGTTGTATCATAATAATGTTTTAATACTTTGACAGTTGTAAAATGGCGCCGATGCTTAAAGCGCGCCAATGAGCGTTGGTATATTGACTTCCGGATGGAATGTGCGAATTATAAGTTGGCGCGCTGTCAGAGGTAAAAATGGCCGCTGCTGTTAACTAACGCGCTGAACGGAAGCCTCTATTTGACATCCGGTAGAAAAGATTGGCGCGTAAACAGTGGCGCGACTGAGGCGGTGCGCCCGAACAGCGGGCATTCTGTACTGGGCGGCGACATTGAGTGGACGAGTTAATTCGGATTAATAGTGTGAATAAATATTATATTGTGCAGTATATTGAATCCGTTTTACTACAAAAGTTTAGCCTTTCTGTGGTTGGAGTGTAGTTGTGGGGTGCCAAGGGTACCATACTCTGACCCATCGTTTTGCTATAGTTTAAAGATGCGTGTCATCTGCACCATCTGTAGTGAGGAGATTGAGGATTTGTATGCGACGCTCTGCGGACATATATTCCACCGCAAATGCATCGTCCAGTGGATTTTAAGATCAAGAACATGTCCGCAATGCCGCATCGGCGTCACAGAGCAAAGCCTGATCCAGATATACCCACCAGCAGCACTGTTGGGCGAGACCCTGGATGATGCGCATGCGGCTCTGGACACTGTGAAGGTCCGGCTCGATGGAGCCGGGAAGCAGCTCCAACAACAAATGCAGGCACGCAATGAGCTGAAAGATCAACTCAAAGAGAGTAATGACCGTCTCCGAAACATAATGGTTATGCTAAATGCCAACAAGCAAAAACTTGTTAAAACCGAATCGGAAGTGAAAAGTCTCAAAGAGCAGCTGTACCGTGCCCACAAACAAAGTAACCAGATGCGGAAAGATAATTTTGCACTAAAAAAAAACGACAGATGAAGCTTGCGAGAAAGCAGCCTTACTGGCCGAAAAACTGATCAAAACCGAGAGCCATCTGCGCACCTCCGAGTGTGATCAGCGCGTCTTCGAGGGGAAGATGCACGCCTCGGAGGGGAAACTGCGCGCCGTCGAGGCGAAGCTGCACGTCTCGGAGGCGAAACTGCGCGCCTCGGAGGTGAATCTGCGCGACTCGCAGGTGAAACTGCGCGCCACGGAGTTGAAACTGCGCACCTCTGCGATGAAACTGCGCGCCTGTGCGGTGAAACTGCGCGCCTACGAGGTGAAACTGTGCAGACAAGCGCGTCCACAGGCGCCCCACCTCAGTATGTGCCACCCCGCCACCGAGTGCGCCGACGAGCCGCCGCGAGACCGCACTGTTGCCGCAGCCGACGAATCCCTGAGCAACATCTAGGCGGCATCAGCAGCGACAATGCGGCCGGACACGCCACACCCAGTCAAGCGCCTGCTGTTCGACGGCGCCGCCCCGCCGCCGCCGTGTGCGACGACGAGCCGCCGCGACACCAAACCGTCGCTGCAGCCGCCGAATCCGCGGAGCAGTAATGACGACATCGGAAAACGGAAGGCAATACATTAACATCGCTGGGTACAGATTCTGCAAACATAATATGCAATTGGGGCTGAAGACCAGATGGTCATGTTCCACTCATTCGGGCAAAGGATGCAAAGCTTCTCTTCACACCGTTGAAGGCTAGATTGTGAAATACAACAATTACCATAAACATCCTCCTCCAGTCCCCAAAATAATATCGCCATCTAAGTAAAAAAAATATAAGATTTATGATAAAAAATATACATCAAATAAGTAGGTTTAGTTTTTAGTGATGTATATTACTGAGTGCATAGAGCTGTATTATTTTGACAGAGAAAATTTCGAATGCTCGTATGCGAAGAATAAATCATTACTATCCACCATCATTGTAAACTCTATCGTGTATTAGAAAGGACAAGGGAAACGGACTCTGCTGTATACGTGAATTTAATAGACAATCATCCACTAGATAAATCATTAATAATATTCATTATTTTCAACATTTATCATCATCATTAGGATAAGAATTAAGTGTAGTAAGTAAATAACATAGATTAAGTACCTAATTTTATTGTTACTAACAAAATATGGATTATGTGATCTGAAATAAAAGATATATTATTATTATTATTATGTGTTTATGAATTTTTCATTTCACTCTTTTTAAAGAGGTTCTGACACACGGGCTTACGCCAAGTGCTATGAGACTATCTATCTATAGATCATGGTCCTTGCCCAAGAATTTTCTTACTATTCTGCAAGTATTCAGTATGGTCGCTTTTTGGAGAAGAATGTGAGTGGATCTGGGTATATTGAGTGTAAACTACGATCGTTGGTTTGGTACTGATGAAGGTTAGGAACGTTTCAGATGAAATAAAAATACGAAATTGAGCAGTTTTGGAGCCGGTAATGCGAAAGGTGGGTGCGATGTAATGCGCACACGCGTCACGATCCGATGGCAAGCAAGGACTGATGGTGGACCACTGCGGGTGGTGGAAAGGGGTGCGGGGAGTGCCTAGCACATTCGACACACACCTTTGGCATTTTCCCATTTATATAAATAACAAATATTTAAGCTTATACAATGCAAGTATATACGTATTTATTATGTGTGTTGTATAGTTTTATTTTATATATATTTAATATTTTTATATATCTGTGTATACATTTGAGTAGGTACATAAATAGTTTTAAGCTTCCTTTTCAGGTTCTTCAGTGAGCGTGGCATGTGTCATCAACATTCTCCACCCTAGTGCTATCTTCTAAGCACTCACTATTCGTTGGAAGTAGTGCCACGCGAGTTGCAGGTCGTCTGAGAGAACCCATCTTGGTTTTTACATCTACAACTCTAATTCTTCCGTCTTTTCCAGGATGTACTTTCTCTATTAGACCTCGGGGCCAGGTATTTCGCGGAAGATTCGGGTCAACAATCAGTACTAAATCGCCTACTCTCAATGGTGTCACGTCGCGGGTCCACTTTTGTCGCGGTAAGAGAGCCGGCAGTACTTCTTTCAGCCAACGTTGCCAAAATAAGTCGGCTAGACGCTGAGCCACGCGCCATTGCTTTCGCAGGAAAAGATCGTCGTTGTCAAAAACTCCCGGAACTGGCAGCCCCGATGAGGATCCCAATAAAAAGTGATTCGGCGTGAGAGCCTCTTTGTGGTGCGGCTCAACGGAGACATGAGTCAACGGTCTACTGTTTATCATGTTTTCTACTTTAGCCAATAATGTGTTCAGCGTTTCTTCGCGGGGAGCTCTTTCTTTCATTATGGCATTCAGGGAAGATTTAACGCTCCGTATCATGCGCTCCCAAGCGCCGCCCATGTGCGGGCTGACTGGTGAGATAAAATTCCATTTTACTCCTTTGTTTGTAGCTTCCAGTTGAATAATATTTTGGTCAATCTGGGCCATAGATTTCTTCAGTTCAGTATCTCCACCCCTCAGGTTTGTCCCATTGTCTGAGAAAATTTGACTCGGCCATCCTCTTCGCGAAGCCATTCTCCTCAGGGCCATGATTAAGGAGTCGGCTGAGAGAGAACTCACTGTTTCTATATGTACGGCTCGTACAGTCAGACAGGTAAAAAGAACACCATATCTTTTCTCGTGTCGTCGGCCTATGGTGACGTGTAGCGGTCCGAATAAATCAATACCTGTATTCGTAAAGGGCCGCTGATTATGTGCTAGACGTGCAGCTGGCAAATCACCCATACGTGGGGGAGCTGGGTTTGCTCTGCGTATTCGGCATAACAGACATCTGGAGGCAACTGTTCGGACGGTCGGACGTATCTTTAAAATCCAATATCTCTGTCTCAATTCATTAACAACAGTCTCGTTGTTGCTATGTGCTACCTTCTCGTGGTGATGTTTTGCTATGAGGCGAGCAATTTGTTGCTTTCCATCCAAAATTATGGGGTGTTTCACTGCTTCATTCACTTCCTTAGTCGCATCGATCCGCCCTCCGACTCTGAGAACACCCTGTGAATCAAGGTAAGGCGTCAGCGTGCGCAATCTACTGCAGCGATCTATTTGCGCTCCTCTACTCAAATCTTCTATCTCCTTTTCAAAGGATTTCATTTGAACGTAGCGTATCAACATTGTTTCAGCTTCTGACATAAGTTCAGGATCAATTTGTCTGTTTTTATTTTTGTATTTCTTTACGAACAGCAAAACACTGGCGGTACTTCTTATCAGGCGGAGCCAGGAAGAAAAACGGTTTAGATCGGGAACAGGTAAGTTTGAAGAGTTCTTTATTACGTTTACATTATGTATTTCTGTACATAGTTCAATATTAATGTTCATGCTTTTCTCTGTTTCAGGTTTGCGCGGCCATTCAATACATTCATTTTGCAGAAAGGAAGGTCCGGTAAACCATTCCGAATCGGGGCTCAACTTATAGTTATTAATTTTCGTGGCCACATCCGCTATGTTTTGTTGAGTACATACGTAGTGCCATTCTATAGTTTTAGATAATTCGTCTATCTCCCCGAGACGGTTCGCGACGAAAACATTGTAGTTCCGGCTATCATTATGTATCCAATGAAGAACGGTGGTCGAATCGGTCCAAAAAAACCTCTGTGACGGTTTTATTCTATGTTCTCTTTCTATTACGGCGGCGAGTCGGCATGCGATAACAGCGGCTTGAAGTTCGAGTCTCGGAATTGTAACATACTTGATAGGCGCCACCCGGCTTTTGCATGTAATAAGCGATACCCGCACACTACCATCTCTGTTGTTTACTTCACGCCAGTATACGACCGCGGCGAAGGCAGCCGGGGATGCGTCACAGAACACATGTAGCTCCAGTGTTGATAACGTACTTTCATCATTATACTGCACGTTATTCTTTTCGGATGACCGGAAGTACCATCTTGGTATGCGCAAGTCTTCAATGCTACGTAAATTATTCAGCCACTCTTGAAATGTAATGAATTGTTTTTCATCGATATGTTGGTCCCATTTAACATTTTCTTTCCATGTTCTTTGTAGCAAAATCTTAGCTTTAATGGTTATCGGTGCGAGCAAACCATAAATGTCGTAGATAGACATCACTATCTGTAGTGTTTCTCGTTTAGTAGGTTTTCGTGCAAATTGCAATATTTCTTTAGGAATGCGCTTCAATGATAAGTCGAATCCAAATGTGTCGGTAGCTGGGAACCACAAGAGCCCAAGCGTGCGCTCCGATGATTTATCACAGTCGACTTTGAACCTTACGGCGTTACTACTTAAGGTCTCTTTTGGCATGTCTTGAAGTACTTCTGGCTTATTACTCATCCAGTTTCTGATGGTGAACCCGCCTTGCTGATGAATGTGAGCAATCTCGCGGACCAACTTCGAAGCAGTGATGACGTCATCTTGAGAATCTATATAGTCGTCCATGTAATGGGAATGTGTGATGGCTTCTACTGCATCTGGCATGGTATCTTGGTGCATCATTGCATTTTTATTCTTTACATATTGTGCAATAAACGGAGAACAATTGGCGCCAAATATGAGTGACGTCATGACCATCTTTTTAATTTTTTCTGATTTTGTATCTCTCCACAGAAAACGCAAAGCGTTTTGATCTTCACTGCGTATCTTAATTCGGAGAAACATGTCCTTAATATCACCGATGATTGCTACAGGTTTCTCACGGAATCTCATCATGATTCCCAGCAATGATTCAAGGAGATCTGGACCTTGCAGAAGATAATCGTTCAGGCTGTGGCCACCGGAAGTTGCAGCGGCATCAAAGACAAGACGTAACTTCTTTTTGTTCGGATTATCGACTCCAAAGTGAGGTAAGTACCACACACGGCCTTTGTTATGTGCATCGTCGCTTAATTCTCGTGCAAAATCGTTCTCGAATAAATGATTAATTCTGTCGCGATATCTCGACGCGTATTCTTTATTTGCAGACATTTTGCGTTCTATTGACTGAAGTCGACTGTAGGCTTGCGGGTACGAATCTGGCAATGATACGTCGCTCTTCCATGGAAGTCCTACCTCCCATCTGCCATTCTTTATTGTGGCAGTTTCATCCAGGATAGCAGTGGCACGCAGATCATCTTTATTTCCACGTGGAGTCGTGCCTATCCCAATAGCTTCCAGAGCGAACGAACGACGAACTTCTTCATGTAGTAAGAGGTCGGATTCATTTTGTTGCGAGTTTATAAACATTACGCTCGCGTCGTAGGGTTGATTTTCGCAGATACCAATGTCGTAAGTACTTTCAGCGGCAGCGCTCGATGATTCATTGTCAACAACAGTGGTGGCGGCTATAGGCGGGCGAACAAATCCGGGCGCCTTGCGAGCCGCGACACCATGCAGGCACCAACCTAGCTGAGTGCGGGTAGCATACGGTTCATGTCTTCCTCCAGTGATTGTCTCCAACGGCATGATCAAATGGTAATTGTCCTGACCAATTAACATCTTCGGTTTTATGTCACCACCGGCATAATGTTTTTGTAGTGGTTTTAAATATGCATAACTAGATATGTTAACCGCGGAATAGTTTTGCACTGGTAGATTTAGTTCTTTTATTTTTCTTGCGCGCACTTTGTATTTTGTAGAAATGTCATTGTTTGAAATATCACACTCAACTATTTCGGAGTTGCAAGTAAGTTCACCTGTGCTCCATGCACCGCGCACTCGTAACTTTTCCGATTGTCCAACCAGTCCACATCGTTCGGCGATATCACTCGCGAGCAGCGTTACACTTGCGCCAGAGTCTAACAAGGCGTGCGTGGGGATAGCTCCCAATGGCCCATGCACTAATATCGGTACCACTTGTAACAACACGATTTTAGAGTTCGACGCGACTATTGTGTTTGTAACGTCCACTATTTCGACACTTTCAGTTTTAGGTTTATTTGGAAAATGTAATAATTTGTGATGGGGAAGTCCGCAGTTGTCCATGTCACATGCGACGGCAGGGCACGTTGTTTTATCGTGTTTTTCTATAAGGCACTTATCACATAATTTATTAGCACGAACATAACGCCAGCGGGCTTTACGCATTGCACGTTTAAATCGGAAACAGTCTGGTAATGCGTGACCATTTCGGTTGTTACAAAATCCACATTTATCTTCGTCGGCATTCACTAACACTGCATGTGAGCTTGACTGTCCACGACGTGAGTCATCATGATACCTTTTCTGTTGATTTGATTGATATGATACATGGCTGATGCCAGCTGAGGCGGTTTTGGTGGCTTCCTCCATGAGAAATTGTGATAATAACTCCATCTTAGCTCGCCCGTCACTTTGGTGGTAGGTATAATAGTCGACCCATTTGGCTATGAGGCCAGTCGGCATCTTAGTGACGACAACATTTACGAGGCTTGGGCTGCGCATGTAATCTTGTTGACCAATAGCATTAGCTGCGGCGACTTGGTTCTTCACTTTTATTGCAAAGTTCACTATCTCGTTGTGATAAGTATGAGGCAACGGTGTTAGCTTTTTGAGTTGTAACACTATTTTTGAAATAATATTTTCCTGTCTGCCGAAGCGTAGTTCTAGTGTTTCAATCACTGCTTCTGGTCCACTTGATGTGCCGCCGATAAGAAGTGACGCCACGGCGTCCTTGGCATCTCCTCGCAAACATTTTCTCAATCTCCACAGGTTTTCTGTATCACTAAAACGACACATGCGTGTTGACTCGTAGAATGCACTTTTAAATTGCAGCCATTCGATAGGATCTCCAAAATATAACGGTAGATCCTTAGAGGTCGATAACCTGGTGAGAAATTGTTGGTTGTTTGTCACAGCTAGCGTGTTTTCTAATTTTTCGGCCAGCGTTTCTAGATGAGTGGGCTCATAAGTCCGAATCCTGGGACTGTTATTGTTCTGGAGTGTATTGTGCTGGTGCTGGTAGTCTGGAGTATGATGAATTCGCGCTCCACCCTGGTGCAACGTGGCGGCGGTGGCGGCGGCGGCGGCGGCGACGGCTGACTGCTGGGGCGCGCCCGCCAGATGTGCTGGTGCGGCAGGTAACATATGCTGCTGCTGATGTGCACGATACTGGGGCGCGAAGGTAGCATGATTAGGTTCCGGTGCACGAGCTGAGGGTGCGTAGGCGGAAACCGGCGGCTGCTGCGGTATGTTCGCATAGGTGGTGGAGGATGTGCCCGGCATGGGCTTGTGATCATTTAATTCCATAGACTTGTGGCTATTATTCAGCCATTCCTGCACTTCATGATCATGAGTCACGGACGGGACGCTCCTGTGTGTGCCGGAACGCTCGTCCAGATCCGCTAGATCGACTTCGAGCTGCTTGTCAATAAGCGACTTGTCGATATCGGCTTTCTTGCGGGCCGCTTCCAATTCTAACCTCTTTCTCGTGGCTTCGCAAGAAGAGATGGATTTTTTTGATAAAGATGCGGCACACTTTTTTTTGGTTTTTTGGTCAAGTGCTATACCAGAAAATGACCGGTTATCTCCTTCTGAAGCTGCTCGAGCGTGTTCGTTGGCTATTTCTTCTCGTCGCAAGGCACCGCGTGTTTTCACCATTTTGTCTAATGGCGGGCCCGGCGGAGGTGTATTGAACATTGCGACACTTCACCAATGATTTTCGATCTGGCTGAAGGACCAATTGTAAACTACGATCGTTGGTTTGGTACTGATGAAGGTTAGGAACGTTTCAGATGAAATAAAAATACGAAATTGAGCAGTTTTGGAGCCGGTAATGCGAAAGGTGGGTGCGATGTAATGCGCACACGCGTCACGATCCGATGGCAAGCAAGGACTGATGGTGGACCACTGCGGGTGGTGGAAAGGGGTGCGGGGAGTGCCTAGCACATTCGACACACACCTTTGGCATTTTCCCATTTATATAAATAACAAATATTTAAGCTTATACAATGCAAGTATATACGTATTTATTATGTGTGTTGTATAGTTTTATTTTATATATATTTAATATTTTTATATATCTGTGTATACATTTGAGTAGGTACATAAATAGTTTTAAGCTTCCTTTTCAGGTTCTTCAGTGAGCGTGGCATGTGTCATCAACATTGAGTGATTTAAGACTAGTGTGTAATGTGTATGGGATTACTCCTGTGGATGAAAGGACTATTGGGATAGTTTTGACAGTTTGAACTTGCCATTGAGTTTTAATTTCAATGGCAAGGTCTGTGTATTTTGTGTTTTTTTCTGTAAAAGTCTTGGTAAGATTGTGTGTATTTGGTATGGCTATATCAATGAGAAATACTGTTTTGTTTTGTTTATCGTGGAGAGTAATGTCAGGTCTGTGGAAATGTATCGTTGGGCTTATAAACTGCCTACTGCTCACTTCAGAGGTCGCCACTGTGGACCGTCTATAAATTTGACAGTTCCTCTTAGTAAACATGTAAACAAACTAATTATTTTATGAATAAATTCTTTCAATGCCTCGTTGTGCAGCTGTTGATTGCAAAAATGTGGGGATTCATATATTCCCTAAAGACGCTAAAAGAAGAAAATTGTGGGAGAAAGCTCTTCGTATAAAAAATTGGCATGCAAGTACTTCGTCAAGGTTATGTGCTACCCATTTCCTACCTGACGATTATTTTGGACCAAATTCGTATACAGGTGATAAATCTCTAATCAAAGTGTTGAAGAAAACTGCTGTACCGTCTTTATTTTCACATTCTAAGGTCAAAACAATCACACAGACAACACAACAACAACAGCGATCGGATAGACAACTGGCATTCACATCTCTGAACTCTTCCAAGTCAGGAATGACCGGGATCTCATCCTCGAGTTCATCTTCAACTCCGAGAAGGTTATTCTTGTCGTACGCCCTTAGTCTACAACAAGAAAATGGATTTTACAATAAAACCGCAACATAACCTTTATATCATAACAATGCCAGTTTATAACTTACCTTTCAATTAAAACTGCTTTTTTACCAACGATGGACGCTTTTCTTTTTCTCAGCTCGACTTTTAATTGAATCACACTCCATGTCGCATACATTGATATAGTTTATTTTGTTATTTCAATTATTCGTGAAACAATAACAACTAGACAATATGGCAGTTCTTAGACACCCCATAGTGCTGCCCTCTGCAATTGGCTTTCAGTTTCAAAGCCCAATTATTATAATGAACCGAGTACTCAGATTGCTACTCAAATAAAGTGCCAAGGTAAATTTCACCAAAGTCCCGTGTTTTGTAAATTTCACCGTATTTGGGCAGGGTTCTCTTTTGCGAACCTAGAAATGTTCGTGTTGATGTTTTCCTTCCCGGGGTCCACGTAATCGATAGAGAGTCTGACGAAACTGAGATCTTTCAAATAAAAGACAAGATTAAAGCTCAAAAGAGGTTTCGCTATCAAAAAATTATAATTATAAATTATATTACATTTCTTTTTTCTTTCAATGTAACTAAAATAATAAGATAGGTATTCATTTGTTTAACTATAGGCGAAAACTTGTAATTGGCTTAGACATAAGCATTCTCCTTTACTCAAATAACAATTATAAGCTGTAAGTTTTCCAAATAAGATAAAATAAAATAAATAAAATAAAAAAGAAGATGGAATATAACTATTTGCTCTATATCAACACATTCACATTTTACTTACTTATACGATGCTATTCGGCTGCAAAGGAAAAATATTTGACATTGTAATTAGGGGAAGATAAACTTTCATTATTTTACAATAGAAATTAACGACGACGTCAAAGGTATCTGAAGGCCAATCTCACAAACATTTAAAAGATAATTTGGTATAAAGTGTAAATTGACAGGAACAATGCTTGACGGAACTTAAAGAATAGTGGATTCGACATTGAATCCCATTATAGGCATCCTTGGAGCTCAAGCATTACCGTATTTGGAAATGCATGGTTTATAGGCATGCACTTACAAAGGAAGGATCCATTCCTACATCAAACTTCTTGAGTGGCTAATTCCGGCACCCTGTGTACAGTTCTAGAGGAATTCCCGATTCGACTTACCCTTATACGCCGTATTGAGTCTATAATGCTAAACACTAGATAACAGAAAGGTGCAGTTAACATGATCATGGAAGAGTTACAAAGCCTTATAACAAAACGACTATGTTGCTGATTCTATATTCTTATTGTTGTAATTTATGTGTTAGTACTGTCTAATGAATAAATCTTTTATCTATCTATCTATCTAACAGAATTCGTTGATCGTGAAGCATAATTAATATTACTAGTATTTAGTAATCCTCTAGTTACTGAAAGAGTGTTCTGATTTATAAATGCGAGAATAAGTTAAACAAGCGTTTAGCAAGTCACAGTTAATTTTCCATTCGGGAACCGGGCGTAACTCTCACTAACTAGAACCCAGAGGGATTCATTGACTAAAAAAATCTTATAAAAACGAAGTAAAACGACAGTTTCAATGTTTCCGCTTTTTGGTAGAAAACAAATAGTGATGGGGTCAAGAATGTTTTAGTTCATTTTAATGTCTCAATATAGAATGATATTGATAGAAATGATAAGAGAGCTAGTAGTGCTAGTGCATATAGCTTGTTCAAACTGAAATAACGCGCCCCACTCATTTATTTGCGAGTAAGAAAAATTAAGCATATGCAATAGAATAACTCACAAAAAGTGGGCACCATTTGCTTCTGCCACCTCAAATGGGAAAAAGTGTAAATGTAAGTGTAAGTGTAATTGTAATGCTTTCAATTGTAATATTAAATTGTGACAAATATTTATTACAAATTCTGAATGAAAATAATAATTCTATTCATTTTCATTCTATTTAGAATGAATGAGAACATAACTATCAAACTGAACATGGCAACATTATTTCAAGAAGTGACGTTTGATGTGGTCAGTTTACTTCGTCCTTATAGTAATAAGGGTATAGATGGCGTCTTGTACTTGTAGTGACAGCTGATAAGGTCAACAAAAAAAAAACAGAACATTTTATAATTTTTCTGTTGATGTTTTTTTTTTAAAGTGTTATAAGTAGAAAATCAACAATAGTAGTAACAAAATGTATATAACGAGAATTCGAACGCGTCAAGCGAAAGAGCTGCAGCGTGAGAGCAAATCCAGACTAATTACTTGTTTTGTAACCAGTTCGGCCGTGTCATGTGAATAGAGACAGTAATAGTGTGCAAGTGCGATAGCATGATGATCGACGCCATCTAAGATTTTTTTCTTTAATGAATCGCATGATAACTCTAAACTCTAGCTAAACCCACGTCCACTAAGCTGTTTTTAGGCAAGGATTTTTAAAATGTGTTGGTATGGGAACAACCTGCATAAGTAATGGTATGATTCAACGCTCTACATACTGCAGGAAGGTAATAGGTTATTATGTAACCAGCTTCACGAATCCTGTTCGTCGATTCTGTAAAATTGGAACAACAACTCGCCTCTCCCTTCGCTATCACTCTCACTTTGCATTTGTTTGAAACTTTGAATCGTGTTCGAGTACGAACCTCTCAGCACCATCTTTCCTTTCCTGCCTAGGTTTGCTGGTAGAAATCTCTCTTTAGAGATAAGCTCGCCTTTGCGCACTAAATGTTATTTAAGTTTAAATTTTAAGTCAAACTGCAATAAAGAATATTTATATGAAGTGAACGTCGAAATGGCTGTCCGAATGCCACTTCTAACGTCATCTCATACCTACTGCTTATACATAGTTATCTGTCAAAATGTCACGTTCAATTTAGTTCAACTCGTTGCCAGGCTCGCAAGTGTTGAATTATCCACCTAGTTTTTTAAATGCCATACAAGAATCTCACGGCGGATTCAGATTCGAACTCTAAAGTGAGTTTTACAGAATCACACGTGGCTTCTTTAGCGCATTATAACAAAGTTTTCGTGCAAGAGCTAAGTTTCCTCGTTTTCTGCTTATTATGCGAGTTTACTGCAATGTATGCAGAGATCTTATTGCATTCTCAATGTTTCATGACTTATGAAACCTGGATATGAACTATAGTGAACAGAGCCTTAGAGTACTAGAAAGTTTACTGACACGGCTCAAATGGAAACTAAAGTAGCCAAATGAAATAGCATTCGTATGACATTGACACGTCACCGGACCACCTAATAGGCTTAGTAAGTTTATATACTCTTTGCACCTAGGGCCGAATCATTAAACCGCTCTCAACTCTGAGAGTTGTCTCAGCTATGAATTTAATAAATGGTTTTGAATTTGAATTTGAGTTGTTATTGTATGGGACGCTACAGTTCTGTACGTGTTCTAATGTATTATTATTAAATTGATTAATTTGCACATATTGTTTTCTGTTATGGAGATATGATCTTAGCCATTCTTGAGCATTGCCTCGGATACCTAGGCCATGTAATTTTTGTAATAGTATTTTATCTGAAACTCTATCTTAAGCTTTTGACATGTCTAAAAGTAATCCGATTGCAAGTTCTTGTCTCGTATATATTCCAGGGCTTGCTAGTGTCGTGGGGCGATGTTTTCGGAAGCCATATTTGTTGGTGTCAATATAGTTACTTATATATATTTTTTTTATTTCAAATGCGGTTAGCCATTGCTCTTTTAAATGATTTCAAGATTGTAGATCATTGTGATTTTTATGTAGATGGGCTAGCCTCCAGTCACGCAAAATAGTCTGTAAACTATCTAAAATGGTCTCAACTCTATCTCTCATGGAGTGATGATTTGGGTCTATGGGATAAAGAATGGAAGGAGACCGCTCAGGATCGAATGGAGTGGAAGAGGGGGAGAGAGGCCTTTGCCCAGCAGTGGGATATTACAGGCTCATAAAAAAAAATCTCTACCAAGCTCTTGGGGAAAGGCTTCGTGCTGTTAAAAACCTCACTTCATAGTTACCTTCTAATAATAATCAATACCTATAATATGTTCTGACAGGAGAAAAAGCACCATCAACCTTAATTAAGAGAAAAACTGAAAACTAAAGGCAGATGGCGATTCGTTGACTGTACCTTGTTAACCTTGTCATGTGTAGGGTTTCATACAATTTGAAAGTTTCCGTGTCATACTGAGGTATAGTCGCAGAGTCGCATGCACCGCCCAGCGTGAGAAATTGTCAGTTTTCCTCTCAATTGTCGTGCAAATTTAAACCTCTAAACATTGTTGCTAAAATATGCAAATGAATGAAGGCCTTTCGCCAGATGTGTCTCGTTACCTTTTTTGTAATAAATTGCCTGAGGGAATTAATACTCTACCTTGTGTCAGAGGTATATTCGAGGAGGGCTGTTCAACATAATGAAAACAGAGTTTCTAAACTCATTACAAACTAAAAGACGAATAAGATATTTCATAAATGCTGTATCTTCGTTGGCAACGCATGTTATGTGAACAAATCATAAAGACTACTTGATTTAAGACTTCCTTTATACAATACGAGCTAAACAAAACACACACAACATTATCCCTAAGGGCGGCTTGCAGAGTTGCCTAAATCTAGATCAAGCATCTTCAACTGATTTAACTTTGACATACCTATTTCATACATTTGACACATGCTAAATCGATTTGTCGCTAAATCTATGAGGGCAATGAGAGGTATTTGGGAGGTGTCAACTCAAAACCACTAAACTGAGGAACTAAGATCTCTTTTTAGAGATAAGCTTGCCTTTGTACATTCCTTCTCTGTATCTTTTTGTGTTTATGTGAAATAAATATACATATACGAAATATACCAACTAAAGCACTAAACTGACAACCTCAAATCTGACAGCTCTTGCACGATAGCCACAGATTCCATTTCAAACACACCATTTTAATTAGGTAGCTTGCTTAGTATAGTTCGTGTCGCTCACCGCTCCACCGCCGCTCCGCTTCTAACCTGCCAGTGATGAGTTAAAGCCTGTTACGATTCAAACGAAAATACAAAACAAACAGTGGAAAAGTAATGGACAGAAATGGAGACGTCACCAAAAACCTTTTAGTAGTCACGCTGAATTGCTAAAGAGCGGCAGCGCGAACGCACAAATGCATTCTCCCAAACACACAGGAGAACATCTGTTACACAACTCTAGAGGATGTACTTTTATAGGGTTCCGTAACCGCAAGGTACCAACCGGGCCCGATTTACCGAGCCTTCGCTGTCTGTCTTCTGTCAGTCAGGGGGCTGTATCTCACGAATAGTAATAGCTAGAGAGAGAATGTTTTTACAGAATGTGCACCAAATCTGTTGCATTTTGGAAGGGTATTTTGGAAGGTTAGATGTTAAGTGGACACAAAATAACAAGATTTCGTGGCAAATAAAATAAAATTGGATGGTTAATATTATAATTACGAGCTTTGGGACGGTTGACTAGTAAACTTACTTAGAATTAAAAGAGATAATTATAGACCCATCCCTAATCATACTCACTCATCCCCTCAGAACAACTCATCCCTCTATGACCACTGAGCCTATTTTCAACCGACTTCAAAAAAAGGAGGAGGTTCTCAATTCGACCCGTATGTTTTTTTTTTTTTTTTTTTTTTTTTTTTTTTTTTTTTTTTTTTTTTTTTTTTTTTTTTTCTATGTTTGTTACGCGATTGCTCCGCCAATTATGAACCGATTTGAACAAATCTTTTTTCGGCGTATAGGTAATACCTCAAGGGTGGTCCCATTGACACCAGGTCAGGATCTGATGATGGGATCCTGGAGAAATCGAGAGAACTCTTCAAATATTATAGGCAGACCTATGGTGATTTTTGTGTTTTTCATAATAACTCGTGCAAATGCACATGGTAAGCATAATATTGTGATGCGGAACTGCTGATGAAGACCACATATGGCCACCAGATCTGCTCAATACTAGGTACAAATACAATGCGTGGCTGACGGGCAGGCAACGCATAGCCTAAGCCGGTGGACCTAGAGCCATGAAACTTTGTACAGGGGTTCCTTAGTCGCGTGGGGTAGCACTGATATAGCATTTGACAAAATTAATTCCCCAAGGGAGGGGGGGATAAGGGGTTACAGTTAGTATTAAACTCAATCTAATCAAATAGGGTTTGTGGAAGTCGGTTTTTTCTAAAGTTTACTTTTTGTTTCAATTATATTATATTGGTTTGTGTCTTTCAATTGATACATGTGCTGCCACCTATTGGAGTGCGAAAGAATGAATTCTCAATGTAGGGTTCGTTGGTAGATTAATGTTGAGCGAAAGCGGCCGATGTTATTAGTCATACACAGATGGCGTCATTACCTCATTACTGATGGGCTAAATTACATACTGTGTAAAAAGATTTTAGTAATAAAAAAAAACAAAAATCAAAATATATTTATTTCAAAAACAGGAAATGTACAGCGAAAGGTAATACAACAGATTAGTAACAAAGAAATCAACTAAATATTTTAAGGGTATACGTACAAATACATATGAGACATTTTGTAGTACATTTAGGATGAGAGACGAGTTAGATTATGTAATAAAATAATCCAGTAATGCCTAATAATTAGGTGTGATATTACATAATAATATAGGGATGCAGGTGTGATAAGAGATAAAGTTACGAGTACCTACCAGGAGAGTCTGGCCTACTGATTCTGAAGGGCACACTTGATAACATTAACTCCGACAGCTTTCACCTTTGCGGCAGCTATAGATTCCATTTTCAAACTCACTCTTGAAAAGGTAGGTACCGATTAAAAAGTGAGTTAGAAAATGGAATTTACGGCAACCGCGTAAGAGCTGAGGATTTGTTTGTCAATTTTTAAAAGGTCTTAGAATAGGCCTGATTGGCATGGTAGGGTAATTAGTAATTAGTGTAATGACGTCATTACTTCATCTAATACCCAGTCTAATGATTTATTAACCATTACTATAAGTGACAGATTCTGTATGATTTTTTTATTTGGTTTGGAATAGGACTAAAATGGTTTATCAAATGACTCCGAGTATACGGGCCACTCAAATACACAGATTGTAACAGAACGGTGGACTTCAATCCTATTAAACTTGTCAATAGGTTTAAGGCATATGATTATGAACAGTTTTGCTACACCGAATTCATCAGAGAATCTATTTTTAAAAGCTTTTATTTAACTTGCACTGTATGTATGTATGTTTGTGGCTATCACGGTTCGCGTCAAAAATTTCGGCTTGAATTTGACCCACTTCCCGTTATCCGATTGAGCTGAAATTTCGCATACGTGTATAAGTCGGATGACAATGCAATATATTTCTGACTTAAAGCTGATCTGATGATGGAGACGGAAGACGGTCATGGGAACTCTGTCATAAAACATCGCAAGCCCGTCGAATTTGGGCTCGTTCGATTCGTCTTGACGAATACTTTGGTCTTAGAATATTTTTTTATGACATGGAGCTGATCTGATGCTGGAGACGGAAGACGGTCATGGGAACTCTGTCATAAAACATCGCAAGCCCGTCGAATTTGGGCTCGTTCGATTCGTCTTGACGAATACTTTGGTCCTAGAATATTTTTTTATGACATGGAGCTGATCTGATGCTGGAGACGGAAGACGGTCATGGGAACTCTGTCATAAAACATTGCAAGCCCGTCGAATTTGGGCTCGTTCGATTCGTCTTGACGAATACTTTGGTCCTAGAATATTTTTTATGACATGGAGCTGATCTGATGCTGGAGACGGAAGACGGTCATGGGAACTCTGTCATAAAACATCGCAAGCCCGTCGAATTTGGGCTCGTTCAATTCGTCTTGACGAATACTTTAGTCCTAGAATATTTTTTATGACATGGAGCTGAGCTGATGCTGAGACTAAAAAGTTAAAAATAAATTAAAAGTAAAAAAACATTTTTAGACAAAGCTTTTATTTAATGCCCTAAAAAGAAGAAAATAAAATTTCAATTCAATCAAATGCGTCATTTTATTACATTACACAATTTATACGATATAAAAGCTTGTTGCGGGATTTATCTTCAAGTCTGTGCAAATAGGTGCCTACCCACCTAATTAAGTCTACACAAGTAAACAAGCTTTTATATCGTATAAATTGTGTAATGTAATAAAATGACGCATTTGATTGAATTGAAATTTTATTTTCTTCTTTTTAGGGCATTAAATAAAAGCTTTGTTTAAAAATGTTTTTTTACTTTTAATTTATTAATACATGTATTTGCACCTTATCATTCGCACTTCGCACCTACCTCATCATATAATTGAACACTCTTATAAAAAGGTAAAACCTCATGTCATCCTCTTCAGGCTATTAATAATTCAAAATAAAAAAAAATATAAACAAAATTCGTTTATTAAAGTCAGATTTTAACACAAATAGTAGGACTCCCCTGGTAAGTTTACAAAAAGCTGTGTTAGGGGAGACCGCACCTTCCACATTGGAGCGCGAGCGTCGTCGACAGAGCAGAGATCACGAGTAACTGACAAGTCGGTAAAGTGCTAGACTTCAGATAAAAAATAGACCTATTTAACGTTGTATGTCATAAGAACTGGTAGTTCAAATAAGTACCACTTTCCCGACGAACGTGCCACTCATGCTTCCGTCTCATGAGTTAAAGAAACCGGAAAAAAATAACAATAACTAAATATAGCTAATATTTTTGCAAGAAAATGAATGTGTTAAGTTGTTAAACTGTCTTCAATCTTCAAGTAGTCAGCGGCAAATCAATTGGTATCATATTCATTGAAGTTCAATCAACGTACATAAATTAAAATGACATCTTGTTAAGGGAGCTGTTAAAAAATAATTTCTAGCTAAGATAAAACTATGGAATAAAAATTATGGAGCTGTCATAGTTTACTAGAGTTTAGCGTTAAGTTAGCTGGTAGTAGTTCTTTTGCTTTTGTCCTACAAAAATATTTCATAGCAACAAAATACTTATAGTTGACAGTGCATTGGCCAAGCCACTAAGGTGAAATTGAAACCCCTAGTTATATTTTAAGGGGTTGTTAGGGACATCATTCTGAGAAACTTTATTGTTCACTTCTCCATACAAATCAGCTGACCCACCCAGGCCATGATGCCCAGAATGTAAATGTTTATGTTTTATGTTTAATGGGAAGTGAAACATTCAATTGATCTGAGCAATTTATTTTCATAGTGAAAGTTGTTAAGAAACCCCTTCAAATATAGCTCAGGTTTCAATAACACCCGGTATCTTGACTAAAATGGTGGCAATTCTTTGTTTATATTTTAGTTCTGAAACTAACATGGCCTTAACAAGCACACACACGCTATACTGATTAGTGTTGGTAGCATCGTTTATTAGGATACTTAGGCCCGTAATAATAAACTGCTCTAAGCTCTGAGAATCGGCCCAGGAGCGCGATGGATGGAAACGGGGAAGAGAGGCCTTTGCCCAGCAGTGGGATGCTATAGACTAATAATAATAATAATAAGCTCTGAGAGTTGTGCACAATGTCGGCTTCACCATACAAAATCTATCAAGTCACACGCTTGAGACAGTCTCAGACATGAGAGCGATTTATCAATACAGGCCTAAGAGCATTCCCCCTCCTGCTATGAGTATGTTGTGAAAATTGGAGTAGTTGGATCATTTGGAGTAAGTAGTTGGATCATTTGGACATTGCAGGAGCACTGAAAAGTTGTATTAGTTGCCGTGAATCGAAATCAGACGGAGTTCGTCGAAAATAAAAGGAAAAGATTTTCAAAATTCCGTAAAGAAAATTAAAATGGCGAGCAGACTGGCCTTTATCGCTAAATATAAGCCAGGTAAGAAAGTTTTACATACTTTTATTTATTTCACACACACAGTTTTTATTTTTACAACTGTGTTTTGAGCTTGTGTATTTTATGTCGATAAAATTATGAAGGCTATGTGGTGTTATAAGTTGTAAATATTATACAAACCAAATAGTTCATTGAAATTGTTACAACTAAAAACACCAGTTTGAAATCAATAAATTAGTCCTGTTAAGAGACCGGTGAACGCGTGAATTTCCCATACAAACGTAATACAAAAATGATTTGAATTTGAGAAATAGTTTAACGTATTTAGACTGTTAATCGGATTTATACACTGTTTACGCAGGTTCCTGTTCTGTATACCAGGAACCAATTTAAAAATATTTTTAAGTAATTTGAATAAGAACCTTAGTATACGACCTGGAACCTGCGTAAACACTGTATTAATTCGATTAACAATCTAAATGCTTTGAACTAGTTCTCAAATCCAAATCATGTTTGTATTACATTTGTATGGGAAATTCACGCGGTCGCCGGTCTCTTAGGTCGACGAGTATGGAGTATTGAATCACTGTCTGAAGGTGGGTACAGTTGTGTTGTGCCTTTGCCACCCCATATGGGAAAAGGCGTGACGACATGTTGTTGTTGTTGTTAAGATGACACATATGCCAGTTCTTTCTAGAAATAAGGTAGGAAAGAAGTCACTTTGTGATCCAGCTACAACAGAACAGACCAAAATCCTACAAAACAATTTTATTGACGATTTACGCTGCTGATTTATTCAGCTCTTAGAACACTGTTATACCGCATGCAAGTTCATATATCGACCACGTGCTGAGCTGGAGATAAACGCAAAGAGAAGAATGCTCGTGACTGCCAAAGATGTCGGCGTTCCGATACAAATAGGAGACTCAAATAGCCTAGAATACTGAATAGGGCATACAATAGACAGATGCAGTAGCCAAACCATCGCGAGACTGTAAGCAACTCATTGCCTATGGCAAGCGAAAAAGGAGAGATTTCGATCGTACTGGCAGCAAATACAAAAGTTTACTGCAAAAGTGGGAAAAGGGAAATATACCGATTTGAATTTGGAATGCGGGTAGATAATTTATTGAAAGGGAAGTAGTGAGTGTTGTGTTTTGTTTTGAAGTTGGTATTACAGGTTTTTTAATTGAGAGCACAAGAAAAGTGGTCAAAATTAAGCTAAAAGGTGAGTTGTAGAAATTTAAAATTCGATTGCATTTAGTTTTAGGCTACCTACTTATTTATTTGCAAATATTTCGCTTATTTTAATCTGGAGTTAGCTCCTGAAAATTTTTACCAAGGGTTAAATAAAAAACAGCGTATGTTATTATATTTTATCAGCTGAAAATGGGTTCTTTGAACCTGCTGACTTTTACGACAAACTGGCATGCCACCAAAGCAATTATGTTTATATTATTAGTTTGTTGAACTTCTTTATTTATAAAATCTATTCATGTGACGCAAATTTCAATTGGGATTTGATATGCAGGGTGTAATGTTTAGGTGTTACCATGTGTTAATAATCCACTGCTAGGAATAGCATAACAACGGATACATTTCGGTAGGTTATACATACACAGTAATATTTACAGTTATTTAATTGAATACCAACCAAAACATTATTTAACTAAAAACACAACTTATCAATGACAAAGATAGTAGGTTTATTATTGATATGTATAGGGCTCATTAGTCAGCCGAGTGTCGAGATGACAATTAGACGAACCAAGACAGTTGGTAGATATATTTAGTGTAGCATTTTTAAGTATAGAGCTAAAATAGAGTAAATTAACTTCACATAGAGCCACAGTGATCAATTTTTAGGGTTCCGTTCCTGAAAGGTTCAAAACGGAAATATTTATTTCTATTCATTATAGCTTCAGCACCAGTTCAGTTCATTATAGTTCAGTAGCATAGAGTAATTAGTTTATGGCTTCAGTTATCTTTTGAGTACAACATAACATAAACATAAACATTTACATACAGGCACATACATTGCTTCTGGCCTTACACTAGGATACCCTGTGTCGTGGGAGCCAGAAACAGCGACATCACAAACATGTAAACATCTAAGACCTGGGGTTTTGTTTTGCCCCAGCCGGGATTCGAACCCGGGACCTCTAGACATCTTCTAGTAAAATTGATATTTTATGTGGATTTTAATGTGGCCATATCAATGAAATGGCCTTTTCATGAAAATGGTCAGAAAGGGTTGAATTTCATGTAATCATATCACAATAATGCATCCATTTAGAGGTGTTTTTTGTGACATTACAAGCCGAATTAACACGAAGACTAGACCTAAACCTATAGAATAGATTTGTATCTGCTATTGGTACTTCTCGAAACCGGTCCTACTTACTTATTTTTACCTTCACTGTGACTTTGAATATTGTGCACGTGTTTTTGTATTAATAGTACAGTATAGGAAAGTTGGTAATCAATGACCTATATATACTACACCACGTATATTTTGTGTCATTATTTTTATTAGATGACTTTCGCGTCTTTAATCTTAAAGATTTCGTGATAAATTTGGAGTTGGCACGATTTTTAAGCACATTCAAATTGGTATTAACCTTCATTCTATTGCAGTCTTCGATTGCAGATGGGTCAAGTTGAAGAATACTTTTTAAAACTGTTTCAAAGATAATAATGAATTGTGTTTTTAATTTGGATTGAAATAAGGTATGGCTGATGGCTTTAGTTTATTATCTACTGAATGAAAGTTTGTCCATCTGTTTATCTGAGGAATTTACAATTCACAGGTACATTAAGATCGCAGATCGCCCCTTAATAAGCAAATAATAAATTTTAATATTTTTCTGTCTTGTCGTGTATGTAAAAATCATGAATGGATATATAAAAATAACGGAGCTAGCGCGTGGTTTAGTATGCCTCTATCTTACTCGGTATCCGAGAAGGCAGGTGCCACTCGGTGCGTAAAACGGGCGCCAGACTGCATGCAACAAGCTTTCTTTGGCTGAGCCTGCAATTGGTGTTTCTGTCCACACTGGTTTACAACAAGACTTCATTGTACTGTCGACTCACCTTAGCACCCTAAGCTGAATCGCTATAAAGGTTATCTTAAACCCCCTCCCCCCCTTTAAAGGGAAAAGGATTAAATAAAGGTGGCGCATGCCTATTACAAACTGAAGCGATAATGACCACAATACGTAATAGTTTAACTTGAAGACCTAAATATATAAGGCTATCTTTACGTAAATACATAATGCCCACAATTTAATAAACGTAAGTGTAGAAATTTGATATAACTACTGCTAGGTGCAAGCAATCGATACCTGCGCGCGCAATCTCAAAAGGCTTCCTTTTCTCAACTGAAACTCTGGCTGGTAACTTTATCAGTCTGCTAAACAAAGCTTGACGCATTACAAGCTCTTCCTGGAAATATAGTCTAAGCAAAAGCAGCAACTGATGTCGTGCAATTCAAAAATGCTGTTTGTGACAGTTTGAACTCTTCGGTTCAGGAATCACATGGTTGTCCATACGAAGTGCAGTGTTGTTTTGTGTCGGCACATGAATGGGGGAAATTAGAGCAGTAGGATTCTAAAACGTGCATTGAGTATTTAAAAAAGATACTAACAATGAAATAAAATATATTCTTTTGGTCGCGATTTTATTAATAAAAATAATAATATTAAAATACATTCGTGGAATAACGTAAAAAAGGCAACAGAATCTCGAAACGAGGATAGGCAGAATTGGTCCCGGTTTGGGGCTTGGACAAAATACGTGTAATGGAGAAAGGCGAACGGTTTTCAGAATACCTTTTCGCGAAGATGGGCCCAGGGGACCGTGGGCCGAAGACCACGGAAGAACGGTCAGCTCCAGTGGAACCAACTGGCTTCAGGAAGTGGTTCGTGGACAACATGATGCTGGTAGTCACCCTAGCAGGGGTGTTAACTGGAATTGCTATTGGTACGTTTTGAATTGGACTCATTGGATTTTATTTTCGTGCCAGACTTTTTTTTGCACGGATTTATGATTGATATGTAGGATAAAGGTAGTCTACCTACAAATAACTGTAATACCAGGTCGCTTATAACTTTTCTTGGATCTCTTAAAATAGCTTCTTCATCTTCTTCAGTTTGTTTGCGTTCACTTACTTTTGTTCCTTTGTGCCTTTATCTTACCAAAATGAATCCAAATTCAATCGGGGGTATGGAAATGGTTTTGTGATTTAAACAACAAAGAAAAATGTTAAAAAAAACTAAAATTTTTGTTGGTATCTAATTTAAAGCAGCACACTTAATTCAAATGTAGTCCAGATTTAGTTTCAAATGTGATATTCCATTAATTGCCATTTTTAAATTAAAAAGTCAGCTGGCAGTTCAGTGAAATAAGTATGTATTAAAAAAATATACATACTTATTTCATTCCATTAATTGCCATTTTTAAATTAAAAACTCAGTTGGCAGTTCAGTGAAATAAGTATGTATTAAAAAAATATACATACTTATTTCATTCTACTGCGAGCTGACTTTCACGTTATCAACACTATCGATTTCGTAGCCATATCCTCAAATTAACCATATCACGATATAGCCAAAGACGATATGGCTACGACATCGACATAAATCTCTAGCTCCATATGTTATCACACCGACGTGACGATCAATAACGGGTGCATCGCCAATCTCTAATTATCTGCTTACAGATGATCATTTTTTTTATTTGCAGCTGTTAGAGCTAGACTTATAATAAGTATAGTATAATCACAATGGTCACTGGCCACACCAACAGAACTAATAAGTATGTTCACATCAACAACTCACTTACTCGAAGCGTGAATATTCTTCTTGTCAATGTTCGTTCCGTGCCAATGTGCCGTAGGTACCGTTGAATTTTTTGCGTACATACGTATTATATGCATTCAATTTACGCGCGATTGTAATGAAAGAAAATACTTTTACATCATCCATGCTCAGTAAGAAGGTTTTACAGCTGCTGTCCAAAGAGTCCGTGAAAGTTGGCATTTCCAACACAATGCATTGTTTAAAGAAAACGTTCCATTTTCAAATCCCTTAACGGCAGATTATACTTGATAGTGGAACGTAATGGTTTCATGAAGTACCCACTATGCTGGATAGTGGCTGCGTATGGTTCAGAAGTGAAATATAAAACTGCTCTGATCAAAATGGGTTTCATAGTGAATGTGGTTTAAAATGATGTCCCTAACAAAACCCTAAAAAATGACTGCACCTTTCAGCTAAAACCTGTATAAATGTTTTATTTACCTCGCATGAATGATGTAAAGTAGAATGCTGACCTCGGGTCGTAATTAGCTATTTCACCCTCAAACTATATTCTCTCTCTCTTACGTCTAAATATCTCGGTTTCACTCGATCCATTAGCGCCCTTTGTGAACTGCGCACGCACGGGCGCCAAATTGTATCTTGTTCTGAAATGGCTTTCTTACGCCCCTTGTGTAACAATCTACTAATACTTTTTTTCTCGCGTTTTATGGCATAGTTTACGGTATAAGTAATAATCACAGTAGACTGGTAACTCACTAAAGCCGGGTTTCTCCCAAATTTTACAACCAGTTCTTGTTCTAGGATTCGGACTCCGCCCCTACAACCTCGGCCCTGACGCTCTCGTCATCATCTCCTACCCCGGAGAGCTCTTCATGAGAGTCCTCAAACTCATGATCCTGCCCCTCATCATCGCCAGTCTGATCGCTGGGTCAGCCAGCCTCAATGCCAAGATGAGTGGGAAAATCGCCGTCAGGACTCTTCTATACTTCATACTGACGTCGATGTTCAACGCGTTTTTGGGTATAGTCCTGGCGGTAATCATACATCCTGGGGAACCGGAGCTAAGGATCGATAATGGGTTTGAACAAGAGAGTCGGAAAGAACATAAAATATTGGACAGTCTTCTGGATATTGGTAGGTGAGTGATATTTGGTGATACTCCTGTTTTGATATTCTCTGTTAAAGTTAGTCGGGCTTTGTTTTATCAAGATAAAAAGTGACGAAAATATGTAAATAACGCAAAGACTAACTTTATCAATTAATCAATATTGCTGCAGTGCTGCCACGCTAACACAATGACACTAATTTACAGCTTTTGAACCTAAGAATCGTAACTAAAACTAATACGGAGCATTGCTAATAAGTGACTACTAAACTTCCTTACTTTAACTCAACCTAAAACAAAATACACGGACCAATCACAATTTCTGTCGAAACACAAACTAGAATTTGTTCAATAAATCTTCTATTTGTAGACACATAGTTGATTAGCTAGGCCAACCCCATCGTTTAAGCTTGCGTGCTCAGCTATGGTTATGGAGGGTTACATAACCCAAGTCAAGGTCAATTCAGTAAAAGTTCTGTAATGGTATTTAACATGTAATCTGCTTATGTAAGAGAAAAGGTTTGTTTATTGAAATTGTGGTTTATATTTAGATCGGTTACCTGACTGTGAGTCAAGTTTCATTAAGTAAAAGTTTTGTTAAGGTATTGATCTGCTTCTCATCTGGTTAGGTAAGAGAATAGGTTTAATTATTACATACTTATGTTCACAGAAACATATTCCCCGACAACATAGTGCAGGCAGCATTCCAACAAGCTCATACTGTGTACGTGGAACAACCAAATTCAAGTTTTGGAAGAAACTCAGAGAACGATACGGTTGCTATGGTCCGGGTGATTTCTTATAGGTAAGTTATTATTTCAATGTCAAAACAGTACAGTTACTGCTGTAGGTCTTCTTAACACACCACTCTACAGGCTGATGAGGAGGGAAAGCATTAAAATATATAAGTCGGCAGATAAGAACATACTAAACATACAAGGCATCATACATAATCAAGTGAATATTGTTTATTTTAATGTAAGTGTTTGCATTGTTGATGTGCCTTGTTATAAATAACTACATAATACTAAAATAATCAACCCGGACGTTTTCGAAAAACGACTGGACATCCATCATGACAATCTACAAAAGACACAATCATGCATAGACATGCATAAATGTATTCCATCAATAAATCCGCCTACATTTACTTACCTCTATTAGATGTATTATCTACGCTTAATTTTTTAGGTAAACATAAATGCAAGCACGCAAATTATCAAAATCACATATTATGTTGACTCATATATCATAAATGTAGAGGAATTGAGAGATGCATGCCAGGACCGTAGGAAGTGAAGGTTCATAGTCTCTGCCTACCCATCTTCCATGAAAAAGCCATGGGCATATATTATAATTGTACTGTATTTGTAAGCCCGGATTTTACCAACGAAAGAATAACTTTTACTCGAGAGTATCTTCAACTTTTTCATAGACACCTAGATCAGGGGTATGATTCTCGCGCATTCGATAATACGATATCTACACCTATATCGAGTGATTTTGTATAGGAATCTGTCAATATAGGTCTCGATATCCGTATATTGAAGGCGCGAGAATCATACCTCAGATCACCTCATTTTTAACTGTCATTTGTCATACAAGTTATCCCCGGGATAGTCATTTTCGTATAACTTTTTGTTGGAAGCACTTGGCGAGGCGAGCTGATGACAGGTGGAGTAGATCCCTGAACGAGTGGTGTCCAAAAGAAGGAAAGAGAAACGTGGGACGACCGGCCGGTCGATGACATTACGCATATTGCGGGGAAGACATGAATTCTGGAATGATGATGATGATAATATATTTTGTTCAATATAAACTAATCTTTTTGACCCTTACAGATCCGGCACTAACACCCTAGGCCTGGTATTCTTCTGCCTGGTCTTCGGTAGTCTGCTCGGCACTCTCGGGCCGCGAGGTCAGGTGGTCATCGACTTCTTCCAAGCCATCTTCGAGGTCATCATGAAGATGGTGACCGGAGTAATGTGGTTCACTCCGCTGGGCGTCAGCAGCGTCATTGCTGGCAAGATTCTGGGCGTTGAGAACGTTGGTATGTGGTTTTTAGAGTACCGTGCCCGAAGTGCCAAACGTGACACTATTACTAGGCTAGTGCTGTCCGTCCTTCCGTCTGTCTGTCTGTCTGTATTTCTGTCTCGCGAATCATAATAAGTAGAGGGTTGAAATTGTCACAGAATGTGCATATCTGTTGCCGCTACAGCAAACAATATGGAACTACCTCCCAAAATATAAAAAATATAAGGGTGTCTCCATACTAAAAGCGTGTTTTTGTGTACTTTTTCTTGTTCGATGGTGTCGTGTACCCTTTGTGTGAGAGTTCGACTAGCTAGCTAGCACTTGGATGATCATTTATTTGACTTCCGTAGATGGAGAGTTTTATATGTTGGTACATAAGGTATGTATGATATTTGGCACGGGCTGTTTGGTGTCTGAACATTTGATATCTATGACAATACTCATACATAACCCGTATGAGTATTGTCATAGATATGCGACTTAAGATAGAGGGAAAGATATGTTAATTAGAAGAAACCCATACCCAAACAACCTGATATAAAAGATCATCAGTATTATGAAACGGAGACTTTGCAATCAGTAGCACGAAAAAGATGAAAAGAAGAAAATGGAAATAAAGAAGATAATTTTGACAATGAAGAAGCCTTCTTCTATATTACCATTTCCTTCATCATCGAAATTCGTAATTTTTTTATTGTCCTTACATGACATAGTTTACAGATAGCTTATGGTAGAAAAAACATGTACAAAGGCGAGCTTATCTCTAATAAGAGATTTTTTCCAACAAACGAACCAGTGATAGGAGACGGAGATGGTACTCCTATATGATCTTCTTCTTCAACTTTATCTTTTTCTTATTTTTCGTTCCTTTATTTTCTCTTCTTTTGACCCGACCTTTTGCAAGCACGACTGTACTATTTACCAACCCCCAGTTTCTGAAAGAGTTGTCATATGTGACAGGAGATTAATCGAAGACTAATTCATAATAGTGGCACGTGACTGGCTAAAATGAGTAAAGGAGTTTAACAAGTTGTTATAGCTTATTTCTTTAACCTTTTGGAAACCCGACGAGTATCAAAGCTACATCTCCTCATTCCAGCTCAAGTGATGTCCCAACTGGCGTGGTTCATCACAACCGTGGCAATCGGCGTGTTCCTGTACCAATGGGTTGTGATGCAGCTCATATACTTCGTGTTTCTTCGCAAGAACCCCTTTAAGTTCTACTGGGGACTGTCCCAGCCATGCTTGACTGCTTGCGCTACTGCGTCTACGTAAGCTATTTGTATCTTATATCGTGCCATGTTCAAAGCGTTTAATGTAAGATATTGGATGCGGGGTGAGAGTTTATTGCCGGTATGCCGAAAACCTTAGTGGTAATTGTTGTTTCGCAATATTACCCAGAGTCAAATTGAATTATAAGATCGAGTTTTACCAACGAAGAGAAACTTTTTACTCGAGAGTATCTTCTACTTTTTCATAGAATGACCTCTTTTTGGACTGTCATTGTCATGCAAATTATCCCCGGGATAGTTATTCTCGCATAACTTTTTTTTTGTAAAAACCACCCCAAGATGGTTAATAAAACGAGATGATAGTGATGATGATGAATTATTGTGAATTACGAAGACACAGACGAAGTACGAATAAGAAAAGTGGAGTGTATTTTAGAAGGAACAGAAATAGGAGTAGGTGATTTTCTGAGGTAACCCATGTAGCGATCCTTGCCCCAAAACAAGAAACAAATGAGAACCTTACTGCTTCCCGCTTTACGAAACCACAAAGGCCGGTTTTCCAATTATTATGTTTAGGGCCACAAAGCAGCAGTTTTTCCAATCTGTCTTCATACATACACACATATGCTCACGCCTTTTTCCCGGAAGAGGGGTAGGCAGAGACTAAAGACCTCCACTTGCTACGATCCTGGCATGCGTCTCTCACTTTTTCAACATTCATAATAAGTCTCTTCATACAAATGCTCGCCGATTACGGATAGGTACCTAAACTCTTCACAAAATAAAAGGCCCGTTTTGACAGTTCACGCCCATGAAGTTTTAACCCCTAATGCGTAGGTAATAAAAGCCAACTGTTGCGTACAAGCAAAGCGTACAAGTTGCACCTGGGAAAACCGCTTCTATTACCTACGCGTTAGGGGTTAAAACTTCATGGGCGTAAACTGTCAAAACGGGCCTTTTATTTTGTGAATGGTGTACTTCTTATTTGCCCCTTTACAATCTGTCTTCTTTTGTTTTTATGATAATTCACAAAGTTAAAAACTTAAAAAAAACCGACTTCGACACCTCGTATAGGACCAGTTTCGATGTAACACACATTGAACATAATAATGATTAAAAAAAACATACAACCGAATTGAGAACCCCCTCCTTTTTTGAAGTCAAGTCGGTTAAAAAGTACGCCCTTTTGCGGCGGCGCCTTGTGTAAACACCGTCTCGATTCCTCGCGTAGCTGCGTTTTGATCCACGGTAGGTGGCTCATAACTACATCTATCAGTATTATACTGATACAATGTTCTTTTCCCAGGGCTGCGGCTTTACCAGTGACCTTCCGCTGCATGGAAGGTCCCCTCCGCATCGACCCTCGCATCACTCGCTTTGTGCTTCCCATCGGCTGCAACATCAACATGGACGGCACGGCACTCTTCCTGGCGGTCGCGAGCGTCTTCATCTGCCAGATGAACAACATTCAGCTGGGGCTGGCTGACTTGTGCACTGTCTTGTGAGTAACCAACCAATTAGTCAACTTATTAGTCAACCTGGCTTGTCGAGCAATTATTCTACCATTATAATGATTTCCTTACGCATATCGTATGTTAATTTGAATAGCATTGACATTTTGTTATTTATTCTATTTTACTCTGACATGTTTCGTTATATTGACATTTACATTTACCTGGACATTTTATTGTTTTTTTTTTATATAATTTTAATTAGTTGATTGTATTAGTCAACTGACATCACTTGTAAATTGAAGTAGTAATAATATTGAAATGACATGTAATGAAATTTGTGAATGAATATCTTATCGTATCTTATCTTATTATCTCACAACTAAACCAATCAACCAGCTACAACTAACCAATCAAGCAATACAAACAATCGTCTATTCGACTAATAACCAACGAATAACCTATATTAATGACTATAATTAACATTTGGTAACAATAATTTATATGGTCCGATCCTTAAAAGGAAAAAAAGGAACCCTTAAAGGATCACTTTGTTGTCCGTCCGCCTGTCCGTCTGTCTGTCTGTCCGTGTGTCACGACCGAGAACGAGGACGTATCAAGCTGAAATTTTTAAGAATTGCTCGGGGCTGTAGTTGCATAGAACTGTGAAAAAATCAAACTTCTAGGTCAATTCAATCGAACTCTATGACCGTTTATGCTGTGAAATTGTTGGATTTTCATAGTAATCGCAATGGACCCGAAATCTATAGGCCTTTCCGTAGGCCTACAATCATGAAATTTGGCACAAAGCAAGGTCTTATAGCATAAATCTGAAATATGCAAATTTCTATCTTTCTGCAAAACTATGTAATTTTGTTTACATGGATGACATCATACTTTAATTTTTATGTAGAAACCTAATTACACCAGTTTCGCTCTCCAAGTGTGATCGGAACCCTTAGTCCACGAGTCTTACTCGCACTTGACCGTTTATTAATCATTCGATATCTATCCTACCCAACAAAATTGATTAACTCCCTAAACACAATATACATACAACACAACTACAGAACAGCCAAATTCCAAACGAACTGTGACTCTCTGCCTTGTTTGTGAATAGTTTTGTGAATACCGATCGATCTATCGTGCGTCTTGAGAAACGTATGATTAGATTTTCAATTTTATATACTTGAAAAGTTTTCAAAATCTAGCTCCGTCCGGCGGCGTCCCGTTTCTTGTAGAAGTAGAATAAACATACTCAAGCCATTACTTTTCAAAAATCTTTATTTACTCTTAGTAAGAATGGTACAACCTAGTGTAAGTTAATCCTAGGTTATAGCTAGTACATGTAAATTAACGAGATGTTTACAGGCTGTGGGGGCCTCTTAAAACTTATAGCATGAATAAATAACACAACATATAATGTAGGGAGAGGATTACATTAATCTTACGATTTGCAGACTTCGTTTTAGTAAGCAATTATTGCTATGAAAATAAATGATGTGGTAAAAGAAATCTACCTGCGGGTAGAATGCAAAATACAGGTACACGAAGTTTGAGAAAGCAGGGTTTACGCTTTACTTGCTATCTTTTGCAAAGTGATAACAAGACACAAAACACGAGGAAAAACAAACCGATACAATAACAATCATATACGCTGATCTGACTATTACTAGCGTTGGTAGCTCAATGACTCAAGCCAACATGCGCGTTTACAAAGTCTAGCACATAATCAAGCTTCATTATAATAATACCGTCTTGTCATAGCGATGGAACCCCTTCTTCCTTACGAGTTGGAAGAAGCACAATCGCACCCCGTAATATCTATATTTAATCTTTCTCGATTCCAGCCTAACAGCAACAGCAACATCCCTGTCGTCTGCGTCGGTCCCGTCGGCGGCGATGGTCTTGCTCCTCGTGGTGCTGTCCGCTGTGGATGCGCCGGCGCATGACGTGTCGCTGCTCTTCGCCGTAGACTGGCTTGTGTGAGTATGGGACCGTTATAATTTCTAATTTATTTATTTTTTCTTCTTTTTCTTTTTCCTCATAATATTAATCTTATTCTTCTTCTATATTATAATTTTTAGGGTTCTGTACCCAAAGGGTGTCAAACAGGACCCTATTACTAACTAAGCCTCTGCTGTCCGTCTGCCTATCCATCAGCGGGATCTGTGGCACGAACCGTAATAGCTAGAAAGTAAAAAACTACACGAAAAAATAACGTTGTTTAGAATTAAATAGTATAAGTAAATTTCAATATAATAGCGCGTGACTCGTTTGGATAGCCAAATTACGAGATTTAGAAATTTTCGTTATAACTTTCAGGCACTTTTTTCTAGTAAGATGGTGTGGAACCCTTCATGTGCGTGTCTTACACGCACTTAACCGAGTTTTTTAAGAAGTGTTACTACCTCTCCCTCCATGATTATTCATCATCTTCGTTTTCATCTTTGAATTTTTCACCTTGTTCATCACCTTAATCTGTTTATCCATCATTATTAACTTCATCTCAATCTTTTGATTCTACTTAATCTTCGTTTCATCATCATCAAGCTATATCTAATTCAGCAATGAACACTTTATTTATTTACTTTTAGCGACCGAATCCGGACTACCAACAACATGTTAGGAGACTGCTATGCGGCTGCCGTGGTTGAACATATGTCCAAGAAGGAACTGATGGCTTGTGATGCTGTTACCACGGTTAGTGGTTGTTTGTGGGAATGAATTGGTGGTCAAAGATATACAACATAACATTTACATACAGGCACATACAATGCGTCTGGCCATACACGAGGATACCCTGTGCCGTGGGAACCAGAAACAGCGAAGTCGTACATGATTGTAAACTAGGGTTGATGAGGAAGTGGTTATGAGGAAGAGGATGAGGATGAGGAATTATTTACAATGTAAACATCTAAGACCTGGGGATGTTTCCTTCCTTCCCAATAGGGATTCGAACCCGGGATCTGTTGCTGCACTGCTTAGATTGCAACACCTGAGATGTTGTCGTCAACGAAGGAGGAACTCATTGAGTGATCTAATACTAGATCTAAGCCTGATGCTAACACACTACATGACTTTATTTTAATGACTCCCTAGGCATAATAAAATATTTGCACACCAACTTTAAGATGGTGAATATGTTGATACTCATGTTACACTGCTTAGTTAAGACCTTATGTACACATATTTTTTGAGCAAATAAACGTTTTGATTGATTGATTGATTGATTGATTACATAGGTTCTGACATGAGCGGTGCTGTATGCTTTAGGCATAACTTTTCTTGGTTCTTTTATTCTTGGATTGAAGTAAGATTGAGCCACACCTACTTTCTTCTCTGTTTGAGCAAGCTAAATTCCCATTTAAATAATTACTTTCTATATGCTTTCAGGAGCCGGTCGTAGCAAATGGCCTGATACAAACCCCAAACACCGATTCAGATGTCGGCATGTTAACACCATCCAGTAAGAAATCACTCACGTCAAACGAAGTGATTATCGACATGCATTTACAGAACCAGGATGGTAAAACCAACAGTCCTGTTAAACGAATTTAGCCATACAGTAGTATTTAGATATCATTTTACATGACTTTGTAAACTGTAATTTGGCCTTTGGCCTTTCTTTAGTAGCAATTCGTTATTATCGGCAATTGAAACTCGAACGCTTTTTTAATTTGGAATTTGTCTCATGTAATTTGTCCAGTGGCATGATTCTCGCGCATTCGATATACGATATCTACACCAAAATCGAGTGATTTGGTATGGGAATCTGTCAATATTATATACGGTTATCGAGACCTATAATGACAGATTCCCATACAAAATCACTCGATATAGGTGTAGATATTACTAAATATCGTATATCGAATGCGCGAAAATCATGCCACAGATGCCAAATAGTTTCGATACCAAATATCACAGATTAATAAAGAGTTAGGAAATACTCTGGATAGAAAAATATTCAATAGAAAATAGTCTCTCAAGCCATTATTTGTCGTAAACGCCGTTTCTAAATAGAAAACGCGACAAAATGCGATCGTTTGTCGATCTGCGAAAATGAAGTAATGCTACTAAAGGTGTTTTTGGTAGTGGTAGTCACACTACCACTACCAAAAACACTAAAAATATCGGATGATCAATTTTATATTGGATTTTCAGGAACCAATTTTTACAGCAGTGGCAATTTCAACAACAAAATATCCCAGTTAATTTGTCCATCCAATACAATAAACTTAATTAAGTATGTATACTACATGTAAAGACTTTGAAATTAGGTGTGTAATAATCTATACAAGTGAAGCTAACCAAAACCAACGTTGGGACTGCATTTTTATATAAACCTGGGTAATGTGAAGTCCATTTGCGCCTGCAAATTAATTCAAAGTGAACTCGCTGACGCGATAAATCAGTTCATCTGTGACTTTATAATTATTTAAAAAATTGGCGCAGTGGTCTCAGTGAATGAAATGGTGACTTAATATTAGTAATAATAAAAAGTATTCAGTATCAGCTTGTAGGTAGATTTAGATTTAGGTACCTACTCGTGACTGCACTAAAAATTTAAGAAAGTGTTTTTAAACATGTTAAGTTAATAAACCTTTTAGTACGAGGTTTTCATAGTTCATACAATATCTAAACCTTACTTAAAGTTTTCAGGTTTTATTTGTCAGTTTCATATCACAATCTTAAGTGAGGTAATATCACTCACCTACTTACAGGATTCAGTCTATTTTAGTTGAGGCTCGTGCATCCCTCAAAGATGGTTGAAAGGACAAACACATTTTAAAATTATGTTCTTAGTAGCTCACACTATAACATGGCTTTTAGGCTAAATAAACAGTCAAGTGCAAGTAGGAATCGCGCACCAAGGGTTCCGATCACACTTGGAGAGCGTAACATGTGTAATTAGGTTGCCACATAACAGACTAAAGATTATGTCATCCATGTAAATCAAACACAACATTTTTGTAGGAAGACAGAAATTTACAGTTTTCAGATTTTTCCCTTTACTTACTTGTGCTATAATATCTTGCTTTGTGCCAAATTTCATGATTGTAGGCCTACGGGAAGTACCCTATAGGTTTTGGGTCCATTGCGATTACTACGAAAATCCAACAATTTTACAGCATGAACGGTTGTATCGTTCGATTGCGTACACCTAGAAGGTTGATTTATACACAGCTTTATGCGACTTAGACCTTAACAATTGATTTAAATTTCAGCTTGATACGTTCATGAATTCTTGATATAAAGGTTGTAACACACGGACAGACAGACGGACGGACAACAAGGCTATCCTATAAGGGTTCCTTTTTTTCCTTTTAAGGATCGGAATCCTAAAAATTATTTTTCCTCAAATAAACATATCTAGTAATAATTATGTACAATATTATTTATTATGTTTTTTGTGCAATAAAGTATAAAGTAAAGTATATTACACTGACGTATGACAAATAAATTGGCATATCTCTAATGTAATACTTAAGTACTAAATGATCGAATACCTTACCCTAGTATTTGATAGCTACAAGCTAAGCAGGATAGGTAATAATAATTTAGTAATATTTTTTATCTGAAAATCAATACTCTTGGCCTTTTTAGCCTGTACGCCATATGTAATATGCAGTGATCGGAGTAGGCAGAGCTATTTAGGTTCATTGACCGCAAACATTGATATTATTATGGATAATCCATGGTATTGGGACTGATACTCCGGGGTTTTAATAAATATAATTGTTTTTATCAATAAGTATAAAACATGGTTTATGTAAGGCAATAAGCGCATGAGCGACATTGTAAATTTTATATCAGCAACACGTTGCCAAACTTTTTTCCTAACGTGCGACGTTGCCGCTTTGTTGAAACTCGTCGTGATATCGCCAAACAAAAACAATAGCGGGGTGTTCCTCGAAACGAAACGAAAACAAGAGTGACCCACCTGTTTTTGTCTCTTTCTGCACCACTAGAATTCAATTCAAATCAGATTCGGGGAGTATCCATATTATTCTTACATATGGCAAGTACATAAAATAGCTCTGCCTACTCCGATCACTGGTAATATGTCACATACATAATATTAGAAAGTAAGCTATTAATGATGTTGCCTTTATAGATTTTTGTAGATCTAATACCTAAATGTAATCACATTCAATAAACAGCCTAAGGTGCCGTGTCAATCCGGAATATGACGACGAACCTATTGTAACAAAGGGGAGTGAAGGTCCAGGCATACTAATATTTATATTTGCCTATGCCTATAGACTATCAGTTTTGTAGTTAGTGTATTACCGAATTAAGAACAACTGCATAGAATTAAAAAGAAGGCTAACAACAGGTTATAAAGGTATGTAGCCGACTGCAACTGCAGATGACAGTCATGTCGCGTGGGTGTGTGAGCGAGAGATTCATTACGACGCGACTGAGTATGACAGCAGTAGGTACCCTATGAGTTCTACTCACGATGTAATCTGTCTCCCGTTTTGTTGCTGCAACTTGTCTCTCCCTGTCCTGTCCTTCTTTTGCAATTGATAGCGAATGACAGGACAGGGAGATGGACAGAGGGAGAAATACCAGTTGCAGCAACAAATCGCGAGACAGATTGCATCATGAGTAGCCCTTTATTATAATCGCTCGTTCACCCACTTGGTAACCACGGTCGAGGTATTACTCATTTTCACTGCACATGCTCTGCAATTGCGGTAACCTATGAACTAGTATCGAAGATATGCTATTCTTCTCAAGAAGCCGTTAGTGAGTCGATACAGTTCGCGCCTCAATTTTCCCTGAAATATGACTACACCTTTGTAGATATTAGACCCTCTATGGATACGTTGTAAGTAAAGGGCTAATATACTATAAGTAAAAACAATATTCTATGTAATTTCATCTGAAAGTCTTCAATGTTTTTAACAATTTTTTCAACTTTTATAAAGATTTAACGGCATTGTTTTGTAGAATGAAAAGAACAACAAAATCATGGCTGTTCATATTCTTTGAAAATAAATATCTCAGTAATTTTCTATTTTGATTTTGTAGGATTAGTAGGATATGTAGTGTGTATATCTTATGTAATGTTTTTGATAAATCTCTAGACCCAACTGTGATATTTCATTATTTTTTCCAACATTTTCATTATTTTGATGTAATATCTAAACATTATTGTGAAGATGAATAAAACAATATACTTAATTTTAAACATTTTATTATTTTTCAATTTTATTTAGACATTGTATTTTGAGGACAGTCAGTAAACTTAAAAATAAGATATTGTACACAGACAGAATATGTACATTTTACTATACTACATTCGTATTTTTTATTTCAGATAAACTTAGACGAGAATCACAGTATAAAAGATTTATAAATAACTGTTTCGAAGAAATCGAGATGTTTTTTAATTTATTGAAGAATTAGGGCACTTTTAGGAAACATATTTTATCGTTTGTGACATTTTATCATTTGAAACAAATATGTAAAGCTTTTGCATTAGAATAAATGTATAAGACTTATTGCTTACAGTAAAGCTGATTCACTTTTTACAAATAAAATACATGGCAGTCTTCGTATAATTATTTTACAAAAGTTAAGAATATATCTAATATTTACAAGAATAAAGTTAAACCCGAATTAAATCAATATTTACATTTACCGTAGAATCGGTAATAAGCGCTTAAAATCACTTTGAGCATATTCAGGGGCAGACTTCTCGAAGTAGCATAAAGACATGCACAAAATGACACTTAATACAATACTAATACCGATCATATCGGCGGTTGAATTAAATAAATATTCCTAATATCAAAATACTTATTGTAAGCAGTCGTGTATTCGTATATAGACATATTATTTACATTATCTTCTATTCCTATAATCGTAACGTTGAGTGTGTTTTTCTATTAGCCGGTGTCGGGAGTCCTGGTCCAACTAGAGGTGACATCGAAGGTGACCTTGTCGCCAGTGGTGATAATGACGGTGAAAACGAAGGCGACATAGCAGCAGCTGCTGAGAACCCTCCCGGCACGTCATGACTTATAGGTGACCTTGGCAGCAAGTGTTGAGGCTGTCTACACGCTAAAGAAGGAGCTGGACAACTCCTAGGAGCAACAGTGGTCAACAAGGGCGGCGGCACACTCTTCCCTCCAGACATAGAAGTGCCCTTGCTTTTAGCACTTGAAGCGCCGCTATTACCACTCTGTAGTGACACCGCGTCATCTTTCAAGCGAGCTATTTCGGAAAACACATGAGCTAATGGCTGGTATTGCGGGCCCCAGTCTAATAAATAGTCCCAGTTATAGCTGCCTGTTAACTCTTCTTCGGAGTGGACTATTGAGCTCAGGCTTCCTGTCATTGAAGGACCCTGAGTCGGTACGGCGGTATTTTCTCCGGGTGCACTTGGGAACGCTCCTAGAGCCATTGCTCTATCTACCGCGGTACTGGCTTCATCCGCACTGCTCGCCCGATCACTACCAGTGACCTCATTCAACTTTGCATATATCAGGTTGGTGATATCATTCTCGTGAGCAGCGTCTTCATCGAACATGTGCATCGGGTCTATATTACTGTGATGAAGCATTGGGTCCTTATTGACTACGTTTTCAGAACATCTTCTTGATGAAGTTGAGGCACCTCCGCCTGTGCCAGTATCTACAATACCCAATCTAGCTAGGTACTCTTGGGTGTTGTGCACTGAGATATCAGACAGGTTGTCGTCGTCAACTCCGTTTTGTCTGTGTATAGAACCACGTTGTAAAGGACCCTCGTTTATCATTCTGATTTCTTCGTCTTCACCATCTTCGCCATCTTCTGCGGAACCTCTACCACTGGATCCTGATTGGTCAGATCCAGACAGTTCTGAAGTTGTTGCTGCTGCAGAGTTGGAACTTGCAGTATGTGGACCATACGGTGGTATTTCATCATATTTTGGTGGCGCAAACTGGCCAGCAGCAGCAGTATTTCTTATCGGAATCGTATCAAACGCGCCTGGATCTACATAACTGTTCGTGGCACCTACTCCCTCGGAACTTAATCCCGGCTTATTGACTTTCTTGTGCCTCTTGTTTTTCATGTGTAAAAAAAGAAAAGCCGCTGCAAATATTATTATTATGAATATGAAGGCTATAAGCAAGCCTAATGCCCAGTCAGACAGGCCTCCGTTTGCTGCCGTTGTAACATTTTCTTCAGATGGGTCATGAGCGTCTTTAGGTGTTATTTCCACCGCAGTCTTATTGGTCAAAGATCCTTGTCTACCAGAACTTGCTGTGACAACAAGGCTGATAGATTTGTCTGAACCGAAAAGTTGACTGACGTCATCAACTCGTTTCTTGAGGATAATCTCTCCGGATGTTCTGTTGATTTTGAAGTAAGAATGTGAAGTGGATAGTTGGAATGCTATTCGGCCATCAATGCCTTTGTCTCTGTCTGTAGCCGTCACATGGCCCACTGGATAGCCGGCACGCAGTGTACCTGATTTTTGTATTTCAAAGTTATATGTTTTCTGAGTGAATTGTGGGTAAAACTCATCACGGCTCTCGATATCAATTCTCACTTTGACAGTAGAACCCTTACCGCCGAGGTCAATAGCCTTGATAGCGAACTCGTATTTGTTTTTTTGCTCATAATCAAAAACTGCGTTAGTATTTACCAATCCTGAACCAGAGTCAATTTGGAACATCTTCCAAGAGTCATCATTCCTGTTATATACAGCTGGTATTATGGAATAGTTGAGTTTTCCGTATCTTCCTCTATCCAAATCGGTTGCTCGGGCAGTGAATACAGATGTTCCCACTCTTTCGTTTTCAGCAATTGTTTCGAAATACTCAGTCACAGGGAATGTAGGTGCATTGTCATTCTCGTCGATGATGGCTAGTGTTATGAACACAAAGTTGCATAAAGATGGTACTCCTTGATCGCAAGCGACAATTATTAGTTTATAATCAGTATTTCCCGTGTCATAGTCTAAAGTTTTATTCACAGTGATGACGCCTGTTCTTGGGTTTATGTAGAAAAGACCTTGGTCATCCCCTGAGGTGATATTGTAGTCGATAGCAGAATTTGGGGTGCCAAATAGATCAGCATCAGTTGCTGACATCTGAATAAGCGTATGTCCTATATTAACGTCTTCACTGACAGTAAGTTCAAAATCATTTGACGAGAATACTGGAGCATTGTCGTTGGCATCGGCTACTGTTACGAATATTGTTATTGAAGTCTTATTTTGACTGTACGACATCATTTTTCCTTGTTCCATTGCAGCTAATCCGAGGACGTAGGAGTCTTGCGTTTCTCTGTCCACTTTCTTGGCTAAGATTAGAGCGCCATCCAGAGATACTTCGTATGCATCACCTTCGTTGCCAGAAATGATGTGAAACTCCAGATTGTACTTCTTGACGATGTCATTGATACCGCCGATTTGAAGCAGAGACGAACCCTTTTCAGTGTCTTCATTGACTGTGATCCTGAAATCCGAGAAGTTTTGTTTGTTATAGGTTGTGTGACGTCAATCTATTTTAGTTTAGCAAGGAAGATTCATTCATTAATTCGAGCTCTCGCATTTGTACTATTATAACGCAATGGCTTACTGAATACTGGATAACAGTGTTGGGTGTACTATAATTATATTCTATATATGTATACTTAATTCGGGATTATGCTGCTTTTGGAATTTATAGGACAATAAATAAGTCACTCATGAGAACTAATAAACCTTACTTCTTCTGCATTTTTAAAATATTAAGAACAAAAACACATAGCAGCATAGGTACTTTTCCCCTAATGGATTACAGACAATTGCCATATTTAGCCAATAATCCAACGAATTTTTTAAGAAAATATTTATACTATACATATATTAATTATATAAAAGTAATTTTATCAATGTTTTTTACCTGTAAGTATCTTGTCCGATAAACGGCTTGATTTCCGATGAGGCTCCAGCGCTAATCCTCACAGCTGCAACAGAACTTCTATTCGGTTTCCCATGGTCAGTAGCGACAACCGCCAACTGAGTATCTCTATGGTTATCCAGGAGAGCGCTGTAGTTCACGAAGATGACTCCAGAAGTTGGATCGATATAGTAGCCTTTTGTTGGTCGGAGGAAGGAATAAGAGATTCTCCCATTGTCACCGCTGTCTACATCTTTTGCGCTGACAGTTCCAATTTCTTGGGTTCCGGTGCCTTCTGTAATTGGATAAGCATAAACATGGATATAAAGGTACATGCATTTTCTATAGCCTTATTATAGGTTATTGTGTATCTTAGGCACAAGAAACAGCGATTTCACAAGCATAATAGAAAGGTACTCTCTTCGATCGAGATTTAAATGAGAGATTGGGGTATACACGAACTTATAAGGGTTTAGGAGTAAGTCTTAAAATAATAATATCGTATCGTAGGGATCATACAGAGGAGAGATTGACACGTCGTTGAAATTTAGTGTCACTTGGACCAAAAACATCTAAGTGTCAAACTTAGTGTTTCATACATTTTTACGACAGCTGCTAAATAGAATCAAGATGCCAATCGCATTTAGTAATTTGGTGCAAGACGACCTTATTCATGGATTAGGCGTAATTATCGAAAGTTTTCCATTTAAGGTACCCCTAGTATTGAAAATCCAAAGATAGGAACTTACCAGGTAAAACTCTATCATAAGAAATCTCATCGAAAACTGGGGTATTATCATTCACATCAGTAACTTTGATTGTCAACGTTGTCTTTGCCACGTGTAAACTGTCTGATACAGTAACGTTAATTTGATATAACTTCTCGTTCTCAAAGTCGAGCGGTCTATTTAGTACCACCTTGCCGCTATAGAGGTCAATAGAGAAGACGGATGCTGAAGGATCTTGATCATTTGAGTCATCTTGCGTGATCATGTATTTGAGAGCCGGATACGTGTCGACATCATTTGCTGTGACCGATGTTAAAACTGTTCCAACTTCTGTTCCTGTAAATGAAAAACATCCAAACTTTAAAAATATATAATAAAAATAATCTCGATAACCTACGATCCACTATGTGAACGTTTTGAAATAAAAGATATTGAATGGCAATTTAACGTAAAGTCGCTTTCATCGTTGACGCTAAATTCACGTTTTTAAGAAGCGGGAGCAGCTTTTACGATCCGCAAAACCAGATTCTCGAAAACAAAACGGCTGTCTGCGTACAATGATATATAAAAACGAAAAAGAAATAAAAAAGAAAGAAAGAACGCGGTCCGTTGGGGAGGCACCACTAAGACATGTACTCGGAAAAAATGTTATACCGTCCAATAAATATTGATCCTTAAGGAGTACCAGTTTATTTAATCTTGGCCCACGAATCGGAGTCCGAATGCAAACCTGAGAATACAAATTATGTAAAATGGATCCCTTTCGCGAACGCTTTTGTTTTACCAATTTATTTTGCGGTCTACAGTTATTTAAAGACGAATACGTAACAGAATTCTGCGAGGATGCAAATTTGTATGGGTCTAACTATACTGGTACGTAATTCAGTTGCCAATAGTCAGTAGTATACCATTCACTTCAGTAAATTTTTACAGCTGCGAATATAATAATTTATACTTTGAAAAACATACCTTCTGAGACTGAGATTACATTTGGTGGAGGGAATGTAGGCTGATTGTCATTTACGTCCACAACATTGATTCTCAAAGTAGCTGTTCCAGTCATTTGCGGGTCACCCTCATCAGTCGCAATCACCGTCAATTTATAAGTCTCTCTTATCTCTCTATCCAAAACAATGTTTGTCTTTACAGACCCAGAAAAGGCGGGCTCGATAATAAAAGCGTTATCGTGGTTCCCATCAACAATGTGGTACAATATCCTTGCATTTGCGCCCTGATCGCCATCTTTGGCCGATAGCTGTACCACAAACTCTCCTTTAGTAATTCCTTCAAAAACGTTCGCGGTATACTGTTGTTGCGTAAATCTGGGAGGGTTGTCGTTCTGGTCCAAAAGATTAATGGTCACTTCACAGTAGCCATACAAGACAGGTGATCCGTCCGTCCGGGCCACTACCACGAGTTTCCTTCTCGGGCCGGGGTAAGATTCGTAATCAAGGTTCACAGAATTGTTAACTCTTATGGCTCCGCTATTAGAGTCAATTTCAAACGCATACTGATCGTTGCCATTCCCGAATTCGTATATTATTGTTTGGCGACGTCCATCGCTTCTTACTGCGGTGACTTGAGTTACATCTTTCCCGTTAGGATAATTCTCTGGTATGGTGACGTTGTATGTTACATTCTGGAAGTTTAATGTTGGCGTCTTTTCAGAGAAGTCTCCGACACGAATCTCGATAAGCCCCACAGAGCTCTGTGGCGGGTTTCCTTTGTCTTTGGCTAGTACTTTGAGATGAATAAGTTTTCCATTTTCACTAGCCAAACTCTGCGTTGCAGTCAAAGTTCCAGTTGTAGGATTTATTCTGAACTTGTGGTTTGAAGTATCCAGAAGTTCGTATAATATTTCACCATTTGTTCCAATATCGATATCCGTGGCAAATACCTTGAGTAAGCTTTGTCCTGGTGGTGTAAGAGTAGCAACTTGTTCTTTGAAGGGGTACTTTGTGAATATTGGCTTGTTATCATTGACATCATTGATAGCTACTTCAACGGAGACTTTTTGCGAGCAAGCAACGTAACGTCCTTCATCAGTTGCAACTGCTTCAAAATTGTAAATGTTTCTCTTCTCTCTGTCAAAAATCCTGAAAAATAAATGTATCGTTATAAATTTACAAACAAAATAATATTTACTATAAATTCCAAAGCATTTCTTTCTAAATACTACTTACCCAGTTGTGAAGATAACGCCTGTAACATTATCGATTCGGAACAATCCTTGGCTCTCATTGGCCAAAGAATACACAATACGTTTATTCAACCCAAGATCTGCATCGGTCGCTCTAACTCGTATCACCGATGTAAACACTGGAGCATCTTCAGGGATCATTGCTGAATAATGACCAGTATCGAATACAGGATCATTGTCATTCTGATCTTCCACTGATACCGTAATATTACATGACCCTTGCAAGGCTATTGGTGAACCATGGTCAAATGCTGTTAATGTAAGATGGTATTTCGATTGGGTTTCTCTATCTAAAGTTTTGGCTGTTAGTTGTCCAGACGTTGGTTCTATCTGAAACTTGTTTCCATTATTTCCGGAAACAATACCATATGTGATGACTCCATTGCGGCCAATATCTTTGTCTGTTGCTGAAATAGTATGAATGACATGTACGTCATTGTTCTCTGGAACAACTAATGTATAGCAGGAGCCTGGTTTGAAAACGGGTGGGTTATCGTTAACGTCTAATACGTTGATGGTCACAGTTGTGACGTCAAAATTTGTTGATTGGTATGAGCTGAAGTCAGTGACGTAGACTTTAAAAACGTATTTATCCTTTTCTTCTCGATCTATTTTTCCGACAGCGGTGATAGTGCCTCGACGTTCGTCTATCGTGAATTTGTTATTGGCTATTCCAATCGGAATTGTGTAAGTTAAATTTCCTGTAAGGAATAAAAAGTGGTAAATATTGATTTGTGCATATAAAACTCATCAGTAGTTGTTTAATTTAATGACTTACCATTATCTCCCCTAGATGATTTAGCTAGTACTCTAGCAACGAAACTGCCAGGCTTTATATCTTCAGATATATTCACATTATGAAATGACTCTGTAAATCTTGGCGGGATATTCGTGGACTCCTGGAGATTTAATAGCAACGCCAAGTAACTTTGTTTCGGATATGGAATACCATGATCAGCTGCCGTAAGATTTAACTTATAATGGCCAGGTTGGACTTTGCCAGCAGAAAATTTCTTCGATATTGATAGTTTACCCGTGTCATAATCGATATGGAAGTATCCGGCATTGTTTCCACTTGAAATGTAATATGATATCCTTCCATTTTCACCTGAATCAGCATCGACAGCTAAAGCTTCGTACAAAGTACCGGACAGAGTATTCAACGAAACGGTAGCTTTTGAGGCTGAGACAAACATTGGAGCATTGTCGTTGGCATCTAAAACATTTACGTGTACTGTCGCAGCTGTCGATCGTCTATCAGTTGCATTAACAGCCATATCTGTAGCCCGAATAATTAACCAGTACTCTTTTAGCAGCTCATAATCCAAGCTGGATGTAAGAGTCAAATACCCAGTCAGGGGATCTAAAACGAAGATCTTTGTGGTGGACGGCATTGAGGAAACAATTTGGAAGTTTATTTCTCCATTACTGCCAGCATCTCTGTCGTGTGCAGTGAAATTGTGTACAATCATCCCAACAGCAGTGTTTTCAGAAACGTTTATTTTGATTGGATCCTGATCCCATTTAGGCGAATTATCATTGATATCGACTATTTCGATCTTTACAGTCACTGCACTGCTTTGGGGGTTATTGGTCGCTGAAGTATCTAAGGCTCTTACTTCTAATCTGTATTCATCTTGAATTTCTCTATCCAGTTGTCTGGCTACTACAAGTGATCCAGTTCGTCTGTCAATTTCAAAAGTTCCAGGAGAATGGTCCACAGTCAACGGCAAGAGCAGATAAGAAATATGATTCTCAATATCACCGTTGACCAAGTTAACTTGAATCTGACTATCACAGCATGCTAGTGTACCAACAATATGGCCTATTTTGGCGTTTTCTTTAACCTGAAAATTACATAGAGTGTTAGAAAAAATTAAAAAAAACCGGCCAAGTGCGAGTCGGACTCGCGCACGAAGGGTTTCGTACCATTGTCTATATAAAACTGCAAAAAAATCACTTTAGTTGTATGGGAGCTCCCCTTAACCCAAATGTTACTGGATTTTTGAAAATTGGATCGTGATTTTGAACTATAAGACAAGTTTAAAATCCTATGAAACAAAATTGATCGTTTTAACGATCGGTAATAACATTTGTGTTAATAAACAGACAGAATAATAGACAGACGGAAAGCGAAGTCTCAGTAATAGGGTCCCGTTTGGCACCCTTGGGTACAGAACCCTAAAAACAGAAAAATAAAAATAATTGTTATCTGTTATAGTCTTACTTTGAATGAAAGAGTTGAGCTGGTGAAGGTAGGTCTGTTATCGTTCAAATCTAACACTTCAACTTTTAACTGTCGCACTGTTTGCCTCGGTGGCTTTCCGCCATCTTTAGCTGCCACAGTCAATCGATATATCGATCTTTCTTCGTGGTCTAGAACTGAAACAAAAAGAGATACTTGTTAAATTACGTAAATTAAATTAATCAATCATCATAATCCGAAGCCTATCAGGATATCCACTGTTGAGTCTTAGGCCTCCTCATGTAGGTACCTACTTGCTATTCAACTTGGTCTTATGCTACCCACTATGGTTAAAACAGAAAACAAAATTGTCAAAACTACGTAAGCCATAAAAACTGTGCTGCCTCGTTTGGGAAAAACTGTGAAGTTATGTTTATATGTTTTTGTCATTACCTGTACTAGTCTTGATGACGCCAGTCTTTGAATCAATCACAAAGACACCAAATCCATCGGAGTCTCGCTCGTTCAGTATAGAGTAAGTAATACTTGAATTTACTCCATTATCTCTATCTATCGCTTTCACTCTCGCTACTTCAGCTCCTGGTTGTTGCTCCTCCCTCACACTGACCACATCTTCTCTAGGGTCAATGATTTCAGGAGAATTGTCATTGACATCAGTGACTTTTATCATTACAGGAACCCTACTTGATCTTGGAGGTGAGCCATGGTCCTTAGCTTCAGCGAATACTGAGTACGATGATCTGAATTCACGATCTAGACGTTCTTTGGTCGTTATCACTCCTGAAAAAATAATAGGTAAGATTTAACTTTTAGGTTGTTTGTCTTGATATTCTTAAGAATTATCCTGGACAACGACTGGAAAATTCCCATTGCCATAATGCTGCACAATTTTTGATTAACCCGTGATTGGCAAAACAACACGTGCAGGTAATATAACATTGATAACCCGCCCGTATGCACAGGAATTTTGTCAATTTCGGATCGATTATCTTTATTTCAAAACCCTTAAATTAGGCATTCATAAAAGAGATCGCCCGAAGCGCAATACCTATGATTATCCAAGAGTGGGCTCCAAATTTGGAGAGACCTCGCTTGAGATGACTATGGCAACGAATCAGTAGGTAGAACCGGACAAGACTTTAAACAATTTTGTACTCTCACTTAAGGATACTAAAGTTGACTATACGCCAGCGCAGAGGACGTTGAAAGAGGGATAATAAGACAAGACGGCTGATATAATGAGCGATGCGAGCCAACCCTAAGAAAAAACTCGAGTCGTTATTTCCGAACTCAAATATTGGACCGGGATCGAGGTAACTTTGAATCTAACGACAGTTCATAGATGCATTACCGCATGCTTTAAGCCTTGTTTGAGTTCAAAATTTATCTATACACCTGTTGTCTACAAGGATTTAATACTAACATATTTAACACCTATAACTCACTGTGATATGAAAATAAAAGGCCTATCAACTATACAAACGAGTTCTAGCCCGACCAACATCCTACATGGACATTATACCAGCTTTAAATACTCGATGACAGTATCAAGATCATAGTGCGAAGAATAAGCAGGTCTTGTGTGTGTATTTTATAAAGGGACTAGGTAGAATAAGATAAGTTATGCTTCAAAGAATGAAAATTATAAAACATAGAGATGTATGATTAAAATTATAAGTAATAATTGTATCTTTATTGCTATATATCTGATAGCTGTGAATACATTGCTATTCATAAAAGGGTGAAGCCGTGTAACTAGTCGGACAAAAGTCACAGTTTTATGAAAATAAAACAAATATCAAACAAATCTAACCTATTTAGTCCACATCGGAATGTTCACGGAATATAATCAAATTGGAGTACCTATATTTGAGGTATATTTCTTACACCATGCTGACTAAGTGCGCAAGTTTTCAAAGTTAAGTTCGGTGTTTATAGTATAAACATGAAAATAGTAAAATGATTTAGTTTATACAACTATAATCTAGAAGTAGTGCCAAGATTGGCACTAATTACAAAAATTATGAACAAGTGGGAAGGCATTTCGAAATTCCTAAAGCCAACTAAAAATTTACTCAACCTCAAGCGATCCGACTCGCATTCATATATAAATCCGAGTCCACGCACCGAATCGGGTCTAATAAAACACGTGAGAGAATAGCAACACCGACTACATAGCAATATTTTAATAATAGTTAATGGCGGGTCACGGCGCGAGTCTTAGCGATGACGTTTATTACTTGCAATTGACGGGTGTAATTCATTGCAAACTCCAACGCAACCTCCCGTTGTGGGCACCTTGTTCCACTGGACGATGTAACCTTTGAGCGAAAACTCTATTGAATTGACATTACTCGCCAATTAAAAGGAGTAGGTGAAAAGCATTGTAAATCTTGAAAGAACAGTTTTCAAAAATGCGTACACAGCAAGTTCGTGGAACCCGATGCAATCACATACAGACGTCAACGCCGAATGATTTACGTATTCGGTATACGTACGTTTAAGGCGTAAGGCCTGCTAACTAGCGAAGTAAGTTGGTGAGGTGCCGATCGATCGCTCGTCGATAATCCGAATTGAGACGAGGGGACCCCCTATTCATCAGTCAGTTATTCCCGAAACGAAATCGAATCGATAACGAATCAAACCTTTTTGCGGATCGCCATATCGAGACGCTCCAAAACGAAAACCTTATCTCGCGATCAATCGGGCACTATGTTAATGCAATAATTGATTATACTACGTAGAGAGAACGGGTTGGCGGGATATTATTGTTACCGCTTTTGTGTACGTGGTGACAAATACAAACAAGTGTCTAGGTAAAATATAGCCGTGGAGCTGAAACCAATATTTATGGGAACATTCCTTGAAAGTATCCCCGGCAAAGCAAACAGGGCCCGTACTTCATTCTACCTGCTCCCTATACTTCGATAAATTGTCGGATATTACGGTTGTTATTTACACAAACTGTTTGCTGTCTCAAGAGGCTCTCTTAGAACTACACACTTTGGGTTTTAGCTTTCAAAGCACCGGCCAACCGGCATTGCTCAAACACTGAGTTGGAGGAGGCCATGGCAAATAATTGGTCAAATACTTTAGTTGGACGTGCGGTCTTCTCCTTAAATTAGGTGGCGGCGTTTTTTAAATTTCACCGGATTTTCGGAAACCAGATTTTTGTGTTCTAAAATAATCTTTGCAAAAACTGCAATGAAGCACATTAAAAATCTATATACTGGTATCATAGGTGTGTTTTGCCTAACCAGCGGTTATATAAAATACAGCTACGGGAGCGTGTAATTTTCACTAATCGTAAATTAATATAATCATTCGAAAGTCAACCAGTGCAAGCTCATAAACTCAGTTTGCTTTAACGGTGAATCGTATTTAGTTATGGGATCACATGGTTGGTCGGTAATTTGAGAACCATTCATAGACTAACCACACGAGGAATGACGGTGATCCAAATGTATTTGAAGATATTGATCCGCTTCTACAGAATGTACCTTTGCACCTTCCTAATAGACATAAATCGATTAACATTCTTCATTTGCTTAAAGGCCTATGCCCCTCAGGATATTGGTCTATATTTGTAAGTATAATTATTATTTTGCTTAGGACAATTAGAGTTGATAATTTTTGAACATGAAATTTAATATGGCGAAGGACTGTGAGGGATATTCGTACCTCACTCCAGTTCTGGTAAAGCATAAGAAAAAGAATAAGACTGGAGCCTATAAACGACTAACGACGACCCCTGTGATACATTTTTAGATCTCTGTAACATAGAATAAGATAAGAATCTGTCTACTTCATTAAATATCTCTAAACATACCTAAAATCATCATTAAATATCTCTAAACATACCTGTAACTGGATTGACATTGAAACTGGTGTTTGAAGGGAACAGACTGTATCTCAAAGCAGCATTCTCATCCAAGTCAGCGTCACTTGCAGAAATCCTCCCAACTATTGAACCAGCCTCTTTATTCTCCTCCACTTCAAACCCGTATGAGGACTTAGAAAACACTGGATCATTGTCATTTGCGTCGATGACGTTGATGATAAGTTGAGCTGTTGCTGATAGAGGGGGGATTCCGTTGTCCATTGCGGTGATTGTCATTCGATGTGACGATGTCGTTTCCCTATCAAGCTGCTTTGCGAGGAAAATCCATCCATTGTTAGATTGGACTCCGAAGAATTCATCAGTTCCTTCCGACATGATGCGGTAGGATATACGTGCGTTGTTGCCCGTGTCTTTGTCTATTGCCTGTATCTCTAGAATCTGTAAACAGATTAAATATATTTTTAATTAACGGGGGTTCGTTGAAGAAAATTAAGAAAAATAAAAGAACCTAACGAAACATACGTATTTTGACTAGACTAGGCCTCGACTAGTATACACCATCCAATTCACATAGACAAATCGAAGCTTTACTTTTTGAAGTACTCAGATCACCATGACCTTCTTACCTTGGTACTGATTGCTTCTGACTCCAAAACGTTAGCAGAATAGGAATCGTGTTCAAACACCGGCGGGTTGTCATTGACATCTTGCACATCCACCACCAGAGTAAGGTTGGCGCTCAGTGGAGGGATCCCGCTGTCTTTGGCTGATATTATCAACGTATGACGCACTAGGTTCTCGTAATCTAGGGACCTGTTGGATGATGTGGTTATTTGAGTAATATGTTCAATTAGAACTTAACTAGAACAGGATAATATTAAATATTCTGTGCTAGAACAGTCGTCTAGTCTAGACTCTACAAGACTCGCTGGACTGTCAGGCAGTTACAGGCCCGATATCGTGAGGAAAACTTCACATCCAGAACTGCTTCGGTAGGCTAACCATTTGCCCTTGCAAATCAAAATGGTAAACGCTTTGTCTGTTTGGTTTATATGAACAATACGAACCTTAAAACCGTTACTGATCCCAACTGAGGATTGACAGCAAATGTGTTTGGAGGACCAGTAGCAGAAACCAAAGCGTAGGTCAACTGTCCGTTCTTCCCTTCGTCGGGATCTGTAGCTCTTGCTGCGTAGACCACAGAGCCAATAGCCACAGACTCAGCCACAGACACCCGGACTGACGATGGTCCAAATTCGGGTGCATTATCGTTGATGTCTTCTACGATTATTGATACCTGTAATAGAGAAGAATGATGGTATGTTAGTTTACTGTCCATAAAGAGTTTCATCAATCTGAGTGAAAGCCCGGAGGACACAAGATAAGTTCATGTATTAATCTCGGGGATACGATGAAGTTCTATAAACCTATATATTCCAAAAATTACTATTTCCAGTTTTTACTCTCGAAGTTAGCTTAAGATTAGTGCTAACTCGTGCCAGAATGGCATGAAGAAGAAATACTTCTTCATGCTATTCTGGCCTTAATATTTGTAGTATAACAAAGAATTTATTGTCAACTATGTGGCTCCTAATTTTCTGAAAGTGGCTAGTAGTCTTTATTACACTATTCGTATCCTTTTAGGGTTCCAATCCTTGAAAGGAAAAAAGAAACCGTCATAGGATCACTTTGTTTTCCATTCCGTCCGTCCGTCCATCCATCTCTCCGTCCGTCCAACCTTCTAAGTCAACGCAATCGAAAGATACGACCGTTTATGCTGTGAAATTGTTGGATTTTCATAGTAATCGCAATGGACCCAAAACCTATGGGGTACTTTCCGTAGGCCTACGAAATGAAATTTGGCACAAAGCAAGGCCTTAAAGCACTAGTAAAGGAAAAAATCTGAAAACAGCAAATTTCTGTCTTTCTACAAAAATATTTAATTTGGTTTACATGGATTACTTAATACTTTAGTTTATGATGTGGAAACCTAATTTCGCATGTTAGGCTCTCCAAGTGTGATGGGAACTCTTGGTGCGCGAGTCCTACTCGCACTTGACCATTTATTTATTTGTTATCAAAAGCAACAAAAAGCAACGATAAGAGAACATAAACATTTACCTGAGTCTGATCATGACTTTGTGGGCTGCCGCTGTTCGCCAGCACGTTGAGTAGGTATGACGCCCTGGCCTCACGATCGAGTTGCGATGAGATCCTAATGGCCCCACTTGTAGGCTCTATGAAGAAGTTCCTCTCAGGGTCACCGGACACTATTGAGTAGCGAACTGAGGGTTTGCCTGTGAAAGATAAATCAATGATATATCAGGATGCGGCACATACTTTGCGGTCAGTAGCGGAGTTGTACGAAGGGTTCCGCACCATCGCACAAGAAACACGTTTCTTGTATGGGGCCACCCTTATTTAGACAGACCGAAGACAGACAGTCGAGGCTTCGCAATAGGGTCCCTTTTGGTACCCTACGGGTACAGAACCCTAAAAACTGTTAGTTTCCAAAAATCTCTACAATGCAGATATCTATTAAATGTGCTACATGTGTCTGCAGTTGAATTAGTTAGAACAAACGGTCCAAAATATGTAAAAAATCTAATCATTATCAAAATTCAGTCTAAGCTAAGAAAATATACGGAAATTATGATGATCTGGAATGATCGGATCCCTAGTTTCGATGCTGTATTAAAAGTATCAAAGTTTCAATAGGTTTACAAGTTATCATAGTTTGTATAACCTACTTGCGAATATATGCAAAACGTAAACGTGTGAAATTGATTTGACTTAAGGCGAAACAAAAAGGCTTGCGTTCGTAATGATAACATTGTGGAGACAAGCGCAGTCCATCATTCCTAGTCTTTCAACATATCTATAAAAATGCTTCAACATGAGGTAGTCTTATCGGCAATAGTTTAAGACTTATATTAGAACAAGAATCACAATACGAAACGTGCTTCGTTACCTTGGCATAGACATCGCAGTGTAAGGTTACGGTAACCCCATTCCGTCTCAATTTCCCCAGATTGAGGCAGGCAAAATTGAGCCCAACACTATTTATGGCAGTCATAAATATTTATGTACCGATATCATTTTTCTTCAGACGTAAAATTGTCGATGCCTTAGACTTTGATTCCCGGAAGAGATGCATTTACGTCTTCTTCAAAGCGAATTGAACTTGAATCCGATGAATTATGACGTTGTAATAACGCTTTATGGCGGATGATGGGAAATTTTCAAGGCTTTATGTGGTCTAGATAACTGTCGCCACAATTATAGTTGAAATCAAGTTACTGGTAATTATTTACATGTTTAAGAGTCAACGAGTCAAAGTCTTAATTGAATCAGCCGAACTCTTGGCTCTCGTGAGCGAGATAATCGGCCGTCCCCTTAATGATTTCAATTTAGAAGGGCCAGATGCAAATTTATTAAGTAATACTGAAGGGGAAAATAAAAGGCCGTACTATACCGTCGTCGGCGTGACTTGGAGCCGCGCCTCTAATGAATTGACTGCGCACTTCGCCCCAACTGTAAGCGCTCCTGACAGTTCACGAACTTTATTGGTTAGTAAATAAAGATTCCCCGAGACCCCAAGACCTCTTGGCGACCGCACTGTTTCACTCGTGGCAGTAATCTGAATCGATATGTACGGCTCTCGTGAATTTGCTCACCCGTTTGGCTTATGATAATTAAATGAATCGTCAAAGATTAGCGATTTATCCTGAATTGTGCACCTTTTGGGGATTAGAACGTGGAAGGCAAAACAAAAATGTAAAAGGAAGTACCGACTGCATTAAAGACGGCCGCTATTAAAACGCCGAAAATAAGGGTTCGACGTATCACGTTAGCGACTGTATAAAGAGGAAAGACAAAGGGGCAAAGGGGGTATGCGGGGCGTGGAGGGGAGGGGTCAATCCGGGACCAGTTGCACAAACAAAGAGTGGCTGGCTTGTTCCCGAATGCGTCGAATCGCGGCTGTATATCAATCTTTCGGCGTCAACCTGGCACGGACGAAAAAGTCAAGCAAAAAGCGACGGCAAAAAATTCTACAATGAAACCTTAAATCGTTGTGAGAACTGCCAATTAAAAATTGATAAAACCATTTTCGGGGCCGTTGTTTTAATCGGGTCATGCTATTTGATGATTACAGCCATGCTTTTATTTTGACAAACACATTACCGACATAAACTCCATTAAAATAGCGTAGAAGACAAACTTAAATGCTACCAATTTACATAACATATTTGCAAGAACAGTCGCCGTTGACTCCACAGTGAGGTTTGAACCATTGAAAACCGACTAAATGGATGCATACCATTGCACAAAAACAGAAGAACAACAAAAACAATGGACAAAATCGACCAAATGGAGTATCCAACGGAGTGACATAACAATGGGAACCTCCGATCGTCCATGCAGCCCCTTGGGACAAGTCTGGCACAATTAATTTAATCTAAGAGAGCATAATTAACTATTATCGGCAGGTTTTGATGCGTACACTACATAATATAGTGTGCGGAGTTTCTACTACTAGATTTTCACGGATAGCAATTCATGAGTTCACATGAACGTATTTTATGTGGACAATGCCTTCATTAAATAACTAAATTGGAATTTTGTATGGGCTCCAAAGATAATTTCTAGCAGAAAGCACAGCTTTGTAAAGGCACGCGAAAGAAGATGTAGGTCTGCAATTATTGCACTGTAGTGCTTCTAGCGCTTGCAAATCTTCATACGGTAACACACCAAATCGGTGTGTTATGTTAGGTGCTCGAAAGATAGAACGCTCATCATTATTATACAATATAATAGAATAGACAATACACAATACACAAGTCTTTTGTCTTACAAAAAAGGGCCATTCGGGCTATCTATCAACTAGATGCTAGGCAATCACTAAGGGACAAATTCAAAAATATCAATATACTTACTGTTACCTGTCAATACATTTATGAAAATATCATGTATACCAGAAAAAACATAGGTTTATTTAAGACTTTAGGTCATAATCATAGTATTAGCACTAGAAATAGAAATAAGATTGCTATGCCCGCGTTCAGACTCAGTAAGGTTGCTCACTCTTTTATGGGAGTATGTGTTAGTTTTTATAATAAAATACCTAATGAAGCAACGGACCTACCAGAAAGGAGGTTCAAAAACTATGTCAAAAACGGCCTATTGAAGAAGTCATATTACAGTGTAAAAGAATATTTAGATGACAAAACTGCATGGTCTTTACCATCTCAGCGCACAGAAATCCAAAGAGGGGCGATGGACTGAGTCAGTACGTCTCTCCTCGGTGTATTTCCTTAGACTTAAGTAGAAATACATAACATTGTATTTTTAAGGCTCTGATATTTTAAAAGAGGTACGGGGGAGGTTTCTTGCCCTTCTTTGCTCCATCCCTAAGCCCACAACTTCCGAACGGGCGGTAGTATACAAAAATATTAATATTATATTGACGTTGACTAAGTAATATGTATGATTTTATGGTCAATAAAAATTTTGAACTGAACTGAACTGAACAAGACGTAACAAAACATAATAAATAAACAAAAATAAGTAGGAAATAAAAGACAAAAAGACTAATAACAAAATAGAAACGGTTAAACGTTGATATTTCCATATTTTGTATGGAGTTGTCAAAGTGAATCAGAGAATTCTTCTTCTTCTTCTTTTTATTAATGGCGTCCTAACCTCTTTTGAGGTTAATTTTGCCAGTGTCAAGTGGTCAGGTTCTCATTTGAGAACCTGGAAATTATAATGTCTTGAGATGATTTGATGACTATGATGATGATGATTTGTCGCTCGTTAGCACTACCCGGGAAGGACGTGAAGGGCTGTGGGTTCCAAGTAATTCCTTCGGACGTGCGTGACTGCCTCGAATCAGAGAATTGTTAAATCGCGAGTTAATTGTCGGGCCATAGACAGCAATGTCATAATTTTACTTTTTACTAAGAGACTACTATCGCGTACTTTCAAACGATCTCTCATAAGCAGAGATCGGAAAGGGTGAGTTAAAAAAAAAAGTGACAAGTCCGAACCGGATTTCTCGGCTAAGAGTGAATGAAAATTCTCGAGAAATTCTCGAATCGAGAAAAAGGTCGTTGAGATCGAACTTCATAACGAGATTGGAAATTATGTTTACTCCCAGTCGTCCACAACCCGCCGCGCCGTCCACACTGTGGAGGAATGGGAAAAAAGTCTCATTCGTTAACAGTACACACAATCGAAACTTTTTATTTCCCAATCGTTCCGTTGCTACTTAGTTCATTGCGTGTCGTCGTAAGTACAGTATAGATCGGAAAAAATATAAAAAATAATGTCGAATGATGATGATTTACGATATATGACCGCCATTTTGAACTTTTTAGTAACTGGCCTGATTTGCGTCAAAACCGATATCATGATTGGACTCCAACCGGATCGCCAGATATTGATTTTGAAGCAAATCGGTGCTGTAAGCAAAAACTTCAAGATGGCGGCAAATTTTTCAAAATCTGACTTTAAAATCATGATTGGACTCCAACCGGATACTCAGATATAAATTAAACGTTATTTCTAATCTCGTCATGAAGTTCAAGCTCAACGACCTTTTTCTCGACTCGAGAATATCTCGAGAATTTTGATTCGCCTTGGCCGAGAAATCCGGTTCGGACTTGTGACATTTTTTTTTAGCTCACCCTTTCCGATCTCTGCTCATAAGCAATCTCTCGAATGGAGGAACCCTCACTCAAACCGTTCATTATAATAATTCAAATCCAGTTTCAGCAGAACGGTATGTAATTAATATTCTATGTTGAAAGGAATTTCACTTTGCTGCGGTTCATTATAGTGTTTCTTTGATGACTGATTGCTATGCCTTTTCAACTAGAGCCTACTGACAACACAGATACATTCGTGGACAGTGTCATACCCCGAGTTGCTCTTTCAACTGATAGTATCGCGAGAATCTCATAGAATTTTCATTTGTTCATTTGGTTAACCGATACTTACATTTCGAAGTTTCGTGCAGAGTTATGTCTAAACTGATGATTTAGTATATTAAAGAAACAGTTTCAATCGACATAGTAAACGTTGTGCATTTTCACATACGAGATGCCAGAAATACTGCACTCAAGTTTAAGAGGTACCTCAACACTCTGTTATAGGAATAATGTGATAAACATGCACATTGCACATAGCTACACATGGGTACTTAAAGAACTAAGCTACTCAAAAATAGTAAAGGGACCTTCATCTGGCAATAGTGATCGCCGGAAGCTTATCCATAAACAATAAACATAAAAAAAAACTTTCACTGAAATCGTACAATTAATCAAGCCGCACATAAACGCAATCACACATTCACTTTCACAATCGTAAATCCTAAAAATAACCATTTAAAATTAACCAGTTTGAATAAAAAGTGAAAAATTTCAAAATAATTGAACTGAAGTTGAAGTTGGAATCGGTTTAAAAAAGGGCTCTAAAATTTGTCCCACAAAAAGTGTCCTGGAGGTTGATGAACTCGAGAGACGGCTGGATTTATACTATGCGGTGCGTCCGCGCATTGTCGCAGTCCGCCGATCTGTATCCAGGTAGGGCTAACGAAATAATTTCAGACTCCCTTCGATTTGGGCTCTGTACTCCATACTCTCAATTGGCAAGGTTCAACTTAATTTTAAAAACAACAACTAAGTATACAGCGTGTTTGCTTGTTCCTTGTAGAGCCAACAGAGGTACAGTTGCCAAACCCAATTTTAGTCTCATCAATACCATTTTGAGAAACAGACGCCCAACGCCACAAATAACGAGAATGAGAACCCTCACGATGTTTTCAATCAACCCTAAAACATCCGTATAAATGCATATACCTACAGAAAAGAAGTCTTTAATTTCAAAGAACATTTCATCCAGAATTCTTCAAGCCGCTCACCACTGAACCCCAAAGGAACAGACAGGCGTACAATCCGAACGGCTATCGTATTTAATTTGCGTAATGGTATTCGTATTAGTGGGCCGCAGACGCAGGCGCGCTTGTTTCGTTTTGTTTATACAAAACTCACTGTGCGTCTTTAAAAATATAGACTCTGACTGAATGAAAATGTTTTTGTTGAGAAAAACTTTTGGGAAGGTGGATTATTTGGCTAGGTAGATAATTGGGTTACGACAGGACAGAAGGTGGACCAAAGCGGTAATGGCTACCCTGAATCGCAAGGCGTCTAGTGGGCAACCACCAGTTAGATGGACAGACGACATCGTTGCTATAGCTGGTAGGCACTGGATGCGGGAGGCTCAGAGTAGATAGCGTCGTAAAGAAGATACCTATACCCAGAGGTGGGTAAATGGGAGCTGATGGATGATCATTTATGAATTCGCTTACACGTTACACGACCTTTAGGGTACTGAGGTTTAATTTGAGTGATATTTTAATGCCCTGTAAAAGTTGGTCGGACCATATCATTGTCAATGCTGATGATAATGCAATGATGGACATGAAACCAATTTAGGAAAACGGCAACAGTTAGCGAATTCGTCAAGTAAGTCTAAGACATGAGAATGGAATAGTGAATGACCGTAAGTAACTGGTAAAGTATAAGTAAGTATTTTAGAAATTAACAGACATTATAGAAAAATGCAAAACTTCAAAAGGAAACCTTCCATCTCCATTGAAAGTGGAGGAATCTTCAGACCTGAATCATAATTAAATGATGATGATGATAGATAACACAAACAGCAGGCAAAAACGTTTGATCTCATAACCCGATTATGACAGTAACCATATTCAAAGTCAACATACAGGATACGGGAGCAAATTACACGAAACCAAGAGATTATCGGGGTAACTTATTACTAAGCATTAACTTTACTAACCCTTGCGTTTGCAATTAAATCCTGATAAGGCCACTATCGATATTGCAAATCCAACCGATGTGATAACTTATTATGATCAGATTAGGAAGGTATCGGTAAAAATTAACTAACATTATAAAATATTTGAGCGTGGTGTAAGTGATGAGATGATTTAACATAACATAACACCACGCTTCTTGTCACACGACCTATAAGAGTAAATGTAAGAATAAGAGGAGAAAATACACACTAAAGAGCGATAGAAGTGTTCTTTCGGAAATATCTTGGAGAGGAAATGGTACAAAGGTATGTTTGTATCTCCTCGTGTACAAACTCCTGTAGCAAACTCTAGGGATTAACAGTACTGATACCACCAAAAACTATGTTCAAACTATGAAATGATATTTAAAACGATATAAAAAGGGCATTCTATAAACAAATATGTACTCTACAAATTTGTAATGCCGAGTTTTGCAAGGTCGAGGGCACTATACACATCCACGTTCGCGAATTATGACCAAGAAATTCAATTCCCTGCTAACCAGTTTCCAAACCGCTCCCATTTCCATACCTCTTCTAAGTTCCATTTGCAGTTCATTTCTCTAACTACAACACGGCCACATTATCTTTACACCTCACTGGGATGCAATAACCTTAAAGCCTTGAATGACGTCACGAACCCAGGTACATAGATATCGATGATCGTGATTTGGTTCTCTATTCCGCTTTCGCTCGCCGCATCCACCACAGCTATTGCAGCCTCAGCTTAATTAGAAGGATACCCATAACAGTTGGTGGGTATTGGATACCTCCGCCCATTTCAGATTTACGACTCCGAGCATGCCCGAAGATAAATATCCATTAATTAAAAAATATCAAGCGATTTGCTGGATGCGTATTAAAATTTGAGTATTGCGTTGTGTGCGCGGGCATATTTCGGTTAGTTTAGTGTGGTCGGCAGTTAGGTTCGAAATAAAAACAAACGTAGATTGTATTTGGAGTGTTGCCAAGTTCCAATTGAGACTGAAGTGGCTTACTTTTACTATAGCTCTATACTTACTTTTACTATAACGCTCTACCAGAAGTGACATAATATCATAAACTAGTCTATTAACGTTTGAACACAGGACTCTTAACTGAAGGTGACACTTTTAAATATTTCTATCTCTGATACACCCTGTAGATAGACATACATAGAAGACATGTCAATGATGATGAATTTTGTGCCGTGTGTGGTCGCCAGACGCATGCAAATTGGATTTGTTTAATCTATTTCTGATTAAATTGCAACATCGGGACATTTGGAACTGTAGTGGCAATGGATATTTTGCTTTTAGCTGTATAAAAAGCCAACCTTAAGCCATCTTTTACTTTTACATGCATTTTATTATTTTTCATATCAAAGTTATAAAAGGGTTGCATTGCATATCCAGTCTTAATAAAAAAAAGTATTATAGGTCATCATGCTTTTTCTCATACCGGGTGAATTAGACATAGTTGTGTTCGGCTAATTTGATATGCACCGGCATGAATAAGACTACAATGATGCGTTTGCGGGCTGGAAACCAATTGTTTCGGAAGTTTCCACTTCAATCGTGGCAAAGGCAACTGGCGGGCGATGCATCAAACAGAGATGGAAATGAAGCAACTTACTTAATTGAACATTGGTGCGATTTTATCGACTCACAAAGAGTTATTTAGTAGGCGTGCATAACGTTTCTTTTTCATCTTGCTGTTCTACAGTATTAAGTTTATTTTGTATTGTTAAGATATTATGTACTCTAGTGCTCGTAGAGGTATTTGAAAATGTGCCCTGAATTTTAAATTATGTACGTACTTTATAAAACAAAGTAGTTTCATCATCTAGTAAAGGATAAGGATTATAAAAAAACTTACTTTTAGTTCATGTTTGTTTGACTAATAGTCCTATGATCCAATATCAAACTCAAACTCAAATGTTTATTGCGTTCTAAGTGTTGTAGAGATGTTAATTATATGTAGGAACTTATGACTTAGAACCCTTTTCGGGTATTGCACAGTTAATGATCTCACATATATGTGAATATTATATACATATGTATTGGCTATCCTACCTATATCATCAAACTTCATCGCAATTATTATCTAGGCAAAACTGTTCCAAAATTGATATTATGTTAGAGTGCTCCTTAGTTCCTTGTCAGCAGATACAGCCGAAGGTGCAAACGATAGTTGCATATCACTAGAATCGTGATGCAGGGACCGGGGACAATAGGCGATTAGATGTTTGAGTACTCGGTATCGCGAACATCGCAGTAGCACGATTTCAATAAATTTGTACAACAGAAAATGAAGACATAGAAGACGGCAATACGAATCGGCAGAAGGCATCAGAGTTAGACAATACTGATATTTCTCTTAGCATTATTTTGTTGCTAGTAGTCCTAAGCGTATGTTTGGGGAATACCATTAGTAGGAAATCTTGATTCGATTTTAATTTGTAGTCCTATACTTAAGTGCATTACAAAACTTTATAACTACACTAATTAAACGTTCCCGCTCAGATCTGAATTCCGATAATGTTTTATGTCTGCTTAATGGTCTATTGCTACAGGTTAATGAGTAATCCAAACTAGTTACTTAACTGAACTTACCTCTATCATTTCCGGTTGGTTTGAGGTTGCCAATAACAGTTCCTGTTCTGATGTCTTCACGGACTCGGAAATTGTATCTCGGTTTATCGAAGACAGACCCCACTCCCGCAGGCATCACATTCACGTGGACCATCGCAGATTGCGGGGCCGATAGTCCTCCCCCATCGGTAGCAGAAACCTCCAAATCAAATTTCGAATTGGCCTGTATTAGTGCTGGTTTGGTCACGAAAATCTCTCCCGTGCTGCGGTCAATTCGGAAGACATCGTTATCGTTTCCGTTCACGATTCTGTACGTAACCGTTCCGAAACGACCTCCGTCCGCATCGATTGCTGACACGGCCACTATTGGCTCTGCGGATGATATGCGACCTTCTTTCAGTGTGACATTGCTGTCCTTAGTTGTGAAGGCTGGGACGTTGTCGTTGATATCGACGAGTTGGATCTTCACCATGGCCGTGGTCGAGAGACCCCCTGTAAATAAACAAAATAATTGGTCTCTTGATTGTTGTGGATGTAAGCGTTGTAATGCTATGTTTAATTGACAGCAGGTTGATTTATGCTGATGTCAATGCATCGGAGAAACAAAAGACGATTTTATATGTGCCTGTCAAGTGTTTAGTTTATGGAGTGCCTAGGGCTTAGTGTAAAAATACAGGTCTACTATTTGATTATGTGAATGTTATTAACATTGTATTCTTGGCTACAGAATCTTTTAAATCATAACTAAATCCAACTTCTCTCTGCTGTGTTCCGAATTGAAAGTCGTCTAAATAAAGCGGCATAATATTGATTATATTTGTATATCGAAGGACCACAGGAACTTGGCCCGTGACATTTGCTCTGAAGATCACGCTCGCATTTTCTTTACGCTTCATGATCACAAGAATGTCGTTGAGACCCCGAGAGAGGTAAAGCAACTATACGTATTAAAACAATATACATAATAATACTCTTAAAGGTAAACATACCGCATTGAGCCAGCGTGGTGGACTATGGAGGCCTTTGTCCCTCGGTGGGGACAATAGTGGGCAACATTTATTTCTTGAGAGAGTTCCCAAGCATAAGTATTTAGGTATTACGCTACTTATGTATAAAAACCATTCCGTTATAAAACTAATTATTTTGATTGTTTACATGCATACTTCTAATTACCCATTCGTTTTCACTATCCGGTCTTTATGATCGAAGCCGCAGTTCATTATATCCTCTATGGCCTCAACAAGTAGACAGTCAACGAAACAATTCCATAGACAAACTCCTGCGCAATCAAATCGTCATCGGGAGAGAGCCCTTCGGTCGGCGCGACAAAGTTGTCTTTCTGGAAGGCACCGCACAATAAAAACGCGAAAATAATAGTTGCCGGGCCTCGGCCGATAAATCAGGTGAGAGGCAACGTGCGACGGACATTTTTGGAATTTATTTCGGTACTGTGAACGCGGCTTCACTTTTGAAGAAGTCTGCTGCGAGCTCTGGGAATCTGGTTTGGATTGGATTTGGTACCGACGACTGCTGTTTGGCCGAATGAAAGTGACGCTCAAATAAAATGCCACTTACCGCCGTGCTTAGTCATTTAATAAACCATTAAACCCATTCCAAATTTCAATTTTCATACAATATCCTTTACTTATTAATCCTTAACTAATGATCAAACGACTCTGGGTAAGGTACTAACGCTGTCAGAGACAGTGTAATTACTTTCACCAGTTTTCTACAAGAGCGATAAAATGTAACAGACTGTTACATTCGTATGCGTTCGTATTCGTATTCGTTACATCCACCCTAGTTATCTTCAACACAACATAACGCAAGAGATTATTGTCAAAAATTTCATTGACATTAAATAATTTGAGGACGTCTTGACACAAAACCTAGTCAAGGAGCTGTCAAGCAAGTCGTTTAAGTCGAGGGTGCATCGGTTTGAGGAAACGACTAAGCATACGGGTGTTAGCATTACTTAAGAAACTCCTTGTCGTATGTATATAATATCGCAGTATGGATGTTCATTCACATACAATTCTCGTCACATAAAAATACACTGAGCTACAGGAACGGCGCGACGGCGTGTATGTATTATAATACTTTCAGGCGCCGAAAACACATCCCTGATCCCTATCGCTCAGTGTATTTTTAGGTGACGGGAACTATTTATTAAAAAAATGCCATGTGCACATACCTCTATCAGTAGCGATGACAGGAAACTCGAACTCAGCCCCGGTCTCGTGGTCCAAGGGAGCAGCCACACACAGGTCCCCGGAATCTGGCGCGATGCTGAACTCATTCCTCCCAAGAAGGTCACCAAGGGTGTAGTTCACTATGGCATTGACCCCACAGTCAGGGTCAATGGCTGACATCTGAAAAAGGATATAGTTTGTTAAGAACGTACAAATGGCATAGAAAATAAATAGATCAGCGGCCTTACTCCAATCTGTTTAGCGATTCAGATCCGATACACCTTTGATTCAACCTTAGGCAACCTTTTATTATTTTACCTATACCATGAGGTGTTTTAAAATGGTAATTGTATTTTTTTTCGGATCAGGGTAGGTATTAAATCAGTACAGATCAGGTACCTAATCAGCATTAGTTGGAGGTAGCATTACGGCTCTAGCTGACAGAGCACCTACGAAAATGCGAAATGGCCAGTAAGTCTAGTTTACGTATTGGCGAGATAAAAAAAAAATGATGTTAAGAAAGACAATTACAAAAAGCCGAAACCTTGGGATGCTACCAAGAGAATTGGATTAGATATTCCACTGAGTAATTCTCTTGGAAGTGATACGCCCGGCCTCTTTCTAGATAGGTCCAGTCATTCACTAACGTAGAGAGTTTCTCGCTGAAATCGGTAGCTAAATAGACTATCATTTTCTTCCATCAGGCTCCACAAGTTACCCATTTGGCCGGCTTAAACGACTAATTGCCTAGTCTCAGAACTTAGCCCAATGATTCAGAGGAAGATATGCCGGGTAATTAATTAAATATATTTAATTTGAACGCAACGCAAAATGCGTATTGTGAGGTCTTAAGCCTTAACTGTACAGTTGAATTGTACGGTTACTCGAAGTTGCGTATAAATCCTTGTAATCTGTGATTTATATTGTGTTGCAGAAGTGTATTTTAATTTGTACAAACATTTTTTTATTTGGTGAGTGCAAATATGAATTAGGTAAGTAAGTGATTTATGTAAAGAAATTATTGGTAAATATTTTCCTTTCTTCTGAATACACCACGACTTTTATTTAATTTATCACTTGTTTGCTCTTTTTAATAATAATAGTAACGACACTTGATAAACTGGTGCATAACACTAAATAAAAACACTAAAAGATCCTTAAGGCGTTACAGGGCGTAAAAGTTACTCAAAATCGATTGATTGATTTATCGATAAATTTATTTTAATTAAGAATAGCAATTGCAAAAGCTGGCATAACAGTTACATAGTTGATTTATTCCGCCTTCATAACCAGTACTCGTGAACTTATTACTATTAAATCTGGTTGAAATAAAACCTTATTTTTGACACAAACAAAAACAACCAAATGGCGACTTATAAAAATGACATAATGTAGCTTTTGAATACCTTGAACAAAAATAGATTTTGCAAGTAAATATGAAATATACTACATAAAGAAAGAACATTGAGATGATTTAAAGTTACAAAGTTGCAGTCGGCTCTTATTGGTATCGCCTCATACAGAAGACATACAGATAACATGACATGAAGATGATAACTCGCACTTAAATTGTTTTATACCTTAACTTTCTTCACACGACGCCTAAATCCTTCGGCTACTTTAGCCACAAGATAACACTCGTCACAATTAAATTTATTGCACACTCCGCCAGTTTCAAAACAAAAAAATATTGAACATCTTAATTTAAAAGCATTTTAAATGCTGCTAATTTCTTTTATTGCTGTATGACGCAAGACCAGATAAAAGTGTGAGCCATATATCTTTGGAAACGTGATCGGGAACGAAAATAAGAACTGCACCAACATAAATCAGGGCCAACTGCCATTTCAGAACTGCTGAAATATACATTCCGCATTTGCCGGTTTTGCATCTGCCAATGTCAAGCCCAACTTATTCAAATCGACGCTCATCTAAATACAAGGCAGACGTAGACTGAGCGGCAGTGAGCAGCTGCCTTGTTTACTTAAAACTGCAAAAAAGAAGATTCAGACAATGATTTGTAACTGAAATAATAAACATTCTTACTGAGTTCGGTCCTTCGTAAAGGACATTGTAATTCAAGCTGATTGGCACACAATAATGGTATCAAACATAAGCCATTTAAAAAACTGTTCATGGTGAACAGAACTAAAAAGGCAGGATGCCGAGTTTAAGGCGACACAGTGGCTTTGAGAACAAATAAAACACTGCTTTAAGTCCGCACGGACAATACCATGGTTCGCGAGGGATTTGTAGGCCCATTAGTTGAACAGTCTTCGGACGAGGAATAAACGATATCGCACTTTAAACGGTACGTGATAGGGTTAATAGTTGAACTTTTTATAGGAACGGTAATTATAAATATTAAAAATAGTGACGGCACTTTCGATTTTACTTCAAGTCGTACGAAAATATTTGCAGCGAATTCGTAATTAGTAATTACATTTCAAGAAGTTACAATTTGAAATACTTAGTATTCTAGAGCTTTTGCAAATACCTACATCTATGATGCTTGCTCAATACGCTGTATGAGATTTTGTAACTGATGAAAATGATGAATTACTAAATTTCTGATTGTAATTCAGACAAGATGATTGGAGATATTATATGAAACCCTTTGTACCAAAGTTTCTACTGACATAGGGTTAGAATTTTGATGAATCGATATGGATAATCGTCCTGTCATCGCTATTCTATGTATGTTCTATTTCAATACAAATACCCTTACTAATAAAATATTGTGCAGAATGTATACGGCCTTACAGTTTTTTTATTAGTACCTAAGGGTTCTAGCAGAAATTAGAAGGCTAAGCGTCAAATTCACCGTGGTGAGAAATACCCCGTTTTGTTAAAATCACTCACAAATTGTCACTGGTCGAAAGCGCAGCGCAATAAATAGGTGATTTTGACCCCATAGTGTGGCATGATGGCATTCACGACTTAAGAAATTGCAACACAAAAAAGGACTTACATATCTTACTTCTGACAGACATTAGCATAACATTTTGTAACACCATGCACCTTGCACCATGATTTACCATTTGTTCTATGAGTCAGCTCAGCAAGGGTAATGTCTCTAACACTATGAAATGCCATATTATACTGTCCTTTTCAAAGAATAAATTTTATGAATACGAACAAATTTTAATCACAAATTTCGAAATGGCAACTGCGAAATATAGCTTTATTGAAATTTTGATCCAGAAAAAGATAATGTTCTTCTCATCTTGATCGATGATGTCCCCTAAACAAACATTGAAATCGGTCTACCCCGTCACGCAAAGAAGTCCAGGATATTCAAAATGAATGGGAAAAATGGGAATGACCTGTACACGAATGTATCGGTTACCGTCTTGAGCATTCATGCGCGATTCACTGCGCAGCGCATTAGACTATCAAACCGGCTTGCTTGTGTGGGACATGGGAACTGCAGACCGCTCTTTGTATGAGACAACTGTGAGGGAAATGTATGGGCTTGTTGTGAAACTCTGTTGAGTTAGTTTACTATGGTAAAGTTACAGTGTGGAGTAAATGCATGTAACAAGTGTGTTTGGGTATTGGTACATTCCAAATATCGTTGAAATTTAGTGCATTAAATGCGTTGAAGTGTTATTGTGAGCAAAAATAAATAACGGAAACTATCCTATTCTACGAAAACATAATATTCGTTTCTAATAATATTCGTTTCTTCGTTATATCTTCGTAAGTTTTAAACTTAGTAGCCAAACCAATCGTAACGTCTTGATCTAGGAGTGATTTTTCAATCAGCAGATAAACAGTCGGATAATTTTATTCGACGTTTCATAAACCTGTGAAATGTAAAAGATCTCAAATAATCAGTCAGAAAAACTTTATAAGATGAACGATTAAAAATTAAGCGCTTATCAAATTGTTTACATAACGAATAATACAGAATGAAATATTCAGCATTCTGACCATTACAACTCTTCCTAAATAGTACTAAAATCAGACCATCCAGCGTATATATAGTTTAAATAAGACCCTGATAACAAGAAGGTAGTTTTACATTCAAGTTTAGCTGTTGTAATATAATTCTCTGTCCGTTCGAGTCTTAGCCTTTGGGGTATTTATCAGTGCTTCGGCGTATAATCTGAAAACTGTCGTAAGACGTTTATTTAGCTTTACGACGTCTATCTGTAATTTGTTGAGGAAACGCGCTATAAAGTTTTATGTTTTAGCACTGGGATAGTACCAACAAATATTGTTTTATTCGCGTCCATTCGGGTACCTACTCCCACTCAAAGTACGTGCATGCGTACAAGCTTCGCTTGGCACGCTCTATTGGAGGTACAGAGATGTTAACTCTTCATAATCAGACACTATAAAGTCAAAAGATACCGCGATATTATGTCATAATTTTGCTGAATTAGTATGAACTCGCGCGGAAATCGCAAGGGAATCAAAACCTATAGGGTACTTGCGGTTGGCCTAGGGTCATGAAATTTGGAATGAAGGAAGGTCTTATAGCACAAGTAAAGGGAAAAATCCGAAAACTGTAAATTTCTGTCTGTCTCACCGCCTGTAGAAACGCATGGAGGTATAAAGTTGAAATTTATATCGATTACTCAAGTCTGTGATCTCTTAAACTTGTGAAAAAATTAAACTTATAGGTCAACGCAATCAAAAGATACCGCATTTGTCTAAATTTAGCTGAAATTGCTTGATATTCGCAAGGGAATCAAAACCTAGAGAGTACTTCCCGTTGACCTAGAATCATGAAATTTGGCACGAAGCATGGTCTTATAGCACAAATAAAGGGAAAAATCTGAAAACTGCAAATTTCTGTCTTTCTAAAAAATATTCACATATATTTGGTTTACATGGATGACATGTGTATATTTTAAAAGTGTATAATATTTCAAATGTGTATATTTTGATTTTTTTTTAAATGTTTCTAAGTACCTATCTTAACTTTTATTTTTTTTTGGTTGTAAATTACGCAAAACATTTCCCACTCTGCTAAGCATACCATGGCACCCACGATACAGGCTCAGCCTAGTGTGGGGCCGCAGTCTAACTCCTGTATAAATTGTATTTGCACAAACGATAACTTATAATAAACCTAGCTTTAAGTCTTGACTTCTAAATAAATATATTCTTATTCTTATTCTTATTCTTATTCTTATTCTTATTCTTATTCTTATTCTTATTCTTATTCTTATTCTTATTCTTATTCTTATTCTTATTCTTATTCTTATTCTTATTCTTATTCTTATTCTTATTCTTACATCACACTTTAGTTTTTTATGTGGAAAGGAAACCTAATTACACGTGTTACGCTCTCCAAGTGTGATCGAAACCCTTGGTGCACCAGTCCTACTCGCACTTGGCCGGTTATTTTTACATAAACATTTACATACAGGCCCTGTGTTTGGGAACCAGACCAGAAACAGCGACATCCCAAACATGTAAACATCCAAGACCTCGGTATTTTTTTGTGTATCCCCAGCAGGGAATCGCACCCGGGACTTCTCGCAGGGTAGGGAGGGGCAGGGCCACAACTGCTGCGCCAGAGAGGTCGTCTTGACATACATCCGTATCTAGTTTTAAACCTCCTTATTAATAAAACGTTTTACTCCGGGACTACAGTAAATCCGGGAGTATTATTTTTTACTAATAAGGGGGTGAGTGTTTATCTAAAAGGAACATTTTCCTGAAAAAAATGATTGATTGAACGATTGGCTAGTCAGCAACTGCACTGTCTCAATATTCTCAACACACCCGTCCACTCGCGTCAAACGGACATGAGGTGCGAATGTATTTGCGGAAGGGACACCCGACACTGCGGTGAGGTGTGTTCGCACTGCGGTCGGGGTGTGGACGCGGCACTAGAATCTGTACTGAATGGTAAGTATGGTGATTGATTGTAGGTAATTTTATAAAAGGCTGTTAAAATACCCGTTAGTAATTAAGAATGGTCTAGTCTGGGATTGATTCACGTTATAAAGATGGTAGAAAAGCTGTGGCGCTTGAGTTTGGAGAGCTGACAGCAAACCAGGTTGTAGTGAAGCACTTTATGAAGAAGAAGCAGAAGAATATATCTATGGCAAGGTTTATGGATGTGTTGGCGCCATATCGCAGAATTGGCGATATCATGAAATGGTTGGCGTGTGTCTATGTGAACAACCGTTCGTTTAAATTCCACGGCCCGCTAACCTACCCACATCGAGATATAGTTCAAAACCTATGAAAAATGAGCTGCCAAGTGCGAGTTGGACTCGCGTTGAGAGGGTTTCGTGCAACAATAATAGGATTTACACAAAATATCCTAAAAGTACCCTAAAATTTATCATACAAACTTCGCACCCCAGATTTAGGGGGTTAGGGGTTTAGTTGTAGATTTCGGAGTTTTTATGGGATATGGGTGCAAACATGTACTTGCATACCAAATTTCAGATTTTTAGGACGTCGGGAAGTACCCTAGAGGTTTTGATGACATGCGAATCGGTCATATTATTAAGCACATTTTTTTTCTAAATTAGTCTTTAAAATAATATAAAATTACATCATGCACCATGCGCTTTCATTTGATATGTCACACGGCATATTTTGATTTGATTTTATTTAATTTTTCTTATTTGGCCCCTCAAAAGTGGCCTCCATATTCCATATTTAAATATTTACATTGCACCTCTGTCTTTGGATACAGATATTGTTATGTTTGCCAATTTTCAACTTCATCGGTCCAATATGTTCAGAATAAATTGCCTGTGACGGACGGACGGACAGACGGACAGACGCACGAGTGATCCTATAAGGGTTTCTTCTTCTGAGATACGAAACACTAAAACATACCAAATGAGCTGGGTCTTTTGAAGACGTTGGACGAGCTCATGTATTTGACCCTATGATACCTTGTAAATACCTACCTGACCGAATTAAAAGCTCTCAAACAATCACCTGTACCTCTTGCAGTAAATTTATATTTACCAAAAGCAAATTCAATATATTCGCCAAGTATGTCGACTTTTATTTTATTAACGTTTCATTTTATATTGTTAAGTGTTGATTGAAAGGACGAGCTTATCTTGTTCTGTTAAGAATGATATCGGATTTCATTTGCACACTCACACTGGTTGAGGCTGTTTAATTTAATTTTATAACTTACATCTCGGAAGATTTAAGACTGATTTTGGCACTGAATACTTTTAGCTGATATTTAGCCGTGTAGGAGTTAATTTGTTTTTTTCTTCTTACCGTATAGACATAGACATAGACATCGTTTATTGATAATATTAATTACAAGTCACAAGGGGGTCAGAATACATTTAAAATCATGATAGGTTTTATACTTAACTTATGTACTCTATAATATGTCTCTATATATTGTTATAAATTATTAAATAATGTCAGAATAATGAAATAATAATAATAATAATGTCAAGAGCATACTCATTGTAAGTTATAGTAAAATTAGTGCAATTTTCATTATAATATTATTAATTATTAAATTAACTAATGTCATAATATTGAAATAAATGTCAAACACATGTATGTTTAATTATAATTAATTCTTATATTAGTCACAGTCCCATAAATTCGTCGTAGCTGTAAAGGTTCTTCTCGATAAGTTCTGTTACTAAACGTTTTTTTAAAGATATGCTCGGTGCACCAGTGATAGCCTCATAGGTAACTTGTTGTAGACCACCGCGGACCCATAACATGGATCGTTTTGCCAGTTTTTGCAAGCTTGTGCTTAATAACAGTCAGCTTAGGGTGGTAAAGGTCCCTTGTGAAATGTATACGGTGGAGGTGGAGTGGTTAAGTCTTCTGACTAGTCTAGATCATGAGATTTTAATGTGTTTTAAATTAAGTTCAATTCGAATAAATTCAGATTAACTCTCTGTTTGAAGCTAAACTTATTTTTATTAGAATTTGAATGAATTAACCAGTTAAAAGTGAGCAGAGCTAGAATACGGCATTTTACGTCATTGGTAGCCACGGTTCTACCCATTACATGTTTTTTCCAATATTAAGTGTCTGTATTACGTTTTCTGTGAAATAAAGTATTAAAAAAGTAAGTATATCTATAAACCTAACAGTACCAGTACCCAGTACGTGTTCGTCAGTAAATACACAGTAAGAACATATGATCTATGATGCCTCATCATTACATCTCTAATTGGCATGAACGGCTTCTAGACGGAGATGGAGAGAGCAATTTTTGTGAGAACTACTTTGTAACGGCGGCGCTTTCATATTAAGGACCCATTACGCAGAGAACCTTAATTTTGAGAAGATTTAGTATTTTGTCTGTGCAATTTATACCTCTGCCAGTGAAATTGGAAATGAGGTGACACAAATGTGATATTCGCTAGGTATGTTAGGTAATGAACATTAGCAACGCATGATATACTTGAAATAAGAATTAAATAAATTATGAAATGAATGTAAAATCTATTAAAACAACACTTATCGATTGTAATAATCAGCACATTTTAATACCATTCTACCGATTAATTCTATTCCTTCCAATATCATTAAATGTTCAATGACCTTTTTATAATATTTGCAGATCATTTATAATATTTTTGATAGAATCAGAAGCCTAATTAAAAGATCATCTTCATTAGCAGCTCTCTTTTCTACCTAGTGGTAAATGGGTAGTCATAAATTCTTATAAATAATTACCTTCATTGCCAGTTCATCTAGTAAAAGGTTTTGTTCGAAACGGAGGAGGTGCCTTTAGGTAACTTTGGCTGACATGGCTAAGAATATTAGGAAAGTCGGGAAGAAAATTCGTTTACCCATTTGATTGCTAGGGTTCCACGGTAAGACACAGAAAGACGTTTTACACAAAACACTTCCCTTTTTTCGTCGGAGGTTAAAAACTCAACGTCTGATGAACACACAAAATCATGGCACCCCAACATCAAGCCCATCGACCAATCTATGAAGATATGAAAGTTGCGTTTAGCATTGAAGTAAATAAAGATTCTAATATCGTATACCAAATAATCGCAAAGGTTACGCATCGCCGCACGCGCAAGCCTTAGCGCATTTTCATAACAGGTTCAGCAGCGGCTTTTTATAGTGGCTCAGAGACATTGGCCTCCGCTGGACCTTTCTATGCGGGGCTGTGGGAGAGGAATTCTGGAGTTTTGGATTACTTTACTTTACTGAATAAAATCGGTCATCGGAATCGTACAACACAACTTAAACACTCAAACAAAAAAACAAAAACAATAAGAAAATTAAAAACACGTCTCTTGTATAGGGACCCCCTTTAATTTGTTATATCTCTCTTATTTCAGTACTTGTTGTTGTTGTGGCAACAGATATACACAATTACACATTCTGTGAAAATTTCAACTTTCTAGCTATTACGGTTCGTGCTCTAGGACCCGCTGACGGGCGGACGGATGGACGGACAGACGGACAGACGGACACACGGACAGCGGAGCCTTAGTAATAGGGTCCCGTTTGGTACTTTGGTATCCGTTTGGTATCCTAAAAATACTTATCTGTTATTCTAAATTTCTATTTGAATTTATTTATTTATTTATTTATCAAAGCCTACAGCACAAATCAAAATAATATAAGCAGACATAGGCCAATTAAAGGCTTCTATTTTGTAGGCCAAACATATGGTAGTGAACTTACACAATCTAAATAAAATAATAATTGAAACAAAAAGTAAACTTTAGAAAAAACCGACTTCCACAAACCCTATTTGATTAGATTGAGTTTAATACAAACTGTAACCCCTTATCCCCCCCCCCCCTTGGGGAATTAATTTAGTCAAATCCCATATCAGTGCTACCCCACGCTACTAAGGAACCCCTGTACAAAGTTTCATGGCTCTAGGTCCACCGTTTTAGGCTATGCGTTGCCTGCCCGTCAGCCACGCATTGTATTTGTACCTAGTATTGAGCAGATCTGGTGGCCATATGTGGTCTTCATCAGCAGTTCCGCATCACAATATTATGCTTACCATGTGCATTTGCACGAGTTATTATGAAAAACACAAAAATCACTATAGGTCTGCCTATAATATTTGAAGAGTTCCCTCGATTTCTCCAGGATCCCATCATCAGATCCTGACCTGGTGTCAATGGGACCAATGGGAAGGTAAACCCTTTCAAACAAAAAAATAATTTTCCAAATTGGTCCACCCGTTTAGGCGCTGTCGGGGAACATACATAAAAAAAAAAAATAAAAAAAAAAAAAAAAAAAAACAAACATCCGGACGAATTGTAAACCTCCTCCTTTGGGAAGTCGGTTAAAAAGGGGGTAATTTATAACTACCGGGTTCAAAGTTAATATGGGGATGGGGTGGGAATCTGTGTAGGGGTGTGTTTGTGTCATTCACTTTTTTACGTGCTAATTCCTTCGATCAAGGCTAATTCCAATTCGAGAGAAAGTGACAGTATAACTTTGAATATCAGTGTGCTCAGCATGCCAGTCTTTGTCACTCGGTCAACGTCGGGAATCCTACTTGCCATGTGTCAAACATGGCTAGGTCGTATCAATCTCTAGCACGGCTGACGCCCGTCAAGAGAAATTGTCATTTTTTAACGCCTTTGTCGTGTGTGGCATGCTGCCCGTACAGATACCGGTATAGGTAGCATATAAAATAGTAGTAGTTTCCACAGTAGTCACTCTTGGACACGTATCACATATCGTCTTAATCATCATCGGCAACTTGTTTCTTCCTTTTAGTCCTGACTTATCCGGTCTCGTTGCTAATCGAATCCAGGACACGTTCAAAACTTTACTAGAGTTTAAACCTCCCAAGAACATTAAAGATTATCTTATCAAATAAAATTTTTCTCTCAGTAGCTCTATCATGAAATTCTTCCATTCCCCCGATTCATTTAAATTATCCAACTCCAAACGATTCCATTTAAACTAACGAAATCGTGATCGTCCACACGTGGGCTACGATAATCTCATTATTCCGGGCTTTGTATAAGTCGCGCTAATACATCGATATCTTATAATCTCAGCCTCTCTGCTTAATTAGAAGAGCCGGCTGCGCTGCGCGAATCGTGGAGCTACGATTTGTGGATACGGCATTAAAATTATATCCCTACGGTATACCTATTATTTTTTGTCTGTAATGGCTTCCATCTATTTGACGATTCTGCCAATAGGTATCAAGTCTCAGAGATAGCACATATTTATAACGTAGATGGTAAAAAATAACCGGCCAAGTGCGAGTAGGACTCGCGCACCAAGGGTTCCGATCACACTTGGAGAGCGTAACACGTGTAATTAGGTTTTCACATAAAAAAATTAAGTGTGATGTCATCCATGTAAACGAAATTGAATATTTTTTAGAAAGACAGAAATTTGCAGTTTTCAGATTTTTCCCTTTATTTGTGCTATAAGACCTTGCTTCGTGCCAAATTTCATGATTCTAGGTCAACGTAAAGTACCCTCTAGGTTTTGATTCCCTTGCGAATATCAGCAATTTCAGCAAAATTGAGACATATGCGGTATCTTTTGATTGCGTTGACCTTTAAGTTTGATTTTTTCACAACTTTAAGAGTTCACAGACTTAAGTAATCGATATTAATTTCAACTTAATACCTCCATGCGTTTCTGAGAAAAAGTCTTGACAGACGGTGAGTCAGACAGACAGACAGACAGACAGAAATTTACAGTTTTCGGATTTCTTCCTTAACTTGTGCTATAATACCTTCCTACATTCCAAATTTCATGACCCTAGGCCAACCGGAAGTACCCTATAGGTTTTGATTCCCTTGCGAGTTCCACGCGAGTTCATACAAATCCAGCAAAATTATGACATAATATCGCGGTATGTTTTGATTGCGTGGACCTAGAAGTTTAATTTTTTCACAGCTCCAAGGGACCATAGACCTGAGTAATCGATATTAATTTCAACATTATACCTCCACGCGTTCCTGAGAAAAGGGGTCGTGACAGACGGACGGACAGACGGACGGACAGACAGACAGACAGACAGACATACAGACGGACAACAAAGTGATCCTATAAGGGTTCCTTTTTTCTTTTTAAGGATCGGAACCCTAAAAAACGGTAAAAGTATCAGTATTTGATATGAGCGAACGTTAAAAAATAAGCATATCCTTCCAATTCAATGTCAGATTACACAATTTTTTATTAACTCGGCCTATTGAAATAAATTTAAAATTTTCCAATTTATTGATTCATTCCCATTTCTCCCCATCAGCGAAAATATGATTGATAAGGTAAGGTATTATCAAAGAGTTATTTATCAATACATAGAACAAGTAGTCGAACCAGAATTTAGACCCCTATTTGTTTCCGGCATTACCTAAAGGTGCGAACGCACTAGGCGGAACTGCACCGCAGCGGAACTGAGCGACACGACGCGACAAAATATTCTTTCAAGGCAAACATATGGAGCAAACCGCACTACGCGGCAACGGAACTGCACTGCAGCGGAACTGCGCGGCAAAGTTGGGCAACTAGGCAAAAGTGTCGCTACCTCACGCCCCTCCGCCCCTCTCTCTTCTCTCTATCTCTTTCGTTCTTTGTTTGAATAACGGGCGAAACTGACGCGCCGCTGTAGTTCAAGTGCGGTTTATCAAAAAATGACGCGCCCCGTGTCGCAGTTCCGCCTAGTGTGTTCGCACCTTAAAAGGAGTTAAGTCCGCTGTTGGGCAGATGCGTACATACAAAACCTATTGCCAAATTCTAATTTAACACAAATACCGCATCCACCAAACCTCTCAATCCCTTCTCATCGTCGCAAGAAACCCTATACTCTCCAGATGAAAGATGGCACTGTAAGAAAGGCCACCTACGGTACGCGGAAAAGGCCTCATAATGCTTTGAATCAATGAGACTGTAGTCGTGTGCGCACGCCCTTACACTCGGGAGTCATTGACAAATTAAAGATGTGGAAGGTGCTTTAGCTTTTTGTTGTTCATCTTACAATGGGTTTGATGAATCAGTTGAGTAAACCAAACGTACCTACACCAGGATAACGAAGATAGATTAACGGCTAATTTTTCAATCCTCATTGCACATTCCGTTTTGTATCTGTCTGATTATCTGAGGACTTTGATATTTCATTTGTTTATCATTCATAATTTTTTATTCATAGTCTTATAAAACAATTAATAGGCAAAGGCGAGCTTATCACAAAGAAGATATTTCTTCCAGCAAACCTAGGCCAGATAGGACAGATTGTGCTGAGAGAACAGCATCTAGGGTCAGAAAAAATGGCCCAAAAGCGTATTTATATTTTGATGTTGTGTGTCGTAAACGGTACCTACGCCAAATGGTATAAAATTCATACAAACATCGACTTTTGGTGTGCAATTGTTTTGAAGTCCATCTGAGCGGTGACGATAAAATTATCAGATTTCGGAGTTGTTTACATCAAAGGTGGCCAGCCCATCGCTGCAGCGAGTAACTTAGTTGAGTTTAGATTATATTATAGTGTAAAATTTTAGTTTTGGTTATAAAACATATTACAGCAAATGTCCTCTTTCAATAACCAGCAGTTGCATCAAGCCCTACTGGAATCAAAGTCATCGAATTTCTATAGATACCCTATACAAGATGTACCGTCGTTCACAAAACGACTGTTTGCAAAACGCTGAAAGAGATTCAATCCGACTGTACACTTATTTATGACCTGTAGAGTGAGGCTAGCAAGAAATTTACAATCAATGACATGAGCTGCGGCGGTCTCTTCTCAGGAACATTATTCATTAACGTTACTTATACAGTGGATACATAAGGTAATAGGAATCACAGGCCAATGCACAACCGGCATCTGAACGTTTGACTGACACTTAAAAACTTGTCCTTGTAGACCTACATTAATAAAACGCTCTCAGCACTAACAGTTGTCACAGTTATGTCAGAATGACGCATATATCCTTTATATTCTATAGACATATAAAGGTCTCCTGGCGGTTTCCTAATTCTCAATCATCGGTTTAACAGCAAAGGAATGTTTGCCTTGAATTGAAACTAATAACCCCCAGGCACTGTAATGAGTTTTAGATACAACCATAATTTCCAATTTAACCTGTCAACTACCACAGCGAAACCGACCCACTGTCCTCTTTCTGCCATTATATACCCTACATTAAATCTATTTTCAATAAACCTACTGGAAATTAATTTATATATGAAATCTATGTCGTTGTTCCGACAGGAATCGCCAGAAGCTAGGGTCGATTATAGTTTGTAACTAACAGTGGCCTATCGCTGTTACTACCCAAACTATTTCATTTGATTGGAATAGGTTGGTATTTTTAAACGAGCGACAAAAAAAAGTCTTACCTAACCTTTCCGAAATACTTACTGAGCGACAAGTCGCTGGTGTCGCTCTGTCAGTAAAGTTAGTTAGTTTAAACTTAGTTGTTTTTTTCAATCGTTTTATAATTTCCCATTGGATGGAAGACCTTTTGTCTCAGACTAATAACAACTAATTAGTTGACTCCTCCAAGTTTTGTCTCAGACTAACCTTTTGTGTTACTGTTCACACAATGAAATTATTAGGATTGTCAAAAAGCATCTTTGTCAAGCAATATTTCCTAGAGTAGACCTTTTCTAAAACCAGAAATATAATATGCTGCAGGAAGATGTCCCCTTTGTTCAATCGTAGTTCAAAAACTTCGCAATGTAAATGGCAACCATAAGAATACTATTAACACCAGCGGTGGGCTAGCTATTGACAAAATGGCGCATTGAATACCGACAAAACTATCAACATTGATACAAAGAGAGTAGGGGGACATCCAACCGTAAGCTATACAGTTTTACAATAGAATCGGGGCCCACTAGAAAACCCTGAGGCATATGAAACCCTGGTAATGGCATCCAACGCTGCCATATAGAGTAAGTAAGCAAAGAGTTTCGTCTGAGTCCGCTACCAGGGGGGGGGGGGGCAATTCTTGCGCTATCGAGATCATCTCCACGGTCGAAGTATCGATTCGAAATACCGAATATCTCAATCGAATACAAAAAAATTATTCTCCCGACCGAGCGACCTCTATTAACCGAGATATTTCGAACCGTTCTCGAATGGTATTAATATAAATCGAGATCATTTTCAACTTTTGGTGTGGAATGTGATATGGAAACCGATCACCATCATCATCGACTATGGAGATACATCGACTATAGCGCGAGAATTGTTAGCCACAGCCGGCTAATGGCCTACGTACACTGGGACGGCATGGCAAGGGATTTTAAGTTTTTTCCAATGGATGTTCAAACGTATCGATAAAGAAATAAAATGTCCATTGGTAAAAACTAACCGTACCGTCCCGGTTTGCGTAAGCCTTTAGGAAAAACTGAACTTCCTTTACAAGTAGATACATGCAATATCCTAAGGCCAAAATGAAACGCGGTAGACTTCTAAGGCCAATGGATCCGGGTGATCCGGGCACGGCAGATGTTGATTCAAAAAGCGGTATACTGATCCCAGTAACTGCATAAATTAGTAGACGCGGTGACAAGTAAAGGAGTGTAATAGCACAGGACCATACAAATGATAATGTGTGAGTACTAAAGGAGACTTGCAGTGGGCTTTAACGTTTAGTTAATGCTAAGTAGGTAACTACTACTCGGGCGAGTTAAGTTGGCACCTGGATCGTGACGTCATTATGGCGCTCATAAGGCAATTGCATCCCGGCCGGTGTCAACCAAACTTGACCGAGTGGTATCTCAATAAATATATTTCCTTTTCGCTAGCTGGTAATACATGTGGCGTTGCGTGGTTTCGGAGAGATTCGGTGCCCTGTGATTGGAAACTATTATTTTGGTTGTATTTGTCTTGGATTGTTACACATACATATCAGACAAATAATAATGATTATGGCTACTGGAATTTAGTCAAGAATGATTTTGAATCTTTTAATTTTCATAGTTATATTTTATTTGTGGCAGCAGTAATACAGTTTACAAACTAAGCGTAATGCAAATAGAACTTAGGACCGCCATTGCTAGCTCATCGTCTAATCTAATAAACTGAGTTTTAGATTTATTTAACCTGTAGCAATCAAATAAGTTTATTTCTGTGTAATGTAGACAATAAGTCGATGGTTAAGGACTAATTACAGCTTTGGACATAGAAAGCTATAAACGGTCGTTTCATTTGATAGACGTGATTTCTACAATAAATCGGTTATTCATTTGGGGTCTGATTCTCAGTTGTCTTACTAATTCCACTTTAACTAAAAATTATAATCTTCCGCAGGTAATATCCTATATTTACCAGACTTTTCACACAATTTTACATAATAACACACTTGGTTGCAGTGCTTTAGGTAACTACAGGGTGTAACAGAAAGGGGTATACAAGCCGAAAGAGGGTTGTTAGGGACATTATTCTGAACAACTTTCACTATGGGACCGACTTGATCAGAGCCACTTTATTTTTATTAACTCAGTACATTTCGGGCCTAGCGCTCAGCTGATCTGTAATGGTGGAGTGAAAAATAAAGTTGCTCTGATCAAGTCGGTCCCGAAAGTTGTTCCGAATTATGTCTCTAACAACCTTCTTTCGGCTTGTACACCCCTTTCTATTACACCCTGTATAACAACTTTCGTTGCAAGGAGTTAGGAGGACATACCTCTAGCTATAGAGTTTTAATTAGATGCATGTTTTTATTGAGAGACTAGATGACCCGGCAGACTTCGTACTGCCTCAATTTAATATGAACTTTATTGAATAGCAATAAAGTTCAAATTGACTCTAGAAAACGTTTGTATGGGAAATAGAAAAGGGCTGTTTTTATGGTTTTCCCGGCAATTATTCGATTTTTTCTCGCCTTTTGAACCTTCCCTAGACCTCCACGAACATTTCAAGACTAAGATAAGATAAATCCGTTCAGCCGTTCTCGAGTTTTAGTGAGACTAACTAACAGCAATTCATTTTTATATATATAAGATTTAAAATCAAAGTAAGTAGTTGGAGTATTAATCTATCTTTTAATAATGATATCAATAAAATATCAGTGTAATAGGCGTCGATACAAATTAATGCTATCAGTGTATCAAATTAATGCGTCTAATTTGTAGTACTTACATTTCCGTTCTATAGTGGAATACAGAACGGAAATCTAATGTTTCCGAATGTAGGACGTCTATCTATTAGGGTACAGTTTATTTCCTTTTAGGGGCCAACTAGGGTTGTTTTACTCTGACCTAAGGTTAAAGGTCACCTAGGTTACTAAGGGACCCCCTAAATTTAACTCTACTGCTCGCAGAAGCACAAAATAGTGTTTGATTTTGACAGAGACTACCAAGACGTCAATTAATGTTTTTGCAAGGGGTTGACAACTAAATTTCCCCTTATATTAAAGTCATTTTTAGGGTTCCGTACCCGAAGTTAAAAATAATTTTAGTTAAAAAAAAAGCGTCGGGCGGTTTGTTCCATATCTTTCGTACATTAGTTTATCAAATTATCATAGAGTAACATTTAGCTGTGATGATGGGCTAGCCCCCTGTCATGAGATACAGTTGTGCCTCTGCTGCCCCGTGTAAGAATAGGCGTGACTCTATGTTTGGTTTTTGTGTTTTGTTTATTTTTTTTAAACAAAGTAACTTGTAATAATTGAAACAAAAAGTAAACTTTAGAAAAAACCGACTTCCACAAACCCTATTTGATTAGATTGAGTTTAATACAAACTGTAACCCCTTATCCCCCCCCTTGGGGAATTAATTTTGTCAAATACCACATCAGTGCTAAGGAACCACGCTACTAAGGAACCCCTGTACAAAGTTTAATGGCTCTAGGTCCACCGGTTTAGGCTATGCGTTGCCTGCCCGTCAGCCACGCATTGTATTTGTACCTAGTATTGAGCAGATCTGGTGGCCATATGTGGTCTTCATCAGCAGTTCCGCATCACAATGTTATGCTTACCATGTGCATTTGCACGAGTTATTATGAAAAACACAAAAATCACTATAGGTCTGCCTATAATATTTGAAGATTTCCCTCGATTTCTCCAGGATCCCATCATCAGATCCTGACCTGGTGTCAATGGGACCAATGGGAAGGTAAACCCTTTCAAACAAAAAAATAATTTTCCAAATCGGTCCACCCGTTTAGGCGCTATCGGGGCACATACATAAAAAATAAAAAAATAAAAAAAATAAAAAACAAACATCCGGACGAATTGTAAACCTCCTCCTTTGGGAAGTCGGTTAAAAAGCATTAGGTAATGTTGGCGTTTTTTTGACGTTTCCATAGAGTTTGGTCGATTTTGAGTATTGTTGGCCGCTCATGAAAGTTATAAATTTTGAAAGAGCAAATAAAAATAAGCTAATCTTACTACAGAGTACATATAGCTAAATCATTTCGGGGCTGAACAATCTCACTTTAAAAAAAGACAGTAGGTACAAAAAGTGTTACTTGAAGCTCTATTACCTATCTCAGCTTCCAAATGGTTTACAGCAATGCTTCCTATTTAAATATAATACAATAAGATCCTGCTACCAAATAATGATAAAGATATCGGTGGCCGCCAAAAAAAAATATACGCCAATGGTCCATAGTAGTTTACCCAAACCCTTGCTTCGTTTTAAGCCAATAAACAATATTTTATAAGAAGTACGATTTTTTATATTTATTTAACAGGAGCAGGAGCATACAAAATAAAATGGTCTATAATATCCACAGCGTCAAACCTTTTCCACGCGGAGTGGCAGAGATTCGGTTGAGCCCAGTATTGCCAGTTACACGCCATAATTATTTAATCTACGTATACAACCACAAGACTATATCAAGTGGTTCTCTGGGAAACGGGTCGTCATCATGTGATAATCGCAAAAATGGAGGTCAATGTCATAATCAGAGGAAATGTACATGACGCTGGATATACTGATTGCAATTTGGTATGATGCTGCGGTTAAAGTTAGTAGAAATGTGCGATATTTAACTAAATTTTAGTGGTTGCATTGAGTATAATATTATCGCAATTTTTGTGAAATTTATTTTCCTCGACTTTGTACGCAGAAAAAGAAATTAATACAAAAATTACGATAATTTTACATGAAGAAAAGTAATCGAGAAATACGTATATCTATACTAAAATATAATATAGATAGTACTAGGCATTGATTCTACGAAATGAGGTAGATAAATATTCATTATTTAATTAATCTTACATTTTCTACCATAAATATCTAATCTAATCTAGTTCAAAGTTTACAAATATACCGGCGAGTATGAAAATTCTATCATTGGACCACAGACTAAAATTTCCATGTCGACGATGCTAAAGAAAATTGCAGTCCCCAGGATGGTACCTATCTGATTGAGTGATAACAACCTGTAAATATACGAGTTTTATTAGCATTATCATTACTGTTAGTGGCAAACATTACAGTGCTTCTCATGGTCGGTCACAGATTAGTCTGTAGCGTACGTTAAAACGACAACTTCACATATTTCTTGTTAACATTAACAACATGCAAAGACGCTTTTACTCAACGGTGGGTGCTAGAACTGGATATATAGATAGACAGACATGCAAATTGGTAAATTCTTAGGTGATAATAAATGTGTAAAAATTTTATAGATCTATTTTTCAGAATACTCATCTTAAGAACGAAGCACTGATGTATAAACATTTATAATAATATGATTAGCAAGCGACTATTAAAAATCTGGCTAAACGTCGTCGGCACATTGAGCTGCCACCTCATATGGGAAAAGGCGTGTCGCTATGTTTCAACTTAGACCAAAAAAAATACGCACACTTAATTACAATAAGAAAAAGGCTACTCCAACTATGTAAAATAGGATAAGCAGGTATTCAGGCATTAAACAACAGCTTTCTATGCCTCTGCCTCTCCGTATGAGAAAAAGCATGCGCTATGTTTGTTACCACGTACAATTTACTAAGAGTAAATTAATTTAATTTCACGCAATCGAACCGTTATCTGAATTTTCCGCAGTCCTTTCTCAAATTGACAATTTATGAACCTTCATTTATAAAACCTAATGTAATTGTAGCCTTCTTAAAATTCATTATAACTTGGCCCTTATCCCCCTGCTTTGTGCTTGGCTGAAAGGTATCCATGTCGCGTGGTTTTCTTCCGATAGTACGGCCTTTGTAATTAATTGATGACTATTATTTCGTAGTGTAGAAAGCAGGCCATAGACGCCGGTAGTCCGCTAGACTCACATTAGTTGGGTAGGGTGACCCTTCTTAGCGTGGTCTTCTGGGACATTCCGCAAAATATCTAAATATCTATTCACTGATATTTATAACTGGCTAGAGTGGGCGCAATTGTGCGATTGCCGCAACGTATGGGAAAAGACTTGACGCCATATTATTGTCTGTGAGGGTGTGTTAGGGTGTGTATGTGTGTGTGTGTGTGATATTCACTGGGATAATTTTTAATGATTTTAGTTATGCTCTTAAATTAAGCAAAAATCACATTGCACTAATTATTACCTTCTCCCTTAATTCCTGGATGTTTAACACCTTATCCTTAGTCGATTCCTACACAATTTACCCTCGACTTAACCTAAAGTAAGAGATAGTTGTCAAAAATTGCATTTATATTGAATTGTTTGAAGACGCGCATCAATTTGGTTTTCAATTCAAGGAGCTGTAAAGCACACGACGATGCAATCGGGTGTGAGTCTCCTTTTCAACCGACTTCAAAAAAGGAGGAGGTTCTCAATTGGACCCGTATGTTTTTTTTTTTTCTATGTTTGTTACGCGATAACTCCGCCAATTATGAACCGATTTGAACAAATCTTTTTTCGGCGTATAGGTAATACCTCAAGGGTGGTCCCATTGACACCAGGTCAGGATCTGATGATGGGATCCTGGAGAAATTGAGGGAACTCTTCAAATATTATAGGCAGACCTATAGTGATTTTTGTGTTTTTCATAATAACTCGTGCAAATGCACATGGTAAGCATAATATTGTAATGCGGAACTGCTGATGAAGACCACATATGGCCACCAGATCTGCTCAATACTAGGTACAAATACAATGCGTGGCTGACGGGCAGGCAACGCATAGCCTAAACCGGTGGACCTAGAGCCATGAAACTTTGTACAGAGGTTCCTTAGTAGCGTGGGGTAGCACTGAGATGGGATTTGACAAAATTAATTCCCCAAGGGTGGGGGGATAAGGGGTTACAGTTTGTATTAAACTCAATCTAATCAAATAGGGTTTGTGGAAGTCGGTTTTTTCTAAAGTTTACTTTTTGTTTCAATTATGAAATACGTTTATGGCCACCCTACACCCTACTATGCGTGTAGCAGGAGATACGTTATCTGTGAACGCCTTTGTCCTTTAATGTTTCAAATAGCATTTAATAGCTGTTATTCATTTACTTTCTCTGAACTTTGCGCCGGCGGTGTGTTGGTTAAATTGTAATAAATTTGTGTGAGGATTTTAGTTCCTTGTGTCGCAGGTAATAGATAGACTTAGTCGCGACTAGACCCTAGACTAGAGTTTACATAACTGAATATTATACTTAGTCTTAGTTAGGTACCAGTTTTTTATATTTATCACTTATAAATGAATATAAATGAATGAATTTATTGGTTATCTGATTTCACGTGGGCTTCTGTGTCTTTACTTACGGGAAAAAATACGAGGTACCTATTATTATCAGAGACATTCAATTTTATGCTATTCAGTATTATGGCGAAACAGGACGTTACTACGACTGCCTAGGTTCTTTGTTTACGTCGCGTAAGCCAAATAAACTTAGCGCCAACCGGCAGACGAATAAATATTCTCGAATTTTTTTCTCACCGGACTCAACCCCAGGCTTCAGTTTTCCACAAACAACGATAAACCACAGACTCAACTTTATACTCTTCGAACAGAAGCACATTGCCATACCCCGATCACAGAGCCCGACAACCACCATATCCCTATGTAAATCGTAGCCGCATTTTTCCCTCCCCTCGTTTGCATCTAATATTTCACTAGAACGCATCTTGTTTATATGCCCCGCCGTTTGAGTGAGACGTCTGTCCTACGTCGCTCCGCTTTCGGCCACTAATGATGTGACTGGAGCCCTTTTTTGCGCTGTCTAACTAAATGAAGGGAACGTGAGGCGAATAATTTTGCCTGCTACTTTGTTGGGAGCTGCCGGATCGAGGTTGCGCGGTGGTTGTGTGGGTCACATACTAAAAAACAAAAGAAATTTAATATTAAGGGGGGCTCCCATACAACTAACGTGATTTTTTTGCGGTTTTTTATAGATAATGGTACGGATCCCTTGGTGCGCGAGTCCGACTCGCGCTTGGCCGATAATTTTATTTTCTTCCTCCCCAGCCCGATTTGAAACCAGGACTCTAGCTTGGGAATCAGAGTCAAACAATATGAAACAAACCAAAAGGATTGATTAAAAAATAAAAATAACCGGTCAAGTGCGAGTAGGACTCGTGCACCGAGGGTTCCGATCACATCTGGAGAGCGTAACACGTGTAATTAGGTTTACACATAAAAAACTAAAGTGTGAAGTCATCCATGTAAACCAAATTGAATATTTTTTTAGAAAGACAGAAATTTACAGTTTTCGGATTTTTCCCTTTACTTGTGCTATAAGACCTTCCTTCATTCTAAATTTAAGGCTAACCGGAAGTACCCTGTAGGTTTTGATTCCCTTGGGAGTTCCACGCGAGTTCATATATACAAATACAGCAAAATTATGACATAATATCGCGGTATGTTTTGATTGCGTGGACCTAGAAGTTTAATTTTTTTATCACACCTGCTCTGAAAATACATACTAATTATACCAATTAGAGGGAAGAAACGCCTTTATCCCGCCCTTCAAATCCTTTCATCCCAAGGTATGGAAGTTTGTATGAAAATCCTTCCGACCCAAGGGTGGGAAGTATGTATGAAATTCCATTACATACCCGGTTTTTTTATTTTTATTTGTCAGCAGTCATACTGCAAAGAGACTTTAACTGTCTACTAATTAAATTTCAAGTAATTTTTTTTTACCAGTTACCAACCTCCTTGGTGCATACAGAAAATTAAAAACGAAATTATTTTTGTATATAAAACGCGCGGAATCACGGAAGAAGTGGCTGCATGACCTTATGATCATAGCCTACTCCAGAAACGGGCGAATAAAAAAAGGAAAAGCCCGCGCATTTTCGCAAAAACTTCGATTGATTTAGCATTTATCTTTGTGTTTTTTGTAAAATATGGATACTTCGAGCGACAGTGATGATGTTATCCCTAACACACCGCCAGAACTATTAGAGACGGCCCAAGAAGTTGTTGATAATCTGTTGCCGGAAAAGTCTAAATGCAGATACAACAGTACTTGTACTTTTAACTAAATATAAACATTTCTATGCATTTATGTCCATAATTTTCCTCGTAGGTGTAATAAAAAGCACTATACATGCCTCAGGATAAAGTACAGTTCCATACCTCAAATGGTTTGCGCCCCTCGCAAGCTCGTGGCGCAAATGCCATAATCTCGGTATGGAACTGTCACTTTCTTCCCTCTGAAGTAATGTACTATTTCACAGCTCCAAGGGACCACAGACTTGAGTAATCGATATTAATTTCAACATGATACCTCCACGCATTCCTGAGAAAAGGGGTCGTGACAGACGGACAGACGGACAGACAGACAGACAGACGGACAACAAAGTGATCCTATAAGAGTTCCTTTTTTTCCTTTTAAAGATCGGAACACTAAAAACAGTAATTTGTACTATCTGGGCAATTCCGAAGGCACCAATACCATCTAAGGAACTAAAACAAAGTTGTGACGTCTAGAATTGGCATCAGTATAACCATTCCGAAGTAACCCTCAACTAAAATATGCCAGGCAATAACAGAACCGGTCCCTATAGAGGCAAGTATTAATCTGATGTCTTCACGGATGCAAATGAAATTAGCCGTCTAACAGTTATCAGTGGGTCGCACCGTTTCGCCGATTCAGGGTAAGTCCATTATCTTTCGGAGGGATACCACAACCTTTTTGGCGTTCAGCTTAGGTAACTAAATTGATTTGCAAAAAAACAATGACCGTCTTATATCAAGTCTTGTATCAGGTGAAGTAAAATTCATTATCTCTTCACTGTAGTATAGCAAAAAAATCACGACTCGCATTTTTCAACCTTATGACTTGATAATGAAGTTCAAAACCTATGAAAAATCAAAGAAAAGACAGTTGGCAAGTGAAGGAATAAGGCAGTTTCGGAATGAAAATAATGGCTATGTTGATACTTGATTTGGTTGGTTGGTTGTTTGGCTTGAGTTGAATGGTTGTTAGATAAGAAATCTAAACTGAAACGGCTCAAATAAGGTGTTACTAAAGGCGCTTCGTCGCCGAGCGAAAGCCAGTGATAGCAAGACTTTGAGTGTCTATCAAACTGAGACGTCTGTTATGCATCCGAGTTACCGATAGAAGTTTAACCGCTATTACTTGGTACCCAAGTGTCGCAGTAAACTTACACTTTAATAGGAAATAATAGACCTTAGCACTTTTCAACTCTATTGCTGCCAGATAAGGCAGAGAAGTGTTAAGGCGTACATTTTACTAGTAGTTAATCCTCATCTAGTTTACAGCCATCTATTCCTTCTTAGGTGGGAATCCTCTTAACTCATAATCCTTAGCAGCTTCCTAAGTCCTTCCTACCCACGCAAACCATGCAAAAACCGATCTTATTACCTTGTAGTAGGTTGAGGAAGTGAAACTCTGGTTTTCATGTTGTGATAGTTTCAATAAGCTGTCTGATACCAAGAGGTTTCTATTGACACTATTTACATTAGTGTTATTAGTTACAGGTGATTATAAGATTGATGTTTTATTGGCGTTATAAATCTGATAGGGTCAAGTCTGAAGCTAATGTGGACCTTATTATTTAATGATCTTTAGAAGCGTTTCAAATGTCTTCTTATTTTTCGCAACGAGCTTATAATGTCTAACGATACTTGTGGAAGTATCCATTCAAGTAAAGGAATGTCGGTGATTCATATAAATTTAAATAGATAAAAGGTTTAGTTAAGTGTTTTAAATTAATAATTTCATTCTGAAATTAATAGTTTTAGTATATTATTCGTATATCACTTATATGATCCTGAAATTACGCGCCAAGTTTCTGAGCGAGCTGTGAGCTCTTTTTCTCGCACATGGTAAAGTGGGTTAAGAAAGAGAGAGAGGTAACTTGCTCACAGAAGAAGAATCTTGGCACCCTCGACGTACAATAGAAATTAACCGACACGTCACCACCACTAAACATTTAATTGTATTTCCAAGCTTTTATTCACAGCCGCTGCTTACAAAATGACAGCTAATTTGCTACCAACAATAAAATAATAACATTTTAATTCCGGGGCCATTCTCTGCGTGAGAAAATTCCGGCCGGCCCCATAGTTAAAGATATTAGCCGCGGTTCATATCGAGAAATGACTAGAATTACTGTCTATGGCCAATTTAACACAGTGCATTTGCACCTGTTGATACTATCTGTACTTTATCTACATAAATAATAGTATCTGGCCGTCTATCTTGCATAATAGGGAACCCATTTAACAACTAAGTAACATAACTCTCTTGATGTGCCTTTAGGGTATTATGCCGATGTCAAAGACATAATAAAAACCTTACATTACTCCACCTCTATCCCACTAGACCGGCCAATTATCAGGCCGGTAAGAATTTTTGTGCAAATGCGTCGTGACGTCACAAATCATCTTATGTCTTTCGAGTGCGACTATTTAGAACACGAGTTGTTAACAATCTCGAGTTAACTTTGTGTGTTGGTTAAGCTTTTCAGTTACGACAACCGGTAGCAAATAAGGTTTTAAATTTGATTCCAAAACTATACCTACTGAAGTTATCAATAGCTTAATGTGTGTGCTTATTTTATCTAAGAATTATTGAGTGATAAGCTCGCCATTGTACATGTAAGTACAATCTGTGGAGTATCTGAAACAAGCTTCGGCACAAACGCGGCCAATTTTTGAAAAAAAAAAATCATTTCACTAAATAAACTATTTAGGTAATGGTTCCACGCGATAGGAAGAAGAAGTACATATTATTCCTGTATTAATTTGTCTAGACAATTGCTGTGAGCAATAAAAATATGCGAAACCATTCTCGAACTCCCACACTACTTCTGTGTTAGTGTCAGAGGGCTATTAAAAGTTATACCCCCTCATTTCGCGCCAACTCTACCGACTAATTTAATATCACAGAGAAACAATTTCGTGCAATTTCATCCAAGGATGATATGAAAACATATCAAATCCGTGTACATTAATTACACAGGTGGCAAAACAAGATAACGGTTTCACGTACATGAGGCTACAGCCGGAGCTTTCAATTAAAGCTCTCCAAGGAATGTGTAAGTGGTGGTTAGAAATATAAATTGTAGTATAGATGGTGATTTGTGCCCACCCTGTAAATTAGTTTAGATACAGTTGCAGTCTGCTTTCTAGGCTTTTGAACTGTGAACAGAATATTTCGTTTTGTGACATCACTTCCGCCTGCTATCTCATTCACTGGCTTGTCGTCCTATCCACAGACCATTCTCATTACAAATACGGTATTGGACAACATTAGAAATATTCGACAAAATTTGGTAATTCTATCAGGTAGTAGCTTAGAAATCTATATTTCATTATATTTTAGAGTAAAATATGTTTATTTTTTGTGGATTCCAGGAATTAAAATGTATAAACTATCGAAATATAAATCTGTGCTGAAAACATGACGAAAACGCTCTGTCTGACGTTTATCTCTCTGGTGACGTCACACGCTCGTTTCTGACATCTGGCTTGACTGAAGCGGGCGTTCACTCACGAGCATGTGACGTCACGCGAGTCATGTGTCGGGCGCCATTAGAAATACAGCGTTTTTGGCGCATTTTTTTTTTCAAATTCAACTATATTATTATTTTTTATTGAAACTACAGAAGATATCCCGGAAATATTAATGTAGTGCGCTTGCAATGTAATAACATTTATTTTAAAACTACTTCCAAAATGAGGCCAATACCGTATTGTGGCAATGTCCTTCAGTACACCAAACGTCAACTTGACTGTTTGGTCTAAGTTAGTGCTTTTCACTAACTTGAACTGGACTTAAACGCTATTATACAAGGTGTAAATGAATGAAGAAGTGAAAAAAAAGTTGCTCTGATTAAATCGGTTTCATAATTAAAGTTGTTTAGAATTACATTTACACCTAGTTGGTAAAATTCTATAGTTTTATTGTGCGAGTAACTACACCACATTTAAGGTACTATCAAGTATCAATACCATTATACAAAATACCCTAACCAAACCATTAAACCGATGACAAGTGTACCCAGTTACATTAACCGACGATTAAAATCTTAACCGGTAATTTATGCTACAGCTCAATTACAAACTTCGTGTTATAGCGTTTTTGCAACAGGTTCTATATGGTTTTAGTAATTTCTGTTCCCATTGTATTGTTTTTATTGTCCAAAGTTGTTTTTAACCGAGCGAGCGAACTGTCTCCGTTTCAGGATTGGGCAAAAATGCTTTCGTCCGTCTGTTCTCCTCTACAAGTCGCATTTCTCAGCCGATTCTCGTGAAATTTTGTGAGCAGGTTGAATAATTTAATAGAGTTTTTAGTCGATTCAGTTTTTGTTTTTTTTTTTCAATATGGAGATATTGGGTTTGAAAATGTTAAAAAACTGCTACAGCCCAAACGGCTAGGCCGATTTTTACAAATGAGGTGTCGTTGGATTTGTGGAGACCGTGAGAGTGACACAAACTATGTAATTTTAGTAAAAAGTCAATATCGCAATTTAAGATGGCAAAATGTAGTTTACAAAGTTATTGGTGCGTACTTTCATACTCCATGTACGTACATACGTACCAGGTACATTCATAAGTGAAAATGCAGTTGGGTTTTTTGTTTTTAGAATAATTCACACACGTTGTAGAAGTAAGACATATTTTAACTAGATCGAAATTAATTCGAAATTCAAAAGTGTATCGGATATGACGTCAAATCGTGACGCGTTCATAATAAACTTTGTACTCTAATTTCGTCCAGTTTTTGATTTTAGAATTGCCCTGTTTTACTCAAAAATATAATAGGCTTATGTGTTTTTGGTTCTGGTAACAATTTTGCCTTCCATTTGACGGGAATTGAGTAATTACCGGTAATAGCGCCTGTGACATGCGCGCACGTTTTGTGCGCCCTGCGCGCGCACCTTTTTGCGCTTCTCCTGGACGCGCAAGTTTTAATTAAAATTTTACGCTTTATTACGAAAACTATGCAAGGGCGGCCGCTGCAGTGAGTTAGGTATTCGAGGTATATTCTGACTCTTACTTTTAATTAATTCTTAATAAAAAAATATTTTCTGATCAACTATGAATCTTAGCCTTACTAGTTTTTTATCATGCTTATATCTTTTGGATTGACGAACCACACTAAATTGCTTTAAAGCACTATTCAATTGTTTGACAATTTAACCCTGTCAGTGAACATTCTCCTGGCCGAAAATGAAACAAAAATGACATTAAAATTAGGGAAAATTAAGTTCTCATCCCCTTGCAATAGACATTAATTGACGTCTTGGTAGTCACTGTCAAAGTCATACACTATATAGTGCTTCTGTGAGTCGTAGAGTCGGTTAATCTCTACTTCAAAATTAGGTCACTGACACCAAAAGCCATAAAAAGGTCAGACACAAAGAAGGCCCAGTGTTTAACACCCATGCACCTCAAGGGTATAGACCATTTAACCGCCACGTCATCTTTTGACAAAGCGGACCCTCTGCTTTCGGCGTTCATTGTTTCAAAATTTTAATTTTCGAACGAACGTTGATTGATCTCCGTTCAGAAACGAAGATAACACAACACGGCGCTCTCGACACCTTCTTTTTTGTTTGTTTAGCGGCCAGTGTCACCGACTCATCCGGTTTATATCGAGATTTCGAATGCATTTTACTTTTTAAACTGAGTTAAAGGGAAAGGCGCTACTAAGTCTTTAAACTAGGTCTTGATGATGTGTTATCACAAGTACTTACTAAGTAACGGGACTTTAGACAACTAAGTCTATGTAGGCCGCACAAGCTAGACTCAGATTATGCGTAAAGATTGTCTTTGGAATGTTAGCTCTGTCTAAAGCATTATGTCTTCTGCTATGAATTGTGTAGTCACGAAATATGGTGCTTTATTTTGTGCAAACGGCTGATATCTCTTTTACGGCTTTGGCTTACCTATTGAACGAAACTTGGTACATTTACTCACGATATTCTTGGGTAGTTGACTCACATTTAAACCAATCTTACAATTTGGTGACAGATCTATTATTTTGTATATCGATCCTCCTACTTTTTGGAAAACCAACCTTTTATTGGGGCAAAGAAAAAAAGGCTAAACTTCGGCACAACTGTGCCTGTTCCATCCCGTATGGGAAAAGATGTGACGGTCTACGTTAACAAGACGGAAAGTAATAGTTAGTATAAATTACGTGTAAAACAAACAATCCATCATAACTTAAACAGAAAAATACACATGGACGAAGTTTACTGAAAAAAAGTAAGAGCCTAAGTATTTTGCGACGCATGGGAACTAAAAATAGTAAAAATAATACGTCTGTATATTTACTTTGTGAAACGCATATTTTACGATTTCGTTGGCAGTGCATTTGCGATATTTAAATTTATAGCAAATCGTATTTATAACTTACCAGCACATAAATAGGTTGAATATATGCACTGGTAAGTTGTAAGTACATAGATTGGCCCAACTTCGGTGGGCAAAAATTTTTTTTTACTCATTCATTCAGTCCAGAATTATAAGCTCATCTTTGCCCAAAAAGTTTTAGATGATATACGACTACCTCAAAAAAAAATTAAGACAGGGTGAATTACTATCAATAAAAAAATAAAACATCACGCCTTTTCCCATACATATACGGGTGAATGTTTTTGTCATGTTTAATCCCTCAGATCAGATGAATAAACGCTATATGAGGATTAGATAATCGGAATGGAACTCGGCCTAGGAGTCTCAAATTCACAGCATGAAGGTAAACCCTTTTCAAGCCTTCATATTTGCACATTTGCCAAGACCTTGCTCACAAGTTCACTTACCAACGACGTCCCGGTAAGTAAACACTACTTTAAACACCATGTTTAAACATGTTCTGTACTGCATACGAACCTGAAACAAATGACAATAGAATTAGTTAAATATACAGCCTATTGATGATATCTAAAATTTGGGTAACATATTACAACATTATGATTTATTCTATAAAAAGTTACAGGCCAGAAACACCGACGGTATCCACATTATTTAAACATATCGTATCGGACTGTTTAAAACAGGCTCCTAATCTTCTAGTATAATTTAAATACTGTACTATAAAACAATTCTCATATACCTATAAGGAGGAATACTAGGATAGTCTCACAAAACTAACTATTGAACATCTGAATGCTATTGTGTAGAACAAGTGCCACGTAAAAAGTTAAGTGCCATGTGCCAAATAAGTTTCTAGATCACGTAAAAGTGTTTTGTCAAATCCATAACTTTTAAAGTGCCACTAATCTTATGTCAAAATCATCATATTTAGACCATGCAGTCGTATAAACTTACACGATAAGCTACGCACGACTCAGCGGTCTCCATCAAACAGATACGAAGACGGTATGATGTACTTTGTATAGTACAAGGTGAACTGAACGTGCAAGTTTAGGATAGTATTGAATTTTCTGCGTATGCTGTGTGCACGCTTTGGTCATCGTCGTACGCTCAGCTCATATGAGACGAGATGTAAGCACTACCGCATAAATACACTTGCAAACCGTAGGAAATTCCAAGACCTCGTCTGTCTTCATAAAATAGTCAGAGGCACCATAGAAACATCACTATTATCAAACATTGAAATCCACGTCCCTAACCGATCCGTGAGAATCCCCCGCACTTTTTCTATCCCCCCTTGCAGAATTAACGTCAGCACCAACAACCCACTGGTGAGGATATGTCGTTCTTACAACGCAGTCGCAGCTAATCATGATCCCAACGGGCCTGACATCTATCACGATTCACTGCCATGCTTTAAATATAAAATTTTAAAATTGTTTAATTAGTTTCAGTTTCTCTTTTTATACATGCACATGTATTCAATATGTGCATAATTAATATTAAATAACCTTTAATAATCCATTAAATAACTATAGATTTGTATTATTATGTGCTCCTTGTAAAGTGTGTCAGTAATGCTGTATACACATGCTTTTGGCGTTGCAGACAGAAATGTTTGTTCTAATCTTAATGTTGTAATGTTTGTCTGTACTGCTGTTTTGTGTATTAATAAATAAATAAAATAAAAAACCATACAAGAGACATAAGCTAATTATTCAGACATAAAAATAAACAAACAAAATGACAGAACCAACCCACTTTGCACCTGCTATTGTGAAGCATAGCATACATAATGTTAACATATGCTAAGGTTATTAACCTATACACAGTATTCTTTCTTTCTTTTCATGCAAATGAAAATTACTTTACTTTACTTTACTTTTACATCTACAATCGATCGATATTATTTATTTACGTATAGCTTAACAATAGAATCGATCGAATCAAAAGTATTATTTTATTATCTCTATAACAATCGGCATGCAAGAATTATTTAATAATTATTACTATTTTGGGTCCTGGCGTATGTTTGTATGGAATGATGGTATAAAATGAGCTTCACGTTTAAAGCTATCGGATGCATATCATCTCCATTTATATTTGTGTTTATAACTCTGTACAAGAACATGGCCTTACCGTCTGCGCCATCATTTTTTTTATGATTCTCTTAGATCTATATCGGTTGGAAAATTGTAGAAATGAAGACTTAAACACATACATATTCGAATTTAGTATAGTGTGGATACTACATATGTCAAGATTTTAAAGTAGACTGGGTTAAGTAAAAACGTTTATTAGTTGTGTAAAACACAGCATTACTTACGGCGGTTACAGTACGGTTGTTCCCATACGGAGTGGCAGAGGCACAATTGAAGGGTTTTTTTTTACAAAAACAACGCAACTAACAAATTTGTTAATTTTTAGGGTTCCGATCCTTAAAAGGAAAAAAGGAACCCTTATACTATAGTGGTTGTCAAAGGTTTTTTTGGTGACGGAACCCTTTTGGAAAGCGAAATACTTGACGGAAACCTACAATAAAACAAAAATGTCTTTATGTGCATACTTTATTAATAAGCATATACGAGTAAAATGTTACAGTTACTTATTAAAAAAATCTTATCACCCCAGTGTCGTCAGAGATTTCAGTCGGTAAAAAAACTATGTTGTGTGTATGTATGTGTATGTTAAGTATGTTGTTTGTTCTGCACTCAACTTTTCACGTTTAATTCGAAAACAGTCAAGAATTGTAAGAAACAATGTAAAAGCAAATCAAAGATGACAAAATTCCGCGTCAATAACAAGGAAAAATACTAAAATTAGTCCAGTAGTTTGACTTTATTTGGGGTCCACAATACTCCTAAATCAATAGAATCAATCAATACAATCAGTATGTGATTCATTTCTTGTATTTATTTACCAGGCCACATCCGCATAAAAACTTTTTCGACGGGATACTCCATCCCTACTGCAAGTTCCAGAATATCTTCCATGTCCAAAAGGTTTTGGGCCATACCCGTTCAGGGCTTTGAAAACCAACTTTATTTGCTCGTAAAACCTAATTACACGTGTAACGCTCCCCAAGTGTCATCGGAACCCTTGGTGTTCGAGTACTACTCGCACTTAACGTTTATTTGTTTCTGATAACACTGAAATCGTCATCGTTGATTGCCGATGTTGTCTCCCCTGTATTTATTTAAGACCTATATTAAATCTATCATGAAATAATCAATTTTATTCTAATTCTGTTATTCTATTATATTCTATTCCTGTATAATTTCCTCTAAAAAGTTACGTTGTTTTTGGAAAACCCCTTCAATTATGCCCCCGGTTAGCCAGTTATTCAGTACTCGATAGGATATTTATGTTTCTGATACCTCACAAACAATTTGCCCTGCTGCTATCCTAGTGTGAGACCAGAGGCTGGGTAATTGTTTACGTTCAGAATCCATTCTCAATTTGCTTCAACAGTGTTATGTTAAAACTATTCGTTCGGGAGCGAGACCGAAATGGTGCTTATTCTTTTGTTTATTCACACGGTAACTCCCTGAGGTATTGCGCCTGCGTTGGTCGGCGACACAGAACATAAAGGCTACAGAAGTTAAGGTTCATACATGCGGTCGAGAAACTCACACATAGACGATCGATAACTTCTGTGGCGTATCGGTTGAGATTCGGCCTCGAAATAATAATAATAAAAGTGCAAGGTTCTATTCGGGTTGGCAGTCGCTCACGATCGAAGATTAGACTAATCGTCTTTCAGGGTAGTGCTACTGAGCAACAAAACATTCTAAAGACGTTAATTTCCAGATTCTCGATGAAGAAACTGACCAAATGATGATCTTTCAAATACACTTGACACGGCAAAGTCAAAAGAGGTTATCTCGCCTAAACAAGAAAATAAACGGTCAAGTGCAAGTAGGAATCGCCTACCAACGCTAGCCACCCGAAACTAACTCTGTAAATGCAGTTCAATATATGTGTGTGCATCCGAAATTAATGGAGTGCATGAGCTTGACTTCTGCAGATAAATACTTTGTGGCTGCGTAGACGCATTGTGCGCAAGACCCCCATAGGTCAGGATTTCACGCCAATCTGCCGACAGTGTAAACAGAAGCGAACGTGCGGCTGAGAAAGGCTATTTAACTCGGCGAAGTTTTAAAACTGAGGATACTTTTGGAGTTGAAATCGACATCTCTGTGTTTCTAACACCCCTTAGACCCGAAAAACAAAAGGCGGGTCAAGCAGTAATTTTGGGGCAATGATCATGTCGTCACACATGTAAGATAAACATATATCTTTCGAATTTAAGGCCAGTGGCGTGATTCTCGCGCCTTCGATATACGGACATTTATTTATTTATTTATTTATTTATTTATTTATTTATTTATTTATTTATTTATTAATACACAAAACAGCAGTACAGACAAACATTACTACATTAAGATTAGAACAAACATTTCCGTCTGCAACGCCAACATTGTGTCCTATATTGACAGATTCCCATACAAAATCACTTGACATAGGTGTGGATATCGTTTATCGAATGCGCGAGAATCATACCCCAGAAATATAGAACGTCACTTAGCACTCTCAAGCGTTGTTTCATGTCCAATATATCAAATTACATAAATTACTTCGGTTTGTCAAAAGCTATATTACTAACAACACCGTTTTTAGGGTTCCGTACCCGAAGGGTGCCAAACGGGACTCTATTACTGAGACTTTGCTGTCCGTCTGTCCGTCGGTCCGTCCGTCCGTCCGTCCGTCCGTCTGTCACCAGGCTGTATCTCATGAACCGTGGTAGCTAGACAGTTGAAATTTTCACAGATGATGTATTTCTGTTGCCGCTATAACAACAAATACTAAAAATCAAAAGAAATTTAATATTAAGGGGGGCTCCCATACAACAAACGTGATTTTTTTGCTCATTTTTGCTCGATATTGATAATGGTAGCAGGTAGACGCTTAAAATGTTCACAATATATTGAGTATATTATTTACATAAAAAATAAATAATTAAATTAAAATTAAATTAATATTTAGGGGGGGCTCCCATACATTTTTTTTGCGGTTTTCTATAGATAATGGCACGGAACCCTTCGTGCGTGAGTCCGACTCGCACTTGGCCGGTTATTTACAGCAGAACTGAACCTGACATCTATTGGTCTCCCCGTTTGCGACTATCAGAGGCGTGGTACATTGCTACGAGTATGATCTCTTATTCGCTCGCAAGCAATAAACAGTTTACGGCATTTGAAACAGACACAGGGAGGTATTTGAAATAGCATACAAGCAATCAATAATGTTAGCAAGGCTGAAATCCCCTTCATTCCTAATCAAACATTTGAGCTTTGAGTCGGGTAAAACCAAATACCGGCGTCGTGTTGCTTCGAAATGTCGAGTCGCTGATATAGAGAAGGTGCAGTTAAACCGACGTGAAGAACACATCATGAGGAAACCTCCATATCTTCATAGTAGCAAAAAATATAAAGGTTTCCTTTCACGCAAACCCAGAGACTATAATATCCAATTGACTGCGCCTGCGGGGGAATGCGGCTCGCCAAACATTGCGTATCATGCAAACACGTATCTATGCGCTCTCCACTGGATATGTGCGCAAAACGGATTATGGGAAAAACTGTCTAAACATGGGCACGTGTTATGTAAGGTGGAGTTTGACCTATTGACCGAATTCACAGACTGAAGTTCAAAAAAGTGCCATATAAAGTGATAATGATGTTATTTTCCGAGCGATGGATAGCTTAAATAAAAAAACTAAGTTTCTTAATACTTATATTACATTACAACTTTTTTTTGCCGCTTCTGTGCATTGGACTTTTTTAATTTAATTAACAAAATAGAGGTATCAATCTTAACCCCTACCATACATGCCATACGTTTGTTGCATCGCGATTTTGAACCTCATACCTTCGTAATAAAATTCAAAACCTATAACGGAAACATGACGTTCCGGAACAATTACATAAAAAGACACGGATTATAGGAGAAAAGGGGCTGGATGAGGAGAAATGAGACATTTTAGGTATCAGTCAAATTTTTAGTCTACCATACATTATGCATTAGTGCCTAACGGCCGTAGTCAGAGTCGTTAAATGATTCATTAACACGCCCCTTCGCTAGAGGACAAAAGAGTCCTTGACTTTGACAGTGGGTACCAAGACGTCAGTTAATGTCTATAGCAAGGGGATGAGAACTTGATTTCCCCTAATTTTAATGTCATTTTTTTCCTTTTCGGCCAGGAGAATGACAAGCTCTAGTCCGAAAGGGGGATTACTAAGTAAAGGATTTTGTATAAAAATTCAAATATGGAATGGGTTTAATCATTCATTAAATGACTGAGTACGGCGGTAAGTGACTGTACCTTGAGAGTTCTGCCAACCGCGCTCTCTCGCGGTCTTTCCCGATCTCGATGTGTTAATATTATTTACTGGCGTTTAACTTTCGTAATTGTAAACGATTGTGCCGAGAACGCTTTGGTCTTCAGTCGAGCCATAGAGTCAGACGGCAAGCGGAACAATGAAATGATATTATTATTATTTGTAATTCAATTTTGGTGTTACTGTTATTGCAGTCAGTTTAACAAAATTATTGTAAGCTTTGTTTCATATATTTATATCTATTAGAAGGCTTGTTTTCAATGGGAATCTAGGATCTCTTATATTATAGCCCTGGTTTTCTATCCGGGATTGGAACATACAATTTTTTCTAACTCGTAAAATTTTACTGTGGGACCGGGCCTCTGTCCCTAATTATGGGAAAACGCGTGACACCATTGTTTTGTTATTGCGAATGATGTCGCGAATTTCGTAGCCCAAAATATTTTCTGTTATCATTCTGAGTTACTGGATTGTTGTGTTGAAGGATATCTAACTGTTAATACTCTGAGAAAGTTGTTATATTTGTTGAAAGATAATTTAACACTCTCCCACATCTATTTTTCAATATTGTTCGTTTGGCCCGCGTGTGTGCTTATGCGAGAAAACCTACTGACGAGAATTGGGATTCATCCGGGATGGGGACAAAAAAAAAACCATGTCTTGGATGTTTACCTACATGTTTGTGATGTCGCTGTTTCTGGTTCCCACGACACAGGGTATCCTAGTGTGGGGCCAGAAGCAATGTATGTGCCTGTATGTATGTGTAATGTTTAATGTGTAATATAATGTGTGTGTGTATGTGTATGTGTGTGTATTTTTCGTAGCACCCTGTACATATTCTTACCTACATCGGAGTATGTTTTAGTCCTTCCTTTAAATAGCCCGTTTGCTAAAATTAACTCGCATATTTGAACAAGGAAAGGGTTGTACCGAATGGTTAATAATTAATTATCCACTAGTGAGGCTCTGAGTCGAATGTCGGGCTTGATCGAAAAGAGATTCCTGCATGGAACTAATAAACCGTGTCCTGATTCCTTAGAAGCAGGAGGATGGAACCAATATCGTATAATATTATCAACCTGGGACATTGAAGACATCTGTGGCGTTGCGTTTGGAAGACCTGCCTAAAAATTTAAGTGTGACTTTGTGTTCTGGTTGCCACGACTCTAGATTTAAGTAGGTACTAAGGTTTTTAATGACAATGATATCTAGATAGTACAAGATAGTAATATATTTTTATCCCAACATGTAAAATCACCATGAATTATAGAATGTTATTAAATAACTGAATAAACGTGAGGATAATTCTGCCTCTGCCACCCCGTATGGGAAATACCGTGACACTTTGTTATTTCCACCGGAAACAACCACTTAAAGTTAAACCAACAATCACAACATTATGACAATCCGTGAATACCGCCATTATTTATTACAGAGCTAACCGCCAGCTACAATTGTCAGATTAGAGATTACTAGAAATTCTTTAACGGGACTCGGTGGATGCCCACACGGAACTGGGGACGGACTTGTCCTTAGCAGCGGGTTAGGCTGGCTGTAGACTGGCAACCGCATAAACATAAACATTGACATACAGGCACATACATTGCTTCCGGCCCCACTTTAGGATACAATTTGTCGTGGGAACCAGAAACTATGACATCACAAACATGTAAACATCCAAGACCTGGGGATTACTTTTTGTTTTTTCTTTATCCCCAGCCGGGGATCGAAACCGGGACCTCTCGCATGGTAGGTAGAGCCACAACCGTTGCACGCATGCATGCTTAGTAATTTCCTCCACTCGATTTACACTCATCTCAAGCTAACTCAAGAGTGTGTGATGTTAAAAATATACTGAGCGTACGGGTGTTAGGGTTATAGATGCAAAGCTGAGCCTACACATAACTTTCTAGGTTTATAATCATGAAAAATTGTTAAGTTGTCAACAACACTTTGTTCTACCTATTAACCTAACCTATCACAATAATTTTAAATTAAAGGATTACTTTTTACTCATAAATACGTAAGTTTTGCTGTTTAGGACCTTGATGACAGCTCAATTTTTGACGGACGCTCAAAGTTTTTTTTTATTAGAGACTCTTTTGAGATTAATTTCGCTCTTGTCAAATTTAAAAGATCTTAATTTGGTCAGAATCTCTCGCAAGAACCTGGAAATTTACCTCTCGACAATAATTTGTTGCTCTAACTCTAAGCACTACCCTGTAGAACGTACAGGGTGATGGGTTCCAAGTATTCCATACGGATGTGACCGACTTAATAGTGATAAAGGCCAGTCTCTTATGAACTGAGGGTGAGACGTGGTCGTAACTCTGTGGCCGCGCTTAGCTAGATGTGCGGGCAAACATCGGGCCTGTACGGCCGTGTCGCCCGTCACCGCTACAAGCCTAGCGACAACTACTCATTTGTGGCATGTTATTGTTGTTATCACTTGTTAGTGTTCGGACGTTGTTATGTTGACAAATTTCCTCTTATGAAAGGTGACGCGCACGTACAAACACAGAAATGGAACAAAATAGTTTAAAACCTAAATCTGAAGAATCTTTTAGATCGACTTTAAAAGCAATGAGTACATCTTTCATACATACAGCTGCTGAATAAAAAAACAACTTTATTGTAACCTTTTTGTGTAGTGAAGTTTTGGCGTTGCGGTCAATGCTTGGTCTCAGGTTTGAATCCCGGCTTGGGAGAAAAAAATAATCCAGATCTTGGATGTTAACATGTTTGTGATGTCGCTGTTTCTGGTTCCCACGACACAGGGCATCCTAGTGTGGGGCCAGATGCAAGTATGTGCAAACTTTATGTATATCATGCTGTGTACGTCATACATGTCTGATAAATCATAGAAATTTTGGCAAAAGTCGTGACGGCATGGTCTACAGATTGAAAGGACAATTGGTAATAGTGGTGCCTTATTTTTTTTCACGCGGCCATCAACCAAACCTTGACCTATCCAAATATCAACCCCACTTAGTGTTGCTTAACCTCAACGATCGATCCGATCACCGAGCCAAGCTGAGCCATGATTACGCTATGATTACAACTACGTTTGCACGCTTAACTTGCCCCTAGGAGACCAATATATCTCAAAAACCTAATAAATGTTACAAACTTTGAGCTCCTCTAGCTCAGTCCGGACTGAGTGTAGAGAATATTATTATGTCCTACTAAGTTTTAGTCGTTACACTATTCTGCATAAGAAAGAATAATTGTTACATAGAAAAGATTTGTATATATATATATTTATTGCACATAAAAGACAATACACAGAAAATACAGAGAAGTAATACAACGGGCGCGGTAGTATACTTCAAATATTGAAGGATATGTATCAAGAAGACAAAAACGATGGGCTAGCCGCCTGTCACGCTAAATATAGTATTCAATAACTGGCTAAAAGTAGGCATATTTGTGCCTCTGCCGCCCCATATTGGCAAAGGCGTGACGCTCTGTTACGGTTGTGACAAGATTGATGACGTCAAGAGTGAAGCATTTCCGTCAAATAAAAGGTAATTCTTTGCCTTATTTATTCGGCCTGGTGTCGTGTGTTTTTCAAACGTGAAAGAAAGTTAATAATAAAAGTGTAACAATAGCATTCCACCGCCTGTCTCGGTAGATAAGGAGGAATTGGAAAAAAAAGCTTTGAACTTTTCAATTTCAATTACACCACTGTTTCTATTTTTAAACGGTTTCACGTTTTGGTTAGTTTAATAGGCATTCTACTGAATGATTAATAGATGTTCCCAGGCAAATTCTTATTTTCTTTTAAATAACCATACGTACACATACATATAACGGTTCTTAGTATCCTACCAAATGTGACACAAATACAATGCTCAGGGAGCACTTATCCAGTGGAGGGCGTATACTCGTAGATACATTTTCCTTTGAAACACAACTCACCAATTTACGGGTGGCGGGGGACGAGGTAAGAGAGCTGTGATTGGTCAGCCGCTGCGAAACTGTCTGGCGGCCCGCCATCGTACAAAGGTTGCGTATGCGAACGTTTGTTGAATACAACAAACGTTTGGCGAGCCGCATTCCCCCGCAGGCGCAGGCAATTGTATATATAGTCTCTGACAATGTTAAAGGAAAAGTATTCCATTCTTGGATATGGATGTATTGATGTGTGTGCTGTGTGGCGTCACTTTCACAGTTTCCAGTTTCCACGACAGTGTTCTCTAGTATATTACCAGAGCAAGTGTCAGGCATATATATATACAATACACTGCTTAGATTAGAGCAAGGAACACATAAATTTGAGACTACTTTGAAATAAAATATAATGGACACCCCAACAAAACTTCATTATTCACCAAATGACAAAATTGTATATCAAAAAGACCTAATAAATGTATGAGAACAGTTTGGCTGAATGAACTGGGAATCACAACCGTAATGTGAGCAAAAAGTGTGACCACGCAGACGAGGTCGCGGGCAAAAGCTAGTGTTTAATAACAATTCAACTCTGCAACAAGAGTGTTACAAATACTTCGTGATATTTCAATAATTGTAAGTCATTCGGGTTCTAAGTAGAAATTATCGGCGGTATTTACCGAAACCTTTCACAATAGAAAGGTCGGAGTGTGTACAGATATGCATCAGCGAATTAAGACCGATCCAAAAACGATTCACTATTTCAATTCAGTCGGTTAGCGATTCCACGTAGAATAATGCCGGTTATAATTTATTTCAGACGGTAATTGAATTAATCCCTGTCACTTTGTATCTATAAGTTTAAGCTTAGGATAGCTTAGCTATAGGATAACTCGCCAAGAAACTTAAAAAAACGACTTCATGACCTATTACTTGGTCCTCCCAGGTTGTTTTACAGTGTCGTCTATAGACCCAAAAACGAGCCTACAAAATATGTCGCCTGACAGTGAAGTCCATACGTATTGCATTATTTAAACGAGTGTTTTGTCTTTTATGTGCAATAAATATATACGAAATATATATATACGAATATGCGATCCTAACAGCCAGGATATATCTCGTGACAATGACTATAACACCGAAAAGTCACAAAAAATCTGGATGTATAAGGTCATGTATGTAAAAACAAATCGAACTTCACAGTTTTTTCATGCAGAAACCTAACAACTGGACCGATTCCGGATTTTCAAAAAACGGGACAAAGCTATTTGGGCTTCCCTTTTGAACAAAGAAAGAATTTTTGGAATCTGTTTCAATGTAACAAACATAAAAAATCTATATATATAAAAATTAATTGCTGTTCGTTAGTCTCACTAAAACTCGAGAACGGCTGAACGGATTTATCTCATCTTAGTCTTGAAATGTTCGTGGAGGTCTAGGGAAGGTTTAAAAGGCGAGAAAAAATCGTATAATTTCCGGGAAAACCCTAAAAACAGCCCTTTTCTATTTCCCATACAAACGTTTTCTAGAGTGAATTTGAACTTTATTGCTATTCAATAAAGTTCATATTAAATTGAGGCAGTACGAAGTCTGCCGGGTCAGCTAGTATATGATAAAAAACATTCAACCGGATTGATAACCCCCTCCTTTTTTGAAATCAGTTAAAAAGACGTGACATGCTGTTTTTTTAATGAACATAGTATTGAGATATCCACGGATATTTTTATTTGCATTTATGATATCGCTACAAGCGCATCACGAGATTTATTCTCATAGCATTACATTGCGTCACGCTATTTTCCTATACGGGGTGCCAGAGGCACAACTGTACCCACTTTCAGCCAGTGATTCAATAATCCATTTTTCTTGATAGGGAGCTAGCCCATCTCCGCAGCTATGTAGTAATGAAGGTTTCCTCACGATATTTTCCATCACCGTCCGTCCTTATAAAAAACTAACTTGATACAAAAAAACTGCTTACGAATTAGGTTTTCAATAGCAGGTAGTTAAAGTGCTTAAAACGAAACAACCATATTTTTTTTCAATAAATACCGCTTCAGTTCCTCCTTCATTGCTAAGGAGAGATCGTGAATCGAGAAGTACAAAATAATGTTTTCTCACAGGTCGCTGCGGACAGTTGCCCTGCGTGAGCCGATACTAGTTTATGGGCCCAGGATCATTGGTCAGAGTATAGAGTGGGTCCATTCAGGTCATTACCTATGGAGAGAGAATCTTTTATCGTTGCACGTGGATGACGGCTTCACAGATTGTGATGTGTAGTGATGTCCTTGAATTGAAGGTTTTGTCGATATCGAGATGAGAAATTAAATAATTGAATTTATATTCAGTGGCAAACTTAAATAAATAAGTAAATATTATAGTTATAGGTTTTAAAGAAGGTTATGCTTTATAAACAGATTTTTAACAAACCTAATCTAAAGACTCTAATATAAAAATCCAAAATGGTGAGGGTGAAATATTATAAAAACAGGAAGAAGAATTTCATTCCATTTGATAAATGGTGAAAAAAACAGATGTGGGTATTCTCAAATCATAGCAAGTGGATATTCTAAGACAAACATTGAGTAAAAACTAGAAAATATATAGTTTGCAGGTACCATCGGCAAATAGAGAAAATTGCAGTGACTATCGACAAAATTGCCCATCCATCTCTAGGTCGGCCACCCCGCCGTGTCAATCATAAGCCAACAAATTGTATATGAGTCGGCAACAATTCACGGCTATTCAATAAGATCGACCTCAGCGCAGATCAGTATCGAAAACTCGACTTAAAACTATCGATAAACGAGAGTAATCCCTAGCGCTGTAGAAATAAGGGTGTTGTCGGTAGCAGGATTAACTTGGGCGGAATTTGTATTCGTAAAAGTGTATGTAGATGAATACGATGGAACGAAATTGTTTGTGGGAAAATTAATATGAGATGAAGGTTATGTTGTATTGTCAACGCTAAAGTGTGATATCCTATAAAAAATATATTTATAAGATCCTGAATCTTACCTATAATACGTTCTGACATATAGGACACTACTGTTTACGGTATGTTAGTAATAAAATTAGAATGCAGCATAGAGTTTCAAGTGCCAACAACATTCCATTTTGAAGCATAACATTCCGAAGTATAGTGATGTTATAGTGATGTCCGTGTTATCGATAGCGTGAACTTTCGGTATTAGAGTACAGTGCCCTAGCGCCCACGGCCATGGAGCTTAGAAACGCATTATGATAATGGTTACGCAATTCGGAGTTTATGTTCTTTTTGTATAATCTCTTTATCTGACTCTAATTACGTTGGTTTCTTGATAATGATTTGAGAAATATTTAAATTTCAATGTTATTCTAAACTTTCAGAGCAACCGCTTACAATAATTTACGTCACAATAAGGGACATTTTAGATACTATAATTTGTGTTACCGAGCTGTCATATTATACTATAAGGCCCACTTGCGTCATTCCGTTAACGTAAAATTCATGAAATAACTCGAATTTTATAAATTTTACAGTATGACGAACATGTTATAATTACCGAGTTATTTCAGTAGCTCTCCGTTCGTAAAATGATGCAAGTAGTAACCTAATGAGTGAGTTACATAACTGAAGTAATATTGTGATAAACGGTATCTGCGTGGTGACTGTTCCTTACTCCATGGTTTTATAACTTCAACTAACGGTAAAGATATATATTGTATGGTGTCAGCCGTCAATCTCACATCAACTCAGTCTTTAAACATATCTGTTATTAGAAAATCGACTTTCTTTGTGAGCCATAAGAGTAACATAACCTATTTATCTTTTTACGATTATTATGACCTTTTTTCTATACAAAATTTCTACAACAATCCTTAAATTTTATTAGGCGCAAATCATACTTACATGACATTTCAATAAAATAATTGCACCTTAAAATAACTTCTTATTTTGAGGTTTATTTAGACTATGTATGATATTTTTGTAGTAACACACATATTTTTGTAGTATTCTAGTACCGAAGTAAAATAGCCCGTATTACTATAAAATACGGAGCAGTTTCCCAAGAGAGACTTTTGTTTATAGCTTTCAATGAGCTTTGAACGCTTTGTTTTATGTTGTTCATAGTTATCTTTGTTTCGTTGCCATAGTAACGGTGGTTTATATACGATGAACGTCCTTAACATAAAATAGGTTTAAGTACAACTCATGCCCTTTGAGAGAGCGATTTAGCCTCGTCAAAATATTATTACGGCATTAGAACTTAAAGCACGTAGAGATAGTTTGTTTATGGCTTGCTCCTTATGATGTGGGGTTATTAAATAGTTTTACCACTTATAATCTATGTTATTTAACACAACACAACTGAAGACGATGTATTAAGTTCGCCAGTCTGCTACCGTTGTTAAAAAATAAACCAAATGGGAAAACAGCATTTCGTCAAAATATAACTTACGAGTGTATTCATATTCATACACGATATATTAATAATAGTTGTTATTCGGACAAGAATGACCCATAATCATACGGATAGAAAATTGTTTCCGAAATTATGGCTATAAAAAATTGATGGTGGCTCGCATTATTTCGAGTGCCATGATTTTGCGGTTTATATATTTTTTGGATGCTTTGGAGACTAACCCCCAGTTTCCGAAGATTAAAAAAGCGATACGTGATTGGCTGAAATGAGTTTGACAAAGTTTAACAAGTTGTCACATCTAAAATTTGACAAGCTTTAATGGAAGATAATTCAAAATAGCAATACGTGATTGGCTGAAATGAGTTTGACAAAGTTTAACAAGTTGTTACATCTCATTTTTTTTTTCGGAAACCATAATACTACCAAAGGAGTAGGCTAGCCAGGGCCATGATGATCCTGCCAGCTTCCGAGCAACTCTACTGACATTGACATGAAACTTGGACCTTGGACTTGAGCCCCTTCGGTTACTCTCCTGGCTGAAAAGGAAAAACATTTGACATTAAAGTTAGGAGAAAGGACAATGGGTAAAAGTGTACCCACCATATTGTAGCAAATAGTGACCTCCATTAGAAAGGTCTTTTGAAATACATAATTTTATTGTACGGCGGTAACTTCGTAAGGTATGGGAGAAAAAAGTTATGATCAAATAGGCCACTAATTGCTGCACAGGATGGTATGGGGCCATACAAAATTACCCATTGTTCTTTAGTTTTCATCCCCTTGCAATAGATATTAATTGACTGATTGGTACCCACTGTCAAAGATTGTACGGTGTGTGTCATAATTCATAATTCATAATTTCTTTATTGCACACAAAAAGTTACATAGGACAGTAAAAAACATAGAAAACGTGTACAAAGGCGAGCTTATCTCTAATAAGAGATCTCTTCCAGCAAAACAGCGTGTGTCTTTACGCTAACTCAAATGACATTAGACTATCATGACTATCAGTTTCACTAGAATAAATTTCTGCCTAGCCGGTCCATTACCAAAAAACCCTACTCTATGATCTATTTATCCTTACTTGTTCAAAAGTTACAAGTTAAATCAATCGAAATCACGACATTTAGATAAAATTCTGTATTATTTTAATTGTTTAATTCTGTTTTATTCATTCATCATTCAATTCTATCGGATCTCGGCCAGTTGATTCACTAATTCACAACACTAGAAATGTCCGTGTTTTGTTTTTTAAGTTTAAAAGATTGGACAAGTAAGAATAAACAGACTAATACAATATTACTACGTTTCCAAATTAAATTCGCCTCAGCCTTTGCCAATCGCTGTGCTCATAGCAGCAACCTAATGGCTGTCGGTTGATGAGAAAAAATGGCGCGAGATTTGTTTCGTCATCCCGGGAATGCGAGGCAAAAATTAATATCGCTTGCGAGTTTCTCTGATTATTCTGTTGATTCGTACATTTGGACGTTGACCTGTAACTGTGCAGGCTACAGCACTAAAGTACTGAATGACATTTTCGTATTTGAAGACCTCTGTAATGTTGCGGTCCAGGGCGTGCATCCCAAGCAAGAGGTCCTGGGTTCGAATCTAGAGAGGAAGAAAAAATCCCCAGGTCTTGGATATTTACATGTTTCTGAAGTCGATGTTTCTGGTCCCTACGACACACGGTATCCTAGGGTCAGAAGCAATGGATGTGCCTGTATGTAAATGTTACGTTATGAGAATAGGTTTGACAAAGTCGTTATGTTATTCATCGATGTTTAGGGTTCTGTACCGGAGGGCGTCCTCCTGTCCGCTTGTATGTCTGTCTGTCTGGCAGCGGGCTGCCTATCATAGGCCTCAGCAGGTAGAGAGACATGTTGTTTTAATTTGTTGTTTTTTGGTCCTTGATATGTAACATGGTTGCGGATTAAACTTGCACACAAAAGATACCGTTTCTTTTGTGCGCGAGTTCAAACCGCACTTGACCTATTTTTTTAAATATTTAACAAAGTCTTCGTTTGCAAATTGATTAACCTCGGAGGCAGAGTTCAGCATAAGGTAAGTAACTGGATAAGTGCAAGATTAATTGTTTTTTATCAAAACCCAGTTTGACAGTTCACCTTCGGGTGCTGTTAAGTGGTGTAGTGAATTTTTACCGAAATATCGATAAGTTTCGATGGTATCAAAAATGTTTCATGAAAATTTAAGCGATATCAATATACTACCAATTCTGTACATTAATTTCAGTATTGAATATCTGGCAAAAACTGGGCCCAGTTGCATTGCTTACTTTTTGCCACCCTGTACAGGAAAACGCGTGATTCAATGTTATATTATAATGTTTTGTATACATTCATGCTATAATATAAATCTGTTATATTTTGAATTGCTTACTCACTTGGCTTCAAAGCAAAAAACTAATACTTATTCAATCAGTTTTTAAAGGACTTTATGTAGGAAAGTTTTATTTTTGCATTAAGAACATGGCGGTGCATCCTAATTACCGCTAAATATCGATAAAACACCACACTGGTACTTCGTGTTTGATAAATGAACCACCGAAAATTGCACGTCAAGAGGTAACCGGCTCCGCTGTTCGTCTCACTCACTTTAACATATTGATATGTAACCCAACCCTAAATGAGAGTATTCTTAATAATAAATCAAGAAAACGCAACCAAGTTTGATATTTTAGAAGTGTTATCGTCTTTGGCATTTCATGTTATGGCCAAGCCATTATTGGCCATACATATCATGATATGGCTGGTTTTAATGGAAACATGTATTTTTTAAATAATTTTTATTCAGCACTACGTGATGTTTTTTTGTGTTATACATGTCAAACTAACACGAAGATTAGTCTTCACCTAACCCTTTGAATACCGTAAAGACACCCGCAGCAATGTGGATGATAGCTATCAAATGACACACCTCACTACCGTAAAGACTCCTTCCATACAGTGAGCTCCGGTTTCGAAAAAATGGGCTTTTGTAAATCCCTATGTAGTTTTTTTATACTGGCAACACTGCAGGGAATAGCCAATGAGACTAGCTTCCGGTTGATATCCCACTAAAAGATTTCATCGTTTCATGATATGTCACGGTTGGCCATTTCATGATAATAATATGCCCAATAAGACGAATATGACTACGACAGAAATATTGTCAACAACTTTTTAAATGGTTCGTTCTAAATTAGAACAGGGGTACTGCTATTTTTTTAGCAATTCAAGTGAGGTTCCTAATTTAATCCGTAAAATTACCATGACGTCTTAAAACATGTTTTGCTCGGTGAAATAAAGCGTAGTAAGGAGTATAGCAATGAAAATCCTTCCATAGTGACGTTGATACTTTGATAGATTAGAAAACTGTATCAGCATTTAAGACGTTGTGATACAGGCACAGGTTGAATTTTAAAGGGTTTTCCAAGAATCGCATTGAGGTGGAAGCAGCAATCAGCCCCCGCCCTCTAGAAGTTAATTCCTACTGACGTCTGCGCGCGCAGCCAAAGCAAGGAGTTTAATTAAAAACGGTATATCGAAATTAAAAAAAGAAACCGACCATTGCACGCGCGTAAACGGTATTTCAAAACCCTTATTCAAACCGGATAATTTTTGTGTGTAACTTGCACTGCACACAATAGAGGAAGTGTTCGCGAGAGAATAATTTTATGGGACATTCAAATAGAATTACAAATATCGTTGGCTATATCATCACGACTACAAAAGTTAAATCTCCATTCTCGAGTCGCACTTGGCTTCTAGATAGCGCATCTTGCATACATTTGGCGCCAAACTTGAAATATCTAACGACCAACCTCGCTTTCACGACATCAATCCTTTTTTCTTTTTTTTTTTTAAAACCCCCGCCCTAGCGTTTGAGTCTTTTTTCGTCACGAACCGGGGACTTTGTATGCTAATAGACGATAACGGAGGCACTTTTGTTCTTATTTCAAAACATATGTAAAGAGGTGTGAGTGCAGCAAATTGGAAGTTCGAAAATCGAATGCCATTTGAAATCTACCTCTGATTATTTATTTTAATACCGGCAGAAAAAATGTGTTATGCGAAAAAGGTTACATATCTTATTATTTCTTGTTACTCAAGTAATTTTGTAGATATTTTACTTTAATGTTTTACAATTAAACACATTTAGCAGACATGTGCATTAATTACTACGATATAATACCGCTATATCTAAAAAGGTCAACAAAGCTGTATACCTAATAAACTAAATAGAATTTGCCTGTTGCTAAAATAATATTCCCAGCTTCATTAATTAAATAAATGGTAAGTAACATGTTGCATTCCATTATTTGTAGACTAAAAGAAGATATGCGTTTGACCTAAATGCGTGCTATTTTCCATGGTAATACTTGTACTAATAACTGTTTTAAGCTCTCACGGCTATGTGTTGAATATTGTTGTATATTATGCTTATCGCTTCACGTGTGGTAATAAATCATGTGCAAATTATTTCTTAGAACGTCACCCATTTTTCTATATGGGGTAGCAGATGCAAATGTGCCTTTGCCAGCCAATATAGGAGAATGCATAAAGCTATACTAAGAATAAATGATTTTAATCGTTTATTTCAGGCTAACAGTTTTAGCATTGTTGCTGAAAAATCATGAAATCCAATAATACGTTGACGCTTAGCTTTGATAGTAGATTTTATAGGCTTTATACCCAGACCTAGTACTCTCACTACAATTACTTGAACCTAGGAACAGCATTTACACCGCTCCTACGCAACACGGCGTTTATATAAGAGCACGAACATAAATATCGTTAATGAAAGTGACAGGATAATCTGCACAATTATTTACTTTTAGTTGTATTTAATAGGTGTGCGTAGACGCAGCCTACTGGTTACGAAATAGTGCAAGTATACTATTAGATACCGATATAGGCATCTCATATCCCTGAGTTTGCATTAACACACGCTTTAGTTAAATGTTATAATGGTTCTAATTAAGAATTATGTAATAGTTATTTATTACAATACATATCAAAAAATACTGGACACCTGGATCTGTATTCGCAAGCCATAACACAGAACTTTAAACACACTTAAGATGGCGTATTATAGGCAAAAACAGCCTTTAGCAAAACAAAAATCGCTCGGAATGATGAGTATTATTGCTATTCATTTTTTCATTAGCTTGTTTATCACGAGTGTCAGCGTGACTTCACTTTCTCATAAACGCAATTTTATTAATTTTGCTCGACAGAAAAGTCTCTGAAGTGCGGCCAGAAAATCTGTCTGTCGCAAAGTTTATTTTTCAAATTTCCTACCGGATCTGAATTTGCGTTCTTGTTATTTATCTAATCATTATAATAATGGCACAATATGTTCCTCAGTTAGACTTGCTTAGCTTGGCTTTCACCTTTTTATTTTTTTTTGTTTAATTTCCTCTTAAAATAATTTAGGATGAAATTCTAAGTTCTGATTACCAAGGGCCCCCCCTTAAGCAATAGCTGTCAGTTGTCTCTCATTTGGGCACCTATTTAGCCCAATATGTCATTAAGCGACTCCTAATTTGAGTATTCCAAGGCACACCCATTGTACATACATACGCACACACACAATAATAAATTCCTTCTCTTAAACAAGTAGACAAGGCATACTGGCAAGCTAATATGCAGCCTGTCCCATCTATCTTTTTGTACAAAAGTACAAAGGCGGACTTATCTTTTTCCTCAAGACACGTCACAAGGAAAAGTGCACACCTGTCCGTATCCCACAATTAAAGGGGCAATAAACAACACTGCTAACTTCTACGTGGCAGTGGTTTCCGAACATCTATCAGGACAGCTATCTGCGTAATGAATGCTAGCGAGTGATCGACTCGATAGTACTCGATAGACGTTCGATACTATCTTGATTCGGTATCGGTTTACATTCGCTGTTGCATAGAAGGAAGCGATGTTGGAGCCAGTGATTTTTATGTATGTGTGCGTCTTGTTCGTTTATTTAAGTTTTTTGCACAAATCTACAAAGGGGTTTTACTCAAACAAAGCGAGTAATGTGCTCATTTTTTTGACAACCTTCTTTGAGCAAAGTCGACCGACACGTTGCCGCGCTACTTGGAGGAGCCAGAAAAGGTGCCGGCAATTACCTGTGAAAATCCATGATTGTCGAGCTTTTTTTCAAAAATTATAACAAAAAAAACCGGCCAAGTGCGAGTCGGAATTGCGCACGAAGGGTTCCGTACCATTACCTAAAAAACGAAAAAAAATACACGTTTGTTGTATAGAAGCCCCCCATAAATGCTTAAATTATTTTAATTTCAGTATAAATTTTTAAAGTGAATAATATAACTCAATATTTTGTGAATATAACGAGCGTCTACCTGTTACCATTATCAATATCGAGCAAAAAAACACGATTGTTGTATGGGAGCCCCATTAAATGTTTATTTTATAATGTTTTTTTAGTATTTGTTGTTATTATAGCGACAACAGAAATACATCATCTGTGAACATTTCAACAGCTCACGGTTCATGAGATACAGCCTGGTGACAGACGTACAGACAGACGGACAGCGGAGGCTTAGTAATAGGGTTAAAAGGTACTGCAAAAAGGTTTTATTCATATTTGAATCTGTGTGACGACAGGGAGCCTAAAAAAACAAAAGTGAGGGATTTCTTTTTGCAATTTTCTTTCCGTAATGTTTTGTGTTCCAAATACATTGTGAAAATTTGTTCTACAAGCAAAGAATCCTCTTGTTCAATGTGGTTATCACTGCCGGACATTAATATGAACGCGGAATTAGTAATAGAAAATTTGCCGCCGAAGTCAAAGGAAAAATACAAACTTGCATACGAGAAGTTTGCGCAGTGGAAAATGGACATAAAATGAAAGTTTTGTGGTAAAAAAAAATCTAGCCTGTTTTAGCGAACTTTTAAAGATAATGAAGCTCTAATCTCTCTGGAATAATGACTCCATGCTGAAGAGCACGGTTTTGTTTTGATGCAGCACAAACGGAATGGAATTTTAGTAACTGTACATTTACCAATTGTTATTTTTATTAAATTATTACTAGGTATATTAAGCTGGTTTTATTTCATTAGCATTGTCTTTATATTACTAGCATTGTTTGAGTTAAGCACTATATAAGCCTTGGTCCATAATAACTGCACTGCTGATGGCCACGCTATATGTCCATCAAAGGTTTCAATGCTGACCGCGCTGTATGTATAGGCTTTGAGTTGCGCTACGCTGTTCTTTTGGCCACCAGCAGCGGTACCAGCAACAATGTCACTACAGACCGCGGCAGTAATGTACTATTTTAGCGATGCTGATCTGTCTATCACATGACACAATGTTTTAAAACACAATTTGTGTTGCTTTGGGGACTCAATACTGCTTTGGTTCAAAAATACGATGGTGCCGTAATGTTTAGGGTTCCGTACCTAAAGTGTAAAACGTGACCATTTTAATAAGACTCCGCTGTCCGTCTGTCACCAGGCTGTATCACATGAACCCAGATAGTTAGACAGTTGAATTTTTCACAGATGAACTATTTCTGTTGCCGCCATAACAAATACTAAAAAACATAATAAAATAAATATTTAAGGGGTCCCATATACAGCAGACATGATTTTTTTGCCGTTTTTATAAATAATGTACGGAATCTTTCGTGCGCAAATCCGACTCGCACTTGGCCGTTTTATTTTAACCAAAGAAGCGTTGAATAGCCATAGAAATATAATTATAGGCGCAGTATTGTTTGATTAATATCTCTGTTGGTAATACGAATTGGAAGCAATGTATTACCAGTGTTCTTAACAAGCTAGTTGTCGCATTCATTCGAACCATAATAGGTCAACTTATTGAAATTATAGAGCAATGGGCTCGGGTTTTATTTTACAAAGTGTTGACATGACAACATGAATAGTAGATTTCAATAAAATAAATCTATGACATCGATATTACCCGGCTCCGAAGAAGCATATTACCAATTTAAGGTAAATATTACAGGACAACTCAATAAACATCATTAATACAACATCAATCATAGCAAAATCCAGTATTTTATTATAGAGGAATGTATTTCTAAGTGGGTTAGATCTTGTCGATGTAATGATGTATGGGACGCAGTTGATATGATACTTAGCTGAAGTTGCTAAATAGCACATGTTCCTCGATTGCTACACTTCCGTTGACTTCGTTCAGTTCTAGAGCTTGCTTATTATGATACGTTTTATAAATACCTATGCTACCGTTCGTACAATATGTATATGTAAGTATCTTTTTAAAAATCTATCGCATAATAAACTTTATTATAGTAAACCAATTCGAAAGTAGTTTCAAGTTCATCGCCTGACATAAATCCGTCTATGTACTGCTTGGAAAACATGTTTAACAAAAGCTTTCAATATGATAGTAGTAAATACTTAGTAAAACAGCCTATTGCTTTTATAATGCCGCCGTTAAGAAAACTTGTACCTATCTACACTTTCAATCACTAGTAGTTGAATCACACTGTTAGACGATTTTGGAAGTACGACAACATGACAAGCAATTTTTCAAGCCATTTTTAATTACTTGTAATTGTAACACACCCTTTTAATAACCTATCTACTCGCAGTACAACTCAAGATAAGTTTGTACCAATTTTATCCAAGCAAAATAAACGCAAACTTTGTATCTTTCGCACAATTAGGCTCTGTATCTTGAACGTTAATTTATCGGACATTAATCGATCTAGTTCCCGCGTTAATAAATCGAATTATCGCTTGAGGTAATGTTTCATGTTGTTCTACAGCAATTTTGTCGCTTTGCATAGCCCTTTATATGGAGAGCTGAGAATTCTGGTGATCTAAACGGTGCGAACCTATTACGGTATCCGGTATGGCCGGATTTGTAAAGTTGAGATTCAATAGTGTGAAGCACAGTATCGATTTATAAGCAATAGTCTTGACACAGACATTGTAAACCTAATTAATGAGATAATACTTTATCTTTAGGGTTCCGTACCCGAAGGGTGACAAACGGGACCCTATTACTGAGACTTCGCTGTCCGTCCGTCCGTCTGTCTGTCTGTCTGTCACCAGGCTGTATCCCATGAACCGTGGTAGCTAGACAGTTGAAATTTTCACAGTTGATGCATTTCTGTTGCCGCTATAAGAACAAATACTAAAAAACAAAAGAAATCTAATATTAAGGGGGGCTCCCATACAACTAACGTGTTTTTTGTGGTTTTTTATAGATACCTAATAGTACGGAACCCTTAGTAAGCGAGTCCGACTCGCACTTGGCCGGTAATTTCGGTTTATGTTTAGATATATCGTAACTTTACTATGTTTTTTTCAAAGCCGAATACTTTTTTAGTACTATTTTCTCATAACTATTTATTATTGTTTATATTTTTAAGAAAAGTTAATAGTAATTGGTGGCCCAAGCAAATCTAATGGTGACACATAATAAATAACTTTTAATAAATGTTGTTGCGAACAAATATACAAATAAGTAAATCAATATAATACTCATAAATCAGTAGCTTAAACACGCATTCATATATATCGAAGGACAACTCTATGCAATTTAATAACTTGACTTAACTTATATCCAGCTTTAACAAATTATCAATTACAGTCCTCATTGGAATGATACTCCATACTCGATACCTGCCTCATTTGACAGTAATTCCTACCAACAAGATATAAACAACAACTATAATGCCAAACTATAAGTGCAATATTATTGGTCCAACTTTTAAACGGTCAAGTTACGAACTATGTCTAAAGTCTATAGAATATCGGATATGTTGGCCAACCAATCCTCTGATAACATTTAAGTTATTAAGCTCATGAACTCGAATAAATCATTTATTAATTAAAGTAAATTTTTATTTTATTGCTTTGAATAATGAAAGTTCATGAGATAAGAATAGACGGTGAGATTCGACTCTTAAGTTTCATAGCTAGTCATCGGATCAAATACTCTGGTTCACATGATTTTGCCTTTGTCTTCTTGGACATCTACGAATGGAAATTCTTTAATCAAAAATCGCTACCTTATACAATCTACTGATTAAGAATACGTATTCTCGATAAAAAGGTTGAAGAATTCATAATGTTGCCCAATAATTTTGTAATAATCTTAACAAACCCCTTGCCACAAGCCACAAGCACGCAACAATACGCTCATAAAAACTTGCGAGTCCAGACCATGCTCGCTTACTCTATGAACGACCCAAGCCCGGTCCGACTCAGACTGGGCTATAAATCTAGAGGGAATGTGGGTCAGCCTGCGATGCCTTCGTCAGGTGGTTCACAGTAAAAATAAACTGAAATAGCAGTCTAATTGCGATCCTCTACAGACGGACATAAGGACGCAAGATTTTCTGCTTTTACGTTTTGATGCTTAGATCACGTTTACGTACCTATATCTATATAAACAGTGCATTTTTAGGTTTTTGGTCAGTTTTAATACTATTCTCCTATTAGCCGATATACAAAACAAAAAGAAATATCACCTTAGTTGAAACCAACCAAAGTTAAGAACTCTATCCAAGTAGTACTACTTCATACTGACACTGAAACAGCGTGACTTTGTGTATCAGTCAAACTTTAAGTTGCTAGTCGTGCAGCCAGACTATTCCGGACTTGTAGATACCAAAAAAAACTTCATTCTTCGTTTTAGTGGCCGAGATCTTATGTTCCTTAATTATACGTTGCGCTCAGTTTAACGTCTTTGTATTGGAGTTATGTCCAAATAATTTAAAATTAAACAATATTAGAAGTCACTTTGCATCAAAGTCACTTTGAGGACATTGCAGGTCATTTATAGGAATAATAATATAAATCCTGAATTAGATATTTTTACTAATACCTTTGAAATATAGGCTCTATTGAGAGTCGGCGTCACCTCGTTGTCTGATTGTCGTTAGTCAAAAGGCAGTAAAGGCAGTCCTTTGGCTGTAATTCTATCACTAACTTTTAACAATTTCAGAAGCTATAAAACAAAGAAATACTTTGTTCCACAATTTCGCCTTCACCTCAATGAAAAGTCATCATGCATACAGCAAATTCCAATAGCTTCAAACACGAAAACTATTAACATCAATCAAAGCAGTTCCTAATCACTACCCTGCTGTATAATCACTCTAGTACTCAATATGCATGGGCATACAAAGTGATATTAATCGGTAGCTAATCCACTATTCACCCGCTGAACTAAGGGCTATCCATTTCCACTTTCATCGAATAGATCCGGCCTGCCTGATACTGCGCATGGGCCGGCTAAGAAAATCAATTGCCCAGTTTGGAACAGAAAGTATTTATTATTAATAATAATAATAATAATAATAAATAATAAAATTGTTTATTTCAGTCCAAAAAAGGTCCATACATTGACTTAAAACAAGTAAAAATATATTATAGAATTAAAATTACACAAAAATCATAAAATCATAAAAATCATAAATATTTTATTATTAAACTAGCGACGACACTTATACATATAGATACTAATAGGTCGGGTAAAAAGTCTTTTCGTATTTTGTATGTGTATATTTGTAACTAAATATCTTTTTCATCACATCTATTCAAAAAGATCTACTTTAGTCCCGGCAAACAGGGACTAAAGTAGGTCATTTAGTCCCTAGGGACTAAAAGTAACTTTTTAATTATGTTGCCAGTACAAAGGAAAAAATGCTGTCACTAATCAGTTTCACTACCGCTCAGGCTGACAGACCCAATTAAAAGAGAGATCGATTCTAAACGCAGCCAATAAAAAAAAAGTTTGTACTAAAATGCGTACTCGACACAGATTAGATAATCCGATCGACCGAATCGATTGACACCGATTGGTGACAATAGAGAAACAACCTTACAGAATTGATATCGAAACACGGACCAAATAATTTAAAAAGTTGTAGAAAATTTGTAAACAAAGCGCGCCAAATCTGAATGCTGTAATTATTTCAGTTTCGTTTGCGGATATGAGTAAAGAATATGAGTGAAAGTGAGTGTCTAACTCCAGATGATAACAACAAACGCGAATAACAAATACAAGATCTGTTACCAATAAAATCACGAGGAATATAGGTATGTAAAAACTAGTGGTTATCTGAAAATGCTTTTTGAACCAATTTTCAAGATTTAGCTAATACTAAACATCTTTAACTATGTGGAGGACATATTTGTAATTCGCAATTTCTTTATTGTACTTAGACAAGAATGACATACAGAAAACTTATAACAGACGACAATTGTGTAAATAAATATAGGGTCTAACAGAAAGGGGTGTACAAGCCGAAAGAAGGTTGTTAGGGACATAAATATTGAACAACTTTCACACTTGGACCGACTTGATCAGAGCAACTTTATTTTTCACTCCACCATACAGCTGAGCGCTAGGCCCGAAATGTACTGAGTTAAAAATAAAGTTGCTCTGATCAAGTCGATCCCATAGTGAAAGTTGTTCAGAATGATGTCCCTCTTTCCGCTTGTACACCCCTTTCTGTTACACCCTGTATAGGTACATGTATGTTATTTTATTGATTACTTACTACTTTTCTCATAGAGGGTGATGAAAAGTAGAGTGTCCACCTCAGGAGTAAAAACTATTTTTGGCTCGAGTGATGTACTTTGAATCCGTCGCCCCCTTAGGATTCTACTTTTGAGTCCCTCGTTACACTCGGGACTCAACTCTAGAATCCCTCGGTCGCTCAGGAGTCAAAAAACACTCTCGCCCTAAAAATAGTTCTTTACTCCCTTGGTAAACAATCTACTATGGATGTATTAATTGTATCTGGCTGGTTTTGATGTCATTAATAATTGAAACAAAAAGTAAACTTTAGAAAAAACCGACTTCCACAAACCCTATTTGATTAGATTGAGTTTAATACAAACTGTAACCCCTTATCCCCCCCCCCCCCTTGGGGAATTAATTTTGTCAAATCCCATATCAGTGCTACCCCACGCTACTAAGGAACCCCTGTACAAAGTTTCATGGCTCTAGGTCCACCGGTTTAGGCAATGCGTTGCCTGCCCGTCAGCCGCGCATTGTATTTGTACCTAGTATTGAGCAGATCTGGTGGCCATATTATGTGGTCTTCATCAGCAGTTCCACATCACAATATTATGCTTACCATGTGCATTTGCACGAGTTATTATGAAAAACACAAAAATCACTATATGTCTGCCTATAATATTTGAAGAGTTCCCTTGATTTCTCCAAGATCCCATCATCAGATCCTGACCTGGTGTCAATGGGACCAATGGGAAGGTAAACCCTTTCAAACAAAAAAATAATTTTCTAAATCGGTCCATCCGTTTAGGCGCTATCGGGGGATAGACATAAAAAAAAAAAAATATCCGGACGAATTGTAAACCTCCTCCTTTGGGAAGTCGGTTAAAAAGGTTATACTTCAAAAAAGGAATAAATAAAATAAAATGTTGTTTCCGACAATTTTTCATATGTTTTTCTTTATGTCAAAATGAGTGAATCTAATGGAGAAATTCAATACATTTTAAAGTTGTAGAAAAAAAGGAGGACATGCAACGATGGCCGTGAAAAAAATATATGATGTTTATGAACCTAATACAGTTTCAATATCCGGAAATTTTTAAGTCAAAGATGCACCTTTTTGTTCGAGCCGTTACGGTCTTCATACAAAATATGAAGAAACTTTTTACCCGACCTAATGTAATATTATACTCTTATACCAAGACCTGGGTTTTTTTCTCCCTTGGCGGAATTTGAATCAGGAAACTCTCGCATGGGAGGGCGAGCTTCAAACCAAAGAAGACGATAAGTAAAGGTTATTACGTACAACTTTTGAATTACGTAACTCTATACTAAAAACTTATCCATAGCTTTGGTATTACCATTGAAAATATATCACTATCACACCACTGCTGCCGGGGGTCGTTTCGCTTCGTCACAGACACGCCAATCAGCTACTTAGCTATCGAACCCTCAATAAAGCCGTCAGCTCGAAACTTGATTTATGCTTTAGATTATAACACTTATTATCACGTACCTGGGACGGGTTGCAAAAACTGGGGCAGCTGATTGATAAGGTATTCCGCGAGTGGGTCAGTTGTGGCAAGTTGTGGTATAGGGCGACCAGTAGAGATGATGCAAAATACTAGATCCAAGACAAGCTTAAAATTTGATCGGGTGATAAGTTACTCACTTCATAGTTTATAATTGGATGCAGTAATGACATATTATTGCACTTAATTACTATACAGAGAACAATACTATATTTTGTCGCTTTGTTGCGCAAACTGATGATTTAGTCGTGAATAATGTCACTTGATAGTTGATAGCGACTTATCTCCGAAGTGCAGGGATGCAGTAATGACATATTATTGCACTAAATTACTATACAGAGAACAATACTATATTTGGTCGCTTTGTTGCGCAAACTGATGATTTAGTCGTGAATAATGTCACTTGATAGTTGATAGCGACTTATCTCCGAAGTGCAGCTACTGTGTGTTAGTGCACCGTTCAATAGATTACAGGTTCTCACTCACACAACTAAACGTTCGAGATTGAAGCATAAATCCTAGAGCAGCTAACGGTTGATTGAAAAAACCCTGATTTTGCACCATTTATGTAGAAACTTGGGGAAATTAATATAAATTGATCGTTTCTAAGTATAGTTGGTTTTACCGTTCACATGGTGGCGTAAGTAAGAAATTATTGCTATAATGGCCTTATAAGTTATTACAAACAAAGAAACCCTTAGATAGGTGTGTTTGATTGACTCAACGTATAATATAATATTCAAAGTCATCGTGCCAATGCTCAATGGCATAGTGTCAAAACTAATAACTGACTGTCACACAAATCTTCACTTAAAAGGGTCAGTCTAGGAAACCTGAATCGCAAAACATGATTAACATCTTTCTCCAACAGCGAATAATGCAGTCAAATGCACTTACTCTAGAAAGTAACTTTGTCATTCTCACGAATCATGGAAACTAATCCAATATTTACATTTTTATATCGTTACTCCAAGAAACTTCAATAAAACTCATGCAGTACTAGGCCATGTGCCTCTGGTCATACCACTGCAGCATACATAGCAACCAGCTAGCAATGGTTAGTCACTTTTCCATTGATAAGCGACAACTGTTTTTAAACTTTCCCGGCAGTTGTACAAACGCAATGGATAAGGAAGTTCTCGATAGAAATTCTTTTCGTTAGGTACCTAGCCGATTCTGCAATTGAATGGCTTTCGCTAATAGTCCAACCTATTATACCTGGGAATAGCTTAAAGCACTGTCGTTTAACTGACGACTGGACGACTAATCGCTTAGGCAGTGTAATAATTCCGATGGACCGTTTCATCTAGGTTCAATCAGGGTAATGAAAGTAAATTTCTCGGCACACTTGGATTGGTAGAAGTAATTTGACTACTGTGGGGTTTTAATTAAGCCAGATTAAAAAATATCACTTTTATTTTTTGTGGCACATTTTTATTCGTGGAAGTAGAGCTGACAAGATAATTACAAGCCAAACGTATTATAAGTTCTTGTATTTGCTCTGTCTTGTACGAAATCCTTATGTGACCCCTCGACTCTCGCAATCTGTGTGTATAAATTATGTGTCAGTTTTATATATTTACAATGCTTGTATTCTTGTGTGAAAACTATTAAGATTATAGTGCAAATACAATTAAGATTAAAATTACGGATGAACTTAAAGCGGATTTCCGACCTCGACCTGCTATCATCACCAGTTGAACCACCACTCCCCGAAATTAAATCCAGCTCCTTATAATTGGAATTTGTGAAAGCTAAAGATGCATTTCGTAATGACTACACGGCAAAACAATAATAAACTCAAATATCACTAATGGCAATCTGCTAGCAAACATTTTCACCTTCCAATATTACATTCGCTAGTACAGTATTGCACATAAACTAAACACGTTTCCCTGAGGCGATTCCGATATGAAAACTGAAAGTCTGATTCACGACCACTTGTAACAGAAACATTACCATTGCCCCCTTTCCTAATGTTGCGGGTTGGACAATCATAAACACGCAGCAATGGAAAACATTGCACGCGAAAATAACTGCAATTCCGAAAATAACACCGTTTCAAATGGTTGATTTCGCTCAGTAATTGTCGGCGCAATTATTTTGTAGGTGTCGATTGGGTGTTTAATATAAAATGAGCTTTTATAAAACACTTTCTCGGCTCGTCTATAATATTTTATGTTATCTTTGCGTGTGAGACTGCAGTACAATAAATTAATATTTTTCGCATGTCTTGGAAGCTGAACAGAAATAAAAGGGATGGAAAAAAGATACTACGATCACTTTCATATATCTTTATAATTAGTTTATTTCAACAAAAAAACATCATCGTGAGCTGCGATGAGCATACAAAATTAGTTATTGGCTAAAAATTATCGCATTAGCATCATTGCCACCCCGTATGGGAAAAGGCGTGACATAAGTTTTGTTGAACTTTGTACAAGTTAGTTTCAGTACAACCTGTCCAGTTTAATTTTATAGTCCTTCAGCCTAGATCATCCCACATCTCTACCGTCCGCACTTGTGCCCTGCATGTATCGATTTCAATTTAAGATTTCATCACCAACGGCGATCTAAGTCTGAATAAATTGAACGACACGATGACGCCCCATTTAAGGCGTGAATATTAGTCCACTCAACCTGGTTGGTTAATAGAAAATTAACCTGATGAACAGCTTCAGATGGCGCGATCGTTTACGTGCAAATGAAGTACGACTAAATAAAGTAGCTTTCTCTAAACAACATAAGTAGCGGTTGCTGTGTAAACTAGGCATATAAATTAATCGTTAATGTCAGCAAATTTGTAAAAACTTGATTTGACATACATGTTTATGTTTTTCTTGATGGTATTTAGCGACCACACAAGATTTTCTGTCATCGGCATTAGTTTGAGCTTCTTAGGGCCAAATGATAGGAATCGAGCTATCACCAAGAAAAAATGTGTGGAATATGAGAGTTGACCTTATTATTATTATATTTATATATTTATTTCTATTTAGTTATTTTTATATCTCTCTAATCTTTTAGCCCATTATTTACGAAGAGATTGAAGTTATGTTATTATGAGTATTATCTTCTAAACTAAAAAGCATCTCAAAAGTAAGTAAATGACATGTTTTAGAATGTCTTCTTCAATCCCTTTCTATTTATTTCTCTATATTTTACAAAAGTAATTTTATGAAAATTGTATCTTTAATAATTACAATTGAAATGTAATCATTTAACCGCAAACAAACCTGTAATTTTACACCTCGGTAACTATGATTTTAATTAGACTCACACCAAAGCCTAGGCCTTACTTAGGCATTTCAACTATGGGAACCTAACAAATGAAGTATTGTTCCTACAAGGTACAGTGAAGGTCGAAATCGATAACGCTTCGTTGTACGATTATAAGGGTGATTTTAATGATATTTTGCATTCGCTTTAAATGATTTTACTATACATCGTTAGCATTAACACACCAGCTAAGTGTTGTCTTCAGCGTGTCGATAATAGTTTTGTTGATTATACTTTTTTGCTTTGTTTCGTGACATGTCATATTTTTAGGTATAATCTGCAATTTGATAGATGTGTTTTTGTATACTACAGTTTTTGACGGAACCATTTTATATTAATTCGAAACTAAATTATGCCACGTATAGTGAATTCGTATTACTAGATAATTAATTCTTACACCTTCCATTTTATAACGAGTTTAAGACATTATAAAGAAAAGTAAAAATACTAAATTATACAACGTGTAAATGAATTAACGCAAAATAAGAAACTACTTTGTTAGGGATATCATTTTGAGCAACTTTCATTACGGAACCGATTTGATCAGAGCAACTTTATTTTTCACTTCTCCATAAAAATCAGCTGACACTCAGGTCAAAATGTACTAAGAAGTAAAAAATAAAGTTTCTTTGATTAAATCGGTTTCATAACGAAAGTTGCTCAGAATGATGACCCTAACAAAGTAGTTTCTCATTTACACTTTGTATATCTTCACGCCAGAGACAGGTGGCAGAGATACAGTTTCGCCCATATTATGCAGTTTTCATGTATATTTATAGGTCGGGTAAAAAGTTTCTTCGTATTTTGTATGAAGACCGTAAGGGCTCGAACAAAAAGGTTACTTAAAAAATTCAGGATTGAAAACGCTTAAACCAACTTTGTGCTACTTTTACTGGCACTGTATTAGGATCTTTTTTTTTTTACAGCCATCGTTGCACGTCTTCCTTTTTTCTACAACTTTGAAATGTACTGAATTTCTCCATTAGATTCACTCATTTTGAAATAAAGAAAAATAATTGAAAAATTGTCGGAAACAACATTTTAATATATTTGTTCCTTTTTTGAAATGTAACCTTTTTAATGACATCATAACCAGCCAGATAAAAATAATACATCCAAAGATATTTAGTTACAAATATACACATACAAAATACGAAAAGACTTTTTATCCGATCTATAAGGTAAAGTCAAATTGTATTTGGGTTACAAATAACATAATTCTTAGCTATTTTCTTTGTAACGCCTATTTGATCACAATTTATCTGTAGATTTGTTACTTATCGATGACAATCCATTACAATTACTTAGGAATTCACTAGGTACAGCGTATTTGGTAAAAACCTAGTTGCAACCAATACTCGAGCCTACCAACTAGTAACTGAAGCTGGCAAGAAAATTTATAGTCAATTAAAAATACCTGCCATACGTCAAGTTGGTAACGCGCATTGAGGTATAAATAAACCTTATCGTTTTTATTTAGTACAAGATAACTTTTACTTTTACATACAGGTGCATTCATTGCTTCTGCACCTAGTGTAATATCCTGAATCGTGGGAACCAGAAACGAAATCGTCACAAACATTACACATGTCGATGTTTACAAATTTTCATGACATCATTGCTTATATACCCCACTAGGTTAGGACTAAGCTCGATTTATGTTCGTGTGAGATGTTTTTTGTCACAAATAATAAATAAATAATTCTCAGATTTTATAAGAAGAGATGCATTTTAAGATATGCATAGCATATGTACCTGTCTAAATAATTTCTACTCATATGCAATAAAGTTGACAGTAAAACTTGGCACTTGCGATATGGTGCCAACATGCCCTAGGCGACTCTTATCTCCATGACACGAGTACTATGTGACCGCCTTTCGTGAAATACCTAGATAGAAATCTAAATGGCCTAGGTATTTCTGAATGGAGCTAGATCTCCCACAAACTGAGATTCTCGGAAAAGGTTGTTTACAATCATTTTTTTAATTTACAGTCTTAGGGAACATGTAAAATGTTATCTGTTTTTTTTTGTGCTAATTGGCAAGTACCATTTTTATGTAGGAACGTAGGGAATACATTCTCTCATGTCGAGAAAAAAAAAAACAAGTGCGGGTCGGACTCGCACACGAAGGCTACCGCACCATCGTCATCTGTGCCTAAAACGGCAATACCTTCAATCTAGTCGTCAGTCGACTCTTGCTATTAAAAAATGTCAGGCGCTTTTGTATTGAAATTGACTTAATACCTACTATTTAATTCTAAACACCCTTTTTCGTATATTTCAGTATTTGTTGTTGTTGCAGCAATATAAATACACATTCTATAAAACATTTTAACTCTTTCTTTTCTATTACGGTTCCTGCTATAGGACACGATGACGGACAGACGGACGGACGGACAGCGGAGCCTTAGTAATAGGGTCCCGTTTGGCACCCTTCGGGTACGGAACCCTGAAGAATAAGTTAGGTGAATAACTAACAGAAGTCAAAATATTGGAGGATTGGATAACTGGCTAAATACATAGTGAGCACTATTATGCCTCTGTCGCCATGCATGGGAAAATCCGTGACAATATATTATTATTTTTAAGTTAAATAAATGTGTGGTGTAATAGGACCTGCGAGTGCAGAGCCAGTCTAAAAATGTTTATTTATACTTAATTGCCAATACGTAAACTTTTTACTAGTCCCTTTAAGGCATCTCCATTCATAGTGTCTTGGCAAAATGAAGCTTAGTCTTATTTCTAAATGGCAATCGTTAAAATAACTTGCATTTAGAATTCTAGATGCGTTGGAACAACATTATTGGCGAAAAGGTCTCAGGGTTCCGTACCCGAAGGGTGCCAAACGAGATCCTATAACTAAACTTCCGCTGTTCGCTTGTGCATCTGTCAATCTCAGTGAGCTTTATCTCAGAAACTTTAATAGGCAGAGGGTTAAAATTTTCACAGAACGTAACATAAGAAACCACAAGCAATTCTTTAAATTAAAGGAGGTCCCCAAATCACATATTTTTTTGTGTTTATTCTTGAAAGATAGAACGGAACCCTTCATGTGAATCCTTCTTGCACTTGACCTGACCGGATTTTTTACTAAATTGGTTTCATTCAGAGATATCTCTAATTAGGCGAATCGACATAGTTGGAGTTGTAAAATTCACCGGTTTGCCAAATAGGTACCAATTAAAAGGTTTGAAATTGATAATGTGGTAGCGTTTTAGATATCTTAGCCCTTCATGCGTAGTCTTTAAACATTTTATTCCATAAATAAGGACTTAGTTAGGTTTGATTTTAAAGACATTCTCATAAATTTGCTACCATACACGTAACCTTGCAGATGTAAGAAAATGACTTGGTATCAATAAAATCCATTTTCAATAAAATATCTATCCAAGATTTTCACATTACTTGAGTTAGATTTAACAGGTAGGTAAGCGCTATGGAACCTAAGTCAAATTTGAGTCTATCTGTCTGCAGATTGAGGATAGATAGGTTTTCAAAAATGGACGTTAACTCCTTATCTGTGCAAGGTATATGGGTGGCGGAGTAGGTAAGACCTAAGCTAAGCTAAGTAAGAGTATTATTTATTATTTATTACGAGCCTGTAATGTCCCACTGCTGGGCAAATGCCTCTCTCCCCCTCTTTCACTCCATTCGATCCTGAGCGGTCTCCTTCCACTCTTTATCCCATAGACCCAACTCATCACTCCATCTCTTCCTGTAAAAATGGGGTTTATAATTTATATATTAACTAGCGACCCACCCCGGCTTTGCACGGGTGCAATTATACATATAAATCTTCCTCTTGAATTACTCTATCTATTAAAAAAAACTCATCAAAATCCGTTGCGTCGTTTTAACGATCTAAGCATATATAGGCATAAGCTCGCCTTTGTACACGATTTTTCTCTATGATATCTGTTTGTCATCATGTGAGTACATTAAAGAAATTATGAATTACATAGGGACAGACAGCGGGAAGCGACTTTGTTTTATAATATGTAGTGATGATAGTGATGAGTGATGATGAAGCTTTTTTTTCATATTATTGCATCTACTAGCTTTGTCCGCGCATTTTCCCGCGTGTAGATAAATTATAAAAGGTTAATTAGCTAAAAAAGGTAAACTAACTGTCCTCCTAACTTAAATCTCAAACAAAACATATCATTGTATTATTTCTCTATTTATAGACGGTACATTAAGTTTACAATAATGCTAATTCACACCTAACCTAAAGCATACAGTCTGCCCTGCCCATCTGCCCACACCCTTTCAACTTGCGCTTGCGCAACCAAACCCTTCCTTCAACGCAATGCAAGGTGTCTGTACCTTTCCTGCTTGGCCACGAACCTTGCGTTCCGAAATATGAAAGTATCTACGTCTGTGCAGTTGTGGTCGAAGCTGAGCTTTCCTAACGAGAGGTCCTGGATTCGAATCCCGGCGGAAAGAAAAACCACAAGTCTTGGATGTTTACAGGTACGTGATGTCGCTGTTTCTAGATCCCAGGACACGGTATTTAATCAAATTCTTTAATTCTAGTAACCATCGTAATACCCGTTTTTAAATATTGACCAATATGAACGTGAATATTCGACTCGAGCCGTAATGTGGAATATGTACATGTATAGTTTCTTTCGATCTTTATATCTTAAGTTTTGTAAGAATCTTTATTGTATTTGTGTGTTTTCTTACAGTGAATAAATGGATTATCTAATTTTTAGCGATTGATTGGTTTATTTCTCAGATGTCGGAGATACAGTTCCTGTGGCCGCGATTCTGCAAGCGAATCGCACGACAGTGGCTAGGGCGAGGACTCAAAACTCCGGTTTTGGCTTGTGGACCGCGACGAGACGTGCCGCGCTGGCTACAAACAAACCAGTATTTCACGCCCTCGTTATAACTACTGATATGCCATTCGCTTACAAAATCTTTCAATCAACATTTTTAAAAAACGCTTGATGGAACACTATCTTTCTTTACCTTAATATATATATAGTATGTATGTATATATGTTTTTATTAGTAAGTAGTCTATTATTTTAATATTTATCGTTGTGCACATATGTGTATGTCTACCTTTTATTAAATTATCCTCTCTATCCTAGGTTTGAGATCGAAGAGATCTCTTTTTAGAGATAAGCTCGCCTTTGTACATGTTTTTTCCAAATATTAAGTGTCTGTTTTAATTTTTTTCTGTGCAATAAAGTATAAAGTATAAGCATAAAATCCGGCTCCAGGTAAGCTACCGTTTGGATGTGCCTGAAAGGATCGTGCCGTAGCGCGATCGTAAAACCGCTGAGTGCGCGGCCCGTTTCGCTGTCGCTTTCACGCGGCATGATTTACAGCGTCTAACAAGCGGTCGTGGCGTGAATTACCCGAGGACCTATTTATAACCACCTTACGGGATTATTACTTCCCTACCTATTGCGCAGTACACTCGGGTCATAGTTATGTCGAGTTAGCGAAGGAACGGATGCAATTGGACCGGCCAGTGGCCAACATACTGGATCAGTATACATGTTACTGTACAAGCAGTACTAGACCCATTTTAAAACAGGTTTTCTAATAATTTAAGTTTTGATGCGTCTTGAACCGAACTCTACTGATGCAAAACAGCTACGCTCCATGAGCTATCTCAAGCACGTGTAAATGACAGATCAGACCGTAATTTTTCTCCGAAAGGAAAATTAGCAGTGACAACTTTTTTCAGCCTATCACGGGCCGCTATTTTGAATTAATCTCTGATTAATCGCCTGTCACATTTAATTTCTTTTTCAGAATCTGGGGGTTAAGTTGTCTATGCGTATCGTAATAATGGAAGAAGGGCCTGTGGAGTAGCTTGGATAATAATCCCTATGATGGACCATATGAGGTACCTATAGTCTATTCGTGATAAGAATGCAGTAAAGTCATCACTGCCCGGCGGCCTAGCCACGGCCCATAACCAATCAAATCGTTTACAATTATCAAGCCAAGTTCACAGTGACCAGTGACGGCAAACTTTCGAACGCGAAGGTTGTGTCCTGTCTTGCGAGTGTTTTTTAACAGATTTTAATTTAAATTTCACTGCATTCTTATTACGAATAGACTGTAGTAAAAAGTCCAAAAGCTGTGAGGTGACTGTAGAGGGTTTTGAGACGTCGGGTAATTAATCGGGAAGGAAAATAGTGACCCCAATACTGATTGCGTAATGTTATTTTGTTTGGGACATACTAATGTTTATAACTAAACAAACATCATAGCATCACGCTTTTTTTCTGTACGAGGTGGCAGAAGCACTGGTTGTACCAAACAATAGTCATTTATTTCTCCATGATAATCTAAGTCCTGGAAAATTCTGCATTTTTCAGAAAAGACGTGTAATTTTCCGATTCTGTCTATTGAAAATGTTACGTTGTTTAAACGAACTGGGCTATATTAGGTATTGGGTCATACAATCTAATGTGATAACATCTCACTGGTCATCGCACACTATGGCACATTGCGAATAGTACAAAACCTATCAACAATAAATCGACAAGCTATAAGCACAGTCGGCAACATATAAAGATTGACTATGAATTAAATCCACCGTACTAATCTTCAGCATAAACAACATTAACAACAACATTTACATACAGGCACATACTTTGCTTCTGGCCCCACACTAGGATACCCTGTGTCGTGGAAACCAGAAACAGCGACATCACGAACATTGTAAACACCCAAGACCTGGGTATATTTTGTTTTGTTTTCTTTATCCCCAGCCGGGATTCGAACCCGGGACCTCAAACATAGTAGGCAAAGCCACAACCACTGTGCCACAGAGGCCGTCAAGTAGAATCAATCATAACATTAACCGTAACCGTTAACCTTTTAGGTAGTACACCAGCATAAATTCATAAATTAATTAAAAATATGTTACATAGAAAAGATTTCAACGGGCACTACCCCCCCCATCTATTAGTTCGATAGACTTAACGACTTCTTTGTCGTTGCGGTTCGATACTCTGCTTCCCCAACGTGAGGTCCCGGGTTCAAATCCCAGCTGGGAAGGAAGACGTCGAACTACCTAGTGTGGAGTAGGGCCAGAAGCAATGTATGTTCCTGTAAAAAATATTTTTGGTAGCTGTTAGGGAAATATTTTTTACCATGGATGCTAAAGGTGGCTGCAGTAATACTAAGCTTCCTGCTATGTATGCTATCCCTTGTTAGAAATAATTCGTGAGGGTATTTGTATTTACAGCTTGAATTTCGGCTGACAGTACTCAGGATGGTGCGTGCGTGGCAAAACAGTGACCCGAACTTTCACTACAGATGACTAGTCCATACTTCGTGTACGAGGTGCAATAATGTAGTAACTCGTGATACCATTCGTAGGAAACTAGGAAATGCTGCACTTGCTAATAAAGGTCAGGTTGGTGTGCTCAGAAGCGTAATACATTACGAGGAGATGATACGAGTTTTGCTTTTGACTTGCATCCTCCTTTCAGTATTAGATGGGTTTTTATGACATGTGCAGTGAGATATTGCAAATCAAACGAGAGAAAAAGATCTACATGTTAATATCCTCAATTTTTTTATCTGAACAAATAGAAGCCAAAGTAAGTATTAACTTAGGATGATAGCATACATTGTTTTGTTATGGTACAACCAGGGAGCACTTATCCAGTGGGGAGCGCATAGATACATTTTCCTTTGAAACACAACTCACCAATTTATGAGCGGCGGGGGACGAGGTAAGAGAGCTGTTATTGGTCTGCCCCTGCGAAACTGTCTGGCGGCCCGTCATCGTACATAGGTTGCGTATGCGAACGTTTGTCGAATACAACAAACGTTTGGCGAGCCACATTCCCCCGCAGGCGCAGTCAATTGGATGTGTAGTTTCTGGGTACAACTGATACATTATAGATATATCATATTTTTGGGCTTCTTATCATCTCATCGGACTAATATACAAAAGTTGCAAGTCATGGCATTTTATGTAGCCTCTCAACCGTCCAGAGTCCCCAAAAGACCCACTTCTTTTGTTCTACTTTTGAAAGGTTTTGACCTTTATCTCGATGTAGGTAGATTGAAAATCGCGGGCCGTGAACTTTGAACGGAATCACGAGTAGGTAGGTACATTATTTGAAAATGATCTTCGCAAATATGGTTGCTATTGCTATTATGAAATCTAAACTCGAATTACTCTCACAGCAAAAAGTTAAATAACGGCAAGTACAAAACCTGACGTTCATATTACTTTTTTGTAATTTCTTTTATCAAGACATTATCTAAATTATATCGATTTATTCCTCATTTGGTCATCTTTGGACACCTGTAAGCGGACCCTGGGCTTTAAGCTGTATTATGTAGAAACTTGAGGTGAACGAACAGATATACAAGTAGGTGCATCGAGGTACAATGTTAATCCTTCAGTTTTAGACACCAGTTTTGCGCCCACTCCTCTATGCAGCTAATCGACACCTATTGAGCGAGAATATAGAACGGTTGGAAGTTTGGACACGGTGGTAATAATTTTCGTTTGTAGATTTAGCAGACGTCCTATGATTTAACTGAACAATGTTGGATAAGGCTTCGGCACACCACAGGCGGGTTAGTAGCGGGGCAATAGCGGGGCGGCTGTCAAATGCAAGAAATTCTATGATGCATGTCACACCCAGCAGCGAGCGTTCGGGGCGTTTCGATGCTTGGTCCGCGCTGTTGTCTCATTTGACCATAATATATTTGACAACATTGAAAACGAACTGGTCTATTGACTCTGGTATAGGTATAAAAATACTAATTAGTTGTTATATTATATCGTTAATCTTCACGACTATAAGCCAGCTGCATATATTTTTAATTGTACGTGTTTTACTTTTTCTTCTTCCAAATCGAATATATTTTCGTCCACCATTCAGCTTTGCCCTCCCAAAGACATATATTTTTTAAATCCTCAGTCCAGTAAAGATACCACATCCAAAACGCAGTTTGCTCCCTTCACCTTCACACATCGACTCTGGCGCATACAAAGTACATTTCTGAATAGAAAGTAGTCCCACGGCCGCCTTGGTAGACCGTTTTAATTCAAATCCCTTGGTGACGACATACCCGTACTTAATTCATATTTGATATAATGTTAGAAGACAGAGTGAGAATTCGAAAATTTGCTACCGTACCGTAGTTTGTATGAAGGAACTTGTGAGTTTAATGAGCGGGTGATGTATACGATGATATTGAAGGGGAAATTATTATTTTTTGCTTTCAGGGAAAATACGTAAATTGGTTCCAGGAATTGGTGTGATGTGTATGAAGTCTAGACTTTTTATTTGATTCATACAAGGTGTGAATGAATTAAAGCAAAATGATAAACTATTTTGTTAGCGACATCATTCTGAGCAACTTTCATTATGAAACCGATTTGATCAGAGCAACTTTATTTTTTCCATCATTGCCAATGAAACATAAAATAAAGCAAGAATTTACATAACATCAATTTAATTTAAATCAGTGAGTTTATTGGTCCGATTGATTTGATTTTATGTATTTTTTAATCTGCTTATCAGTTAAACGACCTTAGATTTTTTATTACCTTTCAAAACATCAATGTAGGTCCTTTCTATTAAATATTTTTAGATGGAGCTTTTTTATGTTTTGTTGCTTACAAATTAGACATAATCAAACTGTGACCTAGAAGATGCGGATTTACGGATGACATATACGCTTATTCGATATAATGCAGGCATATTGAAAATTATAATGTGTTTATTTATCATTTGTTATCAAAAGAAGCACACCAAAAATCACATCATGACGACCTTTATGGCGCAGCGGTTGTGGTTCTGCCTACCATGCGAAAGGTCCCGGGTTCGATTCCAGGCTGGGAATAAAAAAGCCCCAGATCTTGGATGTTTACATGTTTGTGATGTCGCTGTTTCTGGTTCCCGCGACACAGGGTATCCTGAAGATGTCCTCCTCGTCGAATCCGACGACAGCGGCTTCTACTATCTTCTTTCGTGTGCTCTGATGTGGCTGGTGAATCCAAACTTGCTTTTAAAAATCCTGTTGCACGAGGCACAGTAAAGTTGCCCCGAGTCATTGTAAGTGTAGGTGTATGAGGGCGTAGGGCAATTTTTCCTCGTCTGACGTTTCGCTTTTAGGTCTGCCAGGCGTTTTTCTTCAAACTGATCAAGACCCTTATGTATACTGTGCTTGTGTACAGCTGAACGCCAGTCTGGCCTCGCTTGGGCAAGATGTTCCCATTGCTCAGGTGGTATGCTGCATGCGGTTAGGTGACTTTTCAGTACGTCCTTGTAGCACAGGTACTGTCCGCCTGGGTTCCGTTTCTCGCGTGGCAGTTCTGAGTAGAACACGGCTTTTGACAGTCTACAGTCATCCATACGTGGCCACATGGCCACTCCATCTCAGCTGACTTTTCATAAGGAGAGCCTCTATACCAGACATATTAGGGGGTATCCTAGTGTGGGGCCAGAAGCAATGTACGAGCCTGTATGTAAATGTTTATGATTATGTTTATCATTATGTTTGAATTCCCGGTCCGTTCAAACCGTATTATGTTAAAAAATTGATTTTAAACATTACATTACACATACATACAGGCACATACATAGCTTCTGGCCCCACACTAGGATACCCTGTGTCGTGGGAACCAGAAAAAGGTAGGTAAGCATCCAAGACATGCGTTTTTTTTGGTCCCCACCCGGGATTCGAACCCGGGACCTCTCGCATGGTAGGCAGACGTGCAACCGCTGCGCCACAGAGGCCGTCAGATAAAAGAATAGATAAATACTCTCCTTTAACTTGACTTGATTTAGCTACACAAAATCTGTAATTGTACCTCAGCCACCCCGTATGGGAAATGGCGTGACGCTATGTTGATGTTGTTGTTTATTATTTATGGAATACCGCAGGTTTGTCTATGCGAAGTTTTAGAGCAATACCGATGCACGGTCACGTACAAAATAAATGCATACTAAATAATATATTCGAATTATTATGACTGTTACTATGGCCATACAAACTAAGAAAGATGCATACCTATAATTAGTACATTTCATAAAAGTTTGTTCCAATTTTATTTGTTACTATTTACTAATTGGACCATAGTGACGTCCGTGGTGAGTTTTTTGCTCGTTTCTCAAACTAGAGATGTGGATTCGAATCTGGTACTCAAGTTATTTACCAGTACATTCATTTTACGTAAGATCTGAATGGCAAAGGAAATCGTGGGGCCATCTTCATATTTCTAGAACTGCGGTGTTGGGTTAGCCCCCTGTCATATTATGATGTTGTTGTTGTTAAAAAGTGATTAAGGGGATAAAGAGAGGATGTATAATACAAAATAAAATGAATATTTTTTGATACGTGGATACCTTGTCAGTATCAACAAACATGCAATTTATATTCACAGGGTGACCCATAGCGCGGAATGTTTATAATGGCATCTTGGCAGGTACGGACAGTTCAAACAATTTTATAATATAAGTTATTTTGAAAACGTTTACCGAATTTTAAGTGCATGAATGGAATGCATACCAGGTTCCAATTATTAATCCAACACGGAGAAATGTAGAAGTTGTATCGCGCTTACATACCTGAAAAGAGAGAAAATTAAATATTAATTTCATGTTTTTACAACAGATAGTGATGTATATGTGATTAGGTCTTTCGCCCTTCACCATACAGGACGGCAGTAGCTCTCACGTTTAGGACTCAATGCTCAGTTTACGTACCAGGAGGTTCGCCCAATGTCGCTCTAAACTACACAATAATAAATCATCTCTCTCTTAAAAACAGTGACTTTAAAAGGATCGTTTGCGCGCGAGCTAGTTTTTCATAATATCTCAAAAATGTAAAAAATTGTGAAAATCGGACATAATTTTAAGGGGTGGAAAACTTTATCGCTTTTTGTAAAGAAGCTCGCGCGCAAACGACCATATTTCTTCCTCCTCAGTTGGGATTTGAATGTCGTATAAAGAGATACGACACGATATAGAGTATTGAATAGGCTTGTTGCCAAGGTAATCCAATAAATCTAGGGACAAGTCTTAATTTGACGCATTATGTACAAAATGCCTTGACATTCTCAGAATTCTATATTTCCAGCAGATATATTTTATTAAGTCAATTTTGTGCAAAAAAAGACCGCAATTGATTGCACTTTTACATGACGTCATTCTGTTGTTATTTCATAGAACTCAGAAAAAAAAGTTCCGTTTTGACAGTTTATAAAAAGTATCAATTTTGCCTTGACAGGCCGCAAGCCTATTATACCACTGCCACCCCGTTTGGGAATAAGTTTGAAGTTATATCAAATACTTTATGATAAGGACTCAAAAAATATAATTGTGAAACCCCTTTTTTTGAAGTCGGGAAAAAATAGCATTACGCCGCCGTACCGGATGTTAAAATTACGAACGAGTGCCGACTCGTATCTACAATTCATATTAGCATGCGACTAATTAATCTTAGGAGGGCGGGCCTGCAAAGTATAAGGCCCTGTGTCACACAGACCGTTGAAGACTTGTGGATGTGGGCTGAGGTAGAGAATGAAGCGGGATTGGGCTGAGGCGTGTGACGAGAATCGTGCAACTGGTTAAAATGACGACAAGCGGCGGAGGAGACGCCTTAAGGTTCAAAGCTCATTGAGAGGTAACGGGTTCGAATCCCGGTTACGAAGGAAGAAAATTAAATCCCCAAGACTTGGATGTTTATAGGTGTAGGGCGTCGATGTTTCTGGTTTAGTAGTTAAAAAGTAAGAAGAATTTCAACAAAGCATCATTATCGCTTTCGCCTCAAAATTACAACCGAGCACCTTATACACGCAACATCATCTGCAAATCAAATGAAACGACCACGCATACTCAGTACAGTCATAAAGGTAAAACTTAACCCCGTTCGTTCGTATCTCAAGATCAGAAGGACTACAGTTGCACTTATTACTCAGTAAGTGCACGACTGTACTGAGTACAGCGAAGTCTTATACCGGATGTTTTAGCCCCAGTACATCACATGGAGACAGACAAATTAGTGATACTGTCATAAAGGTACCCACATAAATAGGGACTGGATTTAGCAAAATATAAAAGGACATTAAAGTATTTTCTGCAGTATGTGGTACCATCTGTTAGAAGGGGGACTGAAGCAGTAACAGATTAAGAACAGGGAGTAACCATAACCTTAGGCAATTTAGTATAAGTATCTTAATCTGATCCGAAGATTTACATGATAAGTCTTGGTAGTAAATAAAGCTCATTAGGGATTTGGATGAAAGTGGTTTGAATGGCAATGTTGTTTGTTGACTTTGACGTTGTGGTAACTCTCCAGGACAAAATCCCCGGGACTAGCAGCCCGATGACAAAACACACACATACACAATATTAGCTATCGGACCAATTAGAGAGGCATTATTTGGCTTTGGGAGCGGCATATGGGTAAGAACGGACTACATAAGGATGTGACACTTTAGAAGTAATATCAACTGCCAACTAACAATTGCTGCCAGGCTTTGACATTCAAGTTATATCTAGGGGCGCGGTAGCGCCCCCGCCAAGTGGAGCAAAGAGCAAACGTAGTTTTTTTGTTTTAAATTCATTTATTTACGTGGGCTTCCCAACCCCAATGTGGTTTTAAGTAGACGTCTTTATCATCTATTCTGCCTGTTCGATCATTTGTGTGAAAACCATTTGATAAATTTAGGACGTGATATAAGGTGGAACATCGTGACTCCACATTACAACAGGCGGTATTGAATCAGCACTACGAACTAGTATCACTGGAGCCGCTTAGCTAGATAAACATGTTTATTAGAATAGGAATACAGGCTTTATTGAGTGTTAGTCGTCGCTTCCTTGTCGTTATATTGTCACCTGAGTCAAAGTTCTATCATATATCAAGCTCAAATCGGTCCAAGTTCTATCTATGTCATAGTTGACCGGGAGCTGCCAAGATCGTCAATTCGTCATGGACCTAGCCAACCTCCTTTGGCAGTCATCCTGTCCCTAACATACTCGCATCTGTATGTTAGGTTTTCTCCGAAGTAAAAGTTAATCTGGCCCCTAATTCCCACCCTATCGAGATTATCTCCATAGTCGAGCTATCTGTTTTTAAAGCGCATAACTACGTTGAAAGTAATCTCGATTTATATTTACTTCGATGCAAAACAGGTCGAGATATGTCTGTTTGTCGTAAGGCGGGTCGTGAGAATATTTTTTTTTGTTTTCGATGGAGATATTCTGTTCTCGAATTAACATTTAGACCATGGAGATGATATCGATAGCGCGAGAATAGCCCCCCTGTAACCTACCAGGAGAATCAACTCGAAATATTCTAATTATTAGACTTATGGCAGCTTCAGCACGAATTGTTCTAAGGTTGAGCATGCAATATGATTCGCTCAAAGTAATAATGTGTATAATAGTTGCCGTCGGTAAGATAGGGAATATTACGTGCACTCGACCGAGTTAAGACGGCCCTTCTCTATACTCTCGTTTTTCTGACATCTAAAGGAAGGCAGGGATTGCTATCATTTCATAATTTAACACAGCTGTGCCAACTTTTTGGCAGATATTCATTACCCCATTTTGCACCACAGGGGGCTAGCCTATCACCGCAGTTATGCAGTAATAAAGGCCAACCTTGCCTGTTGTTATATGTATTATGTTATGTGATGTCAGGCAGTGAATGTCACTTCCTGAAACTACAAACATGTTTTGATGTTGATGATTTCAGGTTAATTTACAGCAGTAAGAATGTGGAGTGAGTAATGGTGTAATTATATGAGTAACTAATGTATTTCTAGCTTAACTGTCTAGCTATCTATACTAATCCTTGATATTTAGGCTCGATACAGAAAAAAATTGCACTATTTTCGGATTTGCTTTGACATACCGATACATTTGGTTATCTCTCTCTTATCCCGCCTAACCCTATGCGAGAAAGAGAGATCACATCTCGCTCCGAACCAGAGAATCTTAGCACGGACTGTACCTCTCAAAGATGGAGACGTTAAACGGGAAGTCCCATTTCTATGGAAAGTAGCTTCGCTGCAAATGATATTCCCCCGATGGACACCTAGTTTCATATTCAGTTGCCATTCTAAAACAATGGCCACCATATTACTTGTATGAGAAATTGCAATAAAATTAGCTATTTCAACACCACAACGGTACTTGTCGCCATTTAGTTTAACTGATATTAAGGCTCGTTCACACGGGGTGAATTTTTCGCATCGAGAGCGCACGAATCGCGATAGCGAAATTAAAAACAAAACTAACATTGCGTCACGCCTTTTTGCTACGGGGAGTAAAATACAATAGACATTTTGAAATAAATACGATGAAGTAATGTATCACTTAACTTTACTTTCGTGTACAAAAGACCAATCTCACTAGTTTTTTATGTTTAGTATTTATTTTTGAGAAAAAACACAAGCAATAGAGAGAAGACATGTATAAAGGCAAGCGAATCTCTAAAAATATATTTCTTCCAGAAAACACAAACTCTGTGTAATCGAGCCTTTCCAATATGGCGGCCCCCGAATCGGCGTACAGGAAATCGTTGTGCGCGTACGCAGCGGCTTCGCAAGTGGGCATTGTATGATAATACGACTCAACACCGCGATTCAAGTAAATACGAGTTATTTGAACATAATCCTCTCCGTTTCGCGGGGTTTCAACCGACGACGGCCGTTTTAGAAAATGCGGTGTGATTCGGATAATTTATTGGTGAGTCTACAAATCGGGGGTTGGTGAATAACTCCATATTTTTATGTACAACACTATTATTTAGTCGGAGCAAAGGGTATTACATCGAAAAATTACTCTAGCATTTAGAAATTGAAACAGAACAGAAAGAAAATACAACCGAACTAAGTGTCTCTATCGCTGTACTGAAATTGGGTTGAGCCGAAAAAAATAATATTCTATTAAATATTTAATTTTTGATTAATATGTCATCCTCACCTAATAAATTAGCAGGCTATTCATATTCAGATCAGAGCTTAACGTGGGCATAAATTGTGCCTCTTCCAACCCATGAACTACATTCGCAACATCTATGCCTCCAACTCACCAATCAATAGAAGCATTGATATGTACGAGGAGCTCTTTGCGGAGGCCGATGTCTTTCACCTAAGCGTACTCAGTTTATATCGCAAATTGATACGAGGATACGTCAATTTGATAAATAAATCTAATAATTCATCTTATTTTTTTTATCTATTGTCAAGCAGCAAGGTCTGCTCAATTTAAAGGAACTTACACAGTTACACACGCATACACCAACGTACACACCCTCACACACACATACACCCTCATGTACACACCGACACTGCCTTTGTATTTTTATTTTTCTTTGTATTTTTTTTTTCTGCATTGTATGTAATTAGGTAAAATCAATATTCAATGCTTTTATTGTTTTTAAATCCCATTCAAAATTTCTAATGGATATGTTTCGTAACTGGCACTACCTGTTTATATTATTGTTATTATTATTGTTATTTTTATTGTTTTAATTACATGCTGTGAAGCAACAACAAATCAAAATAAATAAAATAAATAAATGAAAAACGGCGTGACGAGACGGTATGTCATATTATATTCATTTATTGGAGTCGCAAATGGCTGGTCACATACTAAGGGTACAAATACCGCATTGCAATGTCGGTGTCTCAAAGAATCTCCGAGCTCCTCAAGGCTCGGCAGTAAGCATTATTCCCTTATTGGATACGAAATACGGATATCATAGTTATTAGATATCAGTCGTGACGACGCCGGATGATTATTGGGATAGGATTCTAACAATGTGCAAGATATGCGCGCGTGGTAAGAATTCAGTTTTCAACGAATGCCCAAACTGCTGGTCAGTTTAAGTGCCACTTGAATATCTGACGCTGTTGTACCCCAGGTGAGTGACAGCGGCTGAGGGTTCTTCAAACTTTGAGTAGTTGGTGTGCATTCGGGTGGGTCAATGTTGTGGAACGTGTCTCATGCATTTTGTAGGAGACTGCAACAAAGGGGGATTTATTTGATTGGATGTTATTTTTCTTTGTGGGGGATAGATACAGAAGCCGGCCTTTGAGAAAGGCTAGTTGATGTAGTTTGAAATTTTATAGGTATTTTTTTGGATCCAATGGTTGTTAGACATTGTACAGTACATGCTCTTACTGTCTCGTAAACGCGTAAACTTTTAGTTAGTTAAATTTTAGTTAGTAGTAGAAACTAATCCATAAACTGCCTTCAGTAACTACTTAAGATTCGTCATGCCAATCTAAATGAGAGAAGTTTTAACCAAAAGACATCGCAACAATTTAATAATTCCACAAAGCAGTTACTATTACAAAACATAATTACCTGCCTACATAACATACAGCATATTTATGCAAAAATTTCATGTTCCCCGTATTTTATCTTCCTAGATATCAAGTAAAATATTCACAAATACCCTCTATATAAGGGTCAATGCGCATGGCGGCGTTCAAACATTATATGCTTCATAAATAAAACGACGGCGAAACCCATGAGAAACATACTATGCTTCTGCAAATCGTGACCCCGGCATATGACAGTTCCTATAATATTCGACAGCGGAATGCTAGTCGTGTTTTGTTTTCTAAAAATAATGGATTGTGATGTTAACTTTCAAAACAAAGTTGTACATGTTAACTTGTTTGATGTGGAGTGTAATTACTAGGTATCATTACAAGATACACCAAACTCAAAATTGGTATTTGGAAGATTGGGACACATTTTTTTTGGAGTCTTACAATCACAATCGTCATTTTCGGCTAAAAGTGTCATTTCAAAAGCCAGCAATCAGGATTATGCATCAGAAAAAGGAAAGGACTGCACACACCGGCGCAACATCAAAGCACACGTCCGAAAATTTCACGGGGACCACAGACAAAAAATTACGTAATGCGAAACGATACAAAATCGCACCACAGACAGACATTTACCCGAACACCGGATACATAAAAAGAACCGCAAGCAACGATTCATTGAAACTGAAATATACATTCGGTTATCAAAACTCACCCATTATAATCCACTTAAAAAATCGTTAAATTGTAATGCGCCGCTAAAACACGAACCGAACGATTGCACCTTTTTTTTGTTATATTGAAAAAAGTAAGCGGTTTTTGGGAGCAAAGATATGAAGCGGTTCCGATCATATAAAAATCCTGTGCTCAATTCCGAAAGTGTCTTTCAACTTTTCATGTCTTGGCTAAATGACAAACATCTAATGGGCTTCTTGATGAGTTCTACACTAATGGTTTTGAGATGAGAAAACTTAACGCAGTTCATTTATTACCATCATTTAACAATGGCATAACTTTCATCAAACGTATTTACATAACTGGGTACCTATGTGAATAAACGTCTGTGGTAATAGATTTAGTACCCCACCCCGACATGATACTTTTGAAATCCCCTACAGTCGTAATCTTCAATGTTTACGAGACACTCCCACCACAAAATCCGTTGCTTGGTTATTACAAAATCTAGAACTCTATTTAGGAGTCCATTCGGCGAAATCACAGAACGTTTTGTGTTTTGCCGACAGGATTGGTTTAGCTGATGCACAACCGTCATATCAAATGTTACCAGACCCTCAGACTCATGCTATTACGTCTCTCGTGTAGGAAATGACAGCGTCAGTAATTACATCTAATCGTTACTTAATTTGATCAACATTCAGTGCACTCACTAGCTTTCTATATAGAAACAAATGAGCTGAAAATGTCAACAGTAAAGTTCAAACACTGTCATACAATGTCAGACAAGGGAAAGCATGTACCATGTTAACAACACTGATAACTTCACGAGGGTTGGATTGTTTCTTGCGAAAGACATTACCTTACACAATATCATAATTTAGTATTTATGCTTTATACTTTATTGCACAAAATAACACATTTTACAATTGAAAGTGGACAACACATGACAAAGGCGAGCTTATCTCTATTAAAAGATTTCTTCCAGCAAACCTAGGATGGACAGAAAATAATTTAACAACAGGTAGACCCAGGTATTTCTCTTCGTTTGTAAGATTTAAAGTATTCTCTTCATAAATGACCAAGACAAATTGATTCAATAATTTGCCAAAACTGGTGAGTTTGCTCTTTTATACACCAAAGTAATGTTGAGTGACACCTAGTTATGTTTTTATTATTTTATTACCTGCCTACTTATTCTTTGTCCTGGTATCCCACTGCTGGGCAAAGGCCTCTCCCCCCTCTTGTATACCATCGGGTCCTCAGCGGTCTTCCAGTCCTTTTCCCATAGACCCAACTATCACTTTATCTCTTCTTGTTATGAAGATCGTATTTTGTTTGAGAGATCGAGATAAATGAATAGCATTCTAAATGTAAGAGCTCCCTCACAAGAAGAAATAAATTTGGAATGGCTCCGATAATCTATAATTCCGGATACAATAAGGAGGTTGGACAATTTACAGGCATTGAAAATAGCTTTGTTTAAATTTTTGATCGACAAAGCATACTACACTGTCACAGAGTTTTTAGAGGACATATTTAAAACATGCAATTGACATCTTACATGATTGCTGCTATTATGCATAATTTATTATTTTTTGTAGGACTTGCATTAATCAAAAAATACATTTGTATAATTGTATGTGGAGGCCTTTTCCCAGCAGTGGGACACATTATAGGCTACGTAAAAAAAAATTTGTATAATTGTATGATTTGACATTCCATAAAAAATATTATTATTATTGTTATACGTAATTTAAATTGACATTATATCTTCTCGGTGTGGTTTTTTTCATATTTCTATTTTATAATTGTATTTTTAATAAATTTGCACATCCTTATAGGATAAAATATAGTTAAGTTCAAAAATTGTACATAACATCCTAAGCACCTATATTTGCAAATAAATATCTTTGACTTTGACTTTGACTTTCATAATCTTGCTCTAATAACAAAATACAAAACGTTTATTAACTAACAAAAGTTCCCAGGCTCTTGTCTACATTTCTTCTTAAAGTCGCCTGTCTTCTGCATGTCTTTCCCATGAGTAACTTCTTCCAACATAGAGCGCGTCCAACATCGTCACGAATAATGGGTATGTGGGTTCACATTAAACCGTGATTCAAGGAAGATGCTAATTGTTCGTGAAAGACTAATCGTTTCGTCACGATCCTGGTATACATAGATCTGCCTATTACACTATTAAATGCACGAAGTTTTGATGGCTCGTTAATATCATCCTTTTTTGATTTGATAGATTGCATGAGACGAGTCTACATGATAGAATATGAGACCCACCTGGGCGTGTGGTTTGTCTTAACATAGTGCGATGCGTCATTCTAAAATGCGATGATGTAAAGCGAAATAGTAAATTGCCTGCCATTACTCTAGTCATGGATACATCCATCACAGACCATGAGACGGTATTGCTCTCTCTGGATCTTAAGAAAGAGAGATCTTTCGCTCAAACTACTTTCACAAAAGTCAATCATCAGGAGCTCGATAACACCATGATGTCAATTGACTTATCTGAAATAATGTCCATGGATGAGCCAAATGAAGCCGCAGCCAAGCTAGTCTCTAAACTTCAACATGCTATAAGTTCTAATAGTCTAACTTATACTATTGCAAAAAGGAAGAGAATAATTAAAGACTGGATAACCCCTGGCTTACTTCGCTGTATGCGAAATAGGGATAAGCTTCATAAAAAGGCAAAACAGTCCCCCGATAACTCTATCATTGGAACTACATATTTGCGATACCGTAACTTCTGTAACAAACTTTTGAAAAAAATTAAAAGAAACTATGACAGAGAACTCTTAAACAAAGCAGGACAAAATAGCAAAAACATTTGGTCTGCAATTAAAAGTATAGCTAATTTGCGCAAAGCGGAATCGAAGGCCAGCGATCTTCTTAAATCAAACAGTACCCCGGAACTCTCAATCAAAGATACGAATGAATTCTTTGCTAACATAGGGAAAAATCTGGCAGATAAAATCATTCAGCCTACTTCAAATGATTTCCCAAGGAACCTACCAACCATCTCGCAGGTTGACTCATTCGTTCTGCTTGATACCGATGAGAGCGAGATAAACGGACTGATCTTGGGTCTCAGAAGTGAGTGCTCTGTTGGCTGGGATTCTATCTCTTCATCCTTCCTGAAGAAATATAGACACACCTTGGTTCCCTCTATAACTCACATTTGTGGACTTTGCTTGTCCAGGGGTGTCTTTCCTGTGGTCTTCAAAAGATCCTTGATACGCCCAATTCATAAGAGTGGGGATGGAGGCTGTGTTAACAACTATCGACCTATATCGATCTTGCCTATTTTATCGAAAATTCTAGAGCGACTCATAAACAAAAGACTAGTTAATTACTTAGAGAAGAATAACCTACTTTCCGAACATCAATATGGTTTCCGTTTTAACAAATCGACAGCAGATGCTGTACACGACCTCACCGACCACTTAGCGCAAAATTTGGATGTAGGTAAAAAGTGTCTCTGTATATTTCTAGACCTTGCCAAGGCTTTTGACACAGTCTCCATCCCCCTCCTACTCGAGAAATTGGATAAACTGGGAGTCAGAGGTCTCCAGCTGGACCTATTGAAGGACTACCTATCAGACCGTACTCAATTTGTCAAAATTGACAATTACACAAGCGAAGACTTACCTATAACGTATGGCATTCCGCAGGGTAGTATACTGGGACCCACGCTCTTCCTTGTGTACATCAATGAGCTGACTAACCTTGAGCTGACGGGAGGCAGAGTTGTTTCGTTTGCTGACGATACAGCGCTGTGCTTTTCTTCCGATACATGGGATGAAGTATTTCGTCTTGCGCAGGGGGGGTTCGACGTTGTGTCTCATTGGCTAAATCTAAATATCCTAACATTGAATGCAGATAAAACCAAATATATTACGTTTACAATGAGAAACCAAACTCAACCTGACTCGAACTTCCTCCTCAAAGCTCACTCTTGCTTGAATAACTTCAGTGCAAACTGTCAATGCACAATACTAGCCAAAACTGAATCTATACGATACCTAGGTGTAATTATTGACCAAAACCTTAATTTTGGCACTCATGTGGTCAACCTAACTGGTAGAGTTCGCAAATTGATTTATGTTTTCAAAAACCTACGTCATGTTGCTGATCCCAACCTCCTAAAAACGGTCTACTATGCCCTCTGTCAATCTCTCTTACTTTATTGCATCACCGTTTGGGGTGGAACGCACAAGACTACTTTGTTGGGTCTCGAGAGGGCGCAAAGGTCTGTCCTAAAAGTATCTACATTTCGGCCTTTTAAGTTCCCTACATATGAACTACTACAGTTGTGCGGGGTTCTCAGTGTACGACAGTTATTTATACAACAATGCATCCTTAAAAAACATAGCCAACTCAATTATGACCCCTCATTAGGTCTTTCCAAAAGAGGGGATTATGTCTTCCCTTACGAGACGCGGTTTCATACAGCTTTTATCCAAAGATTTTTCCCTTTCCTTGGTATTTTCCTTTATAATAAAGCTAATAAGCTACTAAAAATTTATTCGATGAAGTACTTGTCCTGCAAAATAACAATCTTCACGTGGCTAAAAAATATATCCTATGAGGGTACTGAAGCCCTTCTACATATAGTTTCATAAAACTTCCCAAATTTTTGTCCGCCAATCCCTACATACTAAATTTTAATTCATTTTGTGTACCTTACTGAAAATTCATATAGTCTCATTCCCCTGGTAACTAAACTCAAAGTTCATACTTACATTCTTACATAACCCACTTCCCTCATTCCTTCCTAATCCTCTTCCTCACACACCCACACTTACACTACACATATCTCATTACCAATTTCATTAACTACTTTTTGATGGTGTTTTATCAATTTTGTTACAAAATTCAATGACCAAACAATGGAAGAGCCCTGCCTCCTGAAATACAGGTGATAAACCTAGTTTAGGAGACTGGGATCCACACAACTATGTGACTAACTTTCTATTGAATAAATTATGAATTATGAATTATGAGTGATTGTTGGCAAGATTGTTTGGTCGAGAACCTCCTCGTTATCAGTATTGTGAAAATGTTCATAATACTAATATATTAGGTAAGTATTATAAACGAAGTCAGCAAGAATTATTGTCCTCATGCATCCACATTCCTGTCCTGCCTAGGTTTGTTGGTAGAAATCTCTATTTAGAGATAAGCTCGCCTTTGCGTATAATATTTCTTATAGATGTATATTTTTTTTAAGTTTCTGCGCAATAAAGAATATGAATATGAATTATTATATTATGGCTACAAAGTTTAACTGTGTTTAAGTTAATGTAGAAATAAATAATATAAAGTATTCTTTTGCGAACTCTATAATTTTATCCCGAAGATTTCCCTCCACCGTTGTCCCCCCTCGACCACAAAATCGAGGAGTGGCACCACAAATCGTCATAACCCTATCAACTTACGAAAAACACATAAAACCATTACAATCCGAGGTTTCGAGAAAAAAAAACGTCATTTTCATTTATTTCTTTGCCTCTGTGTCGGCGGATAGTATGATTGCGATTATAATACCATGGTTTCCGCTGAGCATGGTAGCGTTAATGATACCAGCCGCGGTCGGAGCCAGTGGTTATTACCCTGGACCCATTATCTCCTTCCTTGTCACACTCGCACGATACCGCCTGGGTGGGAAAGAGATAGCTTGCGGTTTGAAGCTAGGTACGTGAGCGTCTGCTACGTGATCTCCATTACTCGGAGATATGGAATCCTTTTTTTTTTCTTTTAATATTTTCGAATTATACCCGCAATTGTAGGTACCTGAGGTGAATTGTTCTGGCAATCCAAAGTATTATTCGGTTTCTGGTATTCCCACTAAGAATGCTATTAGTGTTGTGAGTGGAATACTAAATGGACTAGGTTTGGGACGATGAGGTCATGTCTGATGATGACATGATGATTTTAAATAGACTGTCTACTCTTGTACGTGGAAAATTGGACGATCATCTAGTAGCTAATTTAGACAGCCTATCAGTGTATTCTCAGTTGAACAGTGAGACCTCTTATACCATACAAGAAAACTAGTAAAGTAAATGTACCCCTTTAATGTCCCCACCGAGGGGCACAGGCCATTACCCGGATTCCAGTAAGATTGAGCCATACTCCACTACGCTGGCTCAGTGCGGGTTGGTGGAGGGCTTGTACGACTACTACATACTACGAAGTAGTGATAGTAGCCGGGACCTACAGCTTAACGTGCCATCCGAAACACGGAGTGTCCGATAATGTACTTAAGACAAATTAATCATCTCATTGGTACATCGTCAGCACCGGGATTCGAACCTGCATCTCCTGCGTGAGAAGCAAGATGAAACCCACTAGACCACGGAGCACAAGAAAACTATAGGACTTTATTGAAAAATGAGGATGTTGAGCGGTTCAGATCAGCGTCCTGATTCTATTGCACATTTATAGCTATGCGTTAGTTGCGCTGCAGGTCTCGGGTATACCAAGTGCCCCCTAACCTGGCAATAAAATTCATTGACCCACTAAGAAAATGTATGCGATTCAACGTTTTGCGCCACGTTAAAAATCTGTAGCTAAGTTTTTTGTCAGATAGGATAAAACTAACCAGGATAGATAGATAAATATAATTTATTCAAAGTGTGTATCTTCCTTGACTTTTGTGTTAATCTGTTTTTGGGGTGCAACGAACTTAAAACCATATTTGACGAACTTTCCAGCTCAAAACAACTTTCGGAATATATGGACTCGAAACCGAATGCCAAACCGCAGATTTCACAAACAAGTAACACCCTTTCAACGGTAAACTTTCGTCCGCTCACGAAGACGCGGCCCTTGAAAACCCAGAGACTATATATCCAATTGACTACGCCTGCGGGGGAATGCGGCTCGCCAAACCTTTGTTGTATTCAACAAACGTTCGCACACGCAACCTATGTACGATGACGGGCCGCCAGACCGTTTCGCAGCAGCTGACCAATCACAGCTCTCTTACTTCGTCCCCCGCCGCCCGTAAATTGGTGAGTTGTGTTTCAAAGGAAAATGTATCTATGCGCTCTCCACTGGATAAGTGCTCCCTGTGAAAACCAAATACATTATCTGGTAAGGCTTTTGTTAACCGGCATACATATAAAAATACATGACCAGTATGCGAGAACAAGAAGAAGAAGAAGAAGAAGAAGTGGCACTGGTTAGAAGTTGGAACAATTGTGCCTCTGCGACTCTGTACGTGAGAAAAGTGTGTCACTATGTTTATTACTTTTATTTGTCCAGTGAACGTGTGCATTGCTCACTCCTCTTTCCCGAAGAGGGGTAAGTAGAGACTGAAGATCTCCCCTTGATCCTGGCTTACATCTCTCGGTATCTCAACATTCATATCCAATAAGTGTGTACATATAAAAAAAGTATCATAAGTTTGATAACTTCTGACACTCGGGTAGGCCACTAGCCTGACACCCCTCCCTCAACCCACACTAAGCCAGCGTGGTGGAGTATGGCTCACTCTGACTAGTATCCGAGCAAAGGCCTGTGCTGCTTGGTAGGGTTATAAATGGGCACATTTATTATTTATGTTATTATTATAAAAACATTTCATTTACTATAGATATTGACGTCTTTTTATTTGTCTCTACATTTTACCACTGTGGGTTAAGGCTCGCTGGTTACAGGTAATTCTTATCGAAAAAGCGTACTAAATCGAAAAATACACGCTTTTCCCGTTTCAAGACCTCCCCCCAGCGCGTTGTGTGTCGCCGATAATTGTGGCCGGGTGGAGTTATTAAATAATTACGTCGCCGCCCCCCAGCCAATCAGGAGGCGAGGTGGACGCGGCACCCAATTAGCGTCGGGAACGGGACGCGCGCGCGCACGTTTTTGCGCGGAACGAAATGGCGGGAGCGATGGCGTCGCGCTGAATTTTGCGGGACAAGTGTTTGTTTGTCGGTGGGTAAATAAATAAATAATATATAGCCTATTGATGTTAGTAATCGAAACTGTAGCCCATTAATGTTCACACCGAGGGGCGCAGGCTTTTATCCGGTTACGAGTAAGATTGAGCTGTCACCACACTGGCTAAGTGCAGGTTGGTAGGGTTTTACGACTAACTAAAGACAGAATTACGAAAGTGTGACATTTGGCATGTACTTTAACATAATATCAAATTTAACAGACACATTCTTTACTTCTGACCCTACACCTGGATGCCGTGTCGTGAGAACCAGAAATATTGACGTCACACAATCAAGACCAGCGGGTCGATTCTCGCGCCTTCGATGTACGGATATCGAGACCTATATTGACAGATTCCCATACGAAATCACTCGATATAGGTGCAGATATCGTATATCGAATGCGCGAGAATCATGTTCCAGGGATTGTTTTCTTGTCCACATGCATATGTCGTAGCCATATCGTCGAATTGTCCATATCACGAAATGGCCAAACATGAAATATCATAAAACGATGAAATCTGCGGTAGCTTAGGTTAAGATTAAATAATAGTCTTTGGGTTAGTTTGACATGTACCTTTGAAACAAAAAACATCACGTAGTGTTGAATAACAATGCTTTTAAAAATACATGTTTTCATTAAAACCACCCATATCATGCTATGGCCAGAAATGGCTTGACCGTATCATGAAATGGCTGGCCATATCTTGATATGGCTAAATTTCACGATATGGCTACGACACATTCTCCTCATGCCTACTCACATGTCTCACACGGGTTTGGCTTGTTCAATAAACGACCTTATAGCTAAGAGCTATTCAATTAATTTCTACAGATACATCCAAAACAAACATCGGTGCTCGGTTTCCTCACGATGTTTTCCATCGCCGCCGTTAGAACGTCGTTAAGCCTTAGATAAATGACTTATCTCATTGGTAAATAGTCAGCACCGGGATACGAACCTGCATCTCCTGCATGAGAGGCAAGCATGAAACCCATTATACCACGGAGCTCCTTCGGAGCGTCTTCCGGAGCTGTTCATTTTATTTATTTTTAATGGACATCCGATCCGCACTGGTAAGGCTAATTACTCTTTTAATTATAGTATTTTTTACGGTCACGTGATCTTGATTAGAAGGGCTTTGATTGTAGAATTAAGCTAGCAATAGTAATTGCGGTAGTCAATTCAAAGAACTTGGTTTAATAGCTATCTGAACTAAATTGGCATAGATGATACAGGCCTTCATGTGCTGAATCATTTCCTAGCAACGTCCTTTTCAAAGAGGCATATTATTTCTTTGATATAGCGAGACTGTAAGGAAAATATAGATTCGTTCAGTTTGATTGACAGCGAAACAATTTGCTGGCTATGAAAAGCAATGCATGGGTAAGATCTAATATCTATATTTTTATTATGAAGCGATAAAATATCCAGTAAAATACATATGATATGTGAATAAAATAGACTTAGTGTCTAACCACACTATGCCGAAGGTACGCGACCGAAGTTCGGCATGATTACGCCTGCAATGCTATTTGAATTCCTGACGCGACGACACTGCGATATTAGTTATGTACTGCTGAGATTATGTTGCGTTATGGCGTACAGCGTTACTTCGGTTGGGCGTAAGTTCAGCGGCAACTTATATGTAGAGTACAGCACACATTACGGAACGTCAAATCAGCCGCGGAACTTCAGTCCCGTATCTTCGTCATAGTGTGTTTAGACACTTAGGGGGGAGGGTTTTAATTTTTAATTGCAATGAAACAAAGGAGGTCTATAGTCTCTGCCTACCCGTCTGCCAGGAAAAAGGCGTGAGGATATGTATGTACTTATGTTTGTATGAAACAAAATAACAAGGAATCAGTAAACACTCCCAACAGGGAACCAAACAAAACTTTCAACAATCAGTGTCCAAAATAACAAGGGCCCTTCAATCGATTCGATTCCGTTCGATACGAATCTCTTATCAAAGGCCGTTCGATCCGATCAATCGTTCATCCCACCGGGCATTGTCAACCGTTGACAGCGTCCTTCGTTACAACTACTGCGGGGAGAGTTGATAAATAACGCTATTATTACTAGACTCAAGTGGAGGTGGGCAGGACACTTGGCGAGGTGAGGTGACAACAGGTGGAGTAGATCCCTGACCGAGTGGTGACCGAAAGAGGGAAAGAGAAGCGTGGGTCGATGGCAGCCAGATGGGTCGACGACATTACGCATATTGCGGGGAAGACCTGGATTCGATTGGCACAGGACTAGATAAGTTGGCACAAACGAGAGGAGGCTCATACGCAGCAGTGGGCGGAAACTAGCTGCCGATGATGATGATGATGAGGGGCCCAATTCTCAGCCATGCGAATTGAAAACGTAGATATAAAATATTTACATTTTAGTCTCATTACATGTCGTAGACAATTTGCGTCTACGCCTTCAAACCCAAACCGTGCTAGCGCGATGGAGTATGCCTCAATTTTACTCATATTCGGGTAATATTCCTTGCCCTTTAGTCGGGACATTTATGGGCTACAGATTCTTTTACTAATTTATTAAATCGAACATCAGTTACTAACGCTTTTTTGGCTCAGTCTGTATTTTAGTTTCATGTCTCCGCAGGATGCCCTGTGTGACTCGCATTAATATAACCTTTATGGCGTCTAAATGTCAAAATTTGCGACTCTCATACAAAAACAAAGACGTGAGTAGACGTAATATCAATAATTTTCCAATATATAAAATAGCATTATTAAAAAATTGCATTTGTAATAAATACCTACCAAATATTATTGGCGTTTTTGATTGTAAAACCGGCGCGCAAGCGGTGGTAGACGACACTCGTCGGACAGATTAGAATTAAGCGATCAAGCGTTTTCGAAACACTTATCATCTCTCTCGAAATACACTATACGTTACTTGAATTTAAATTCTGGAGTGAAATAGTCTTTAGCACTTTATAATAAAGGCTGTAGTTACTCAAAGTATCAGTTGCTGACATCGATCGCAATTCTTGAAGATATTTAGCTTTAATTAACGTCATGTTACTGTCACTCCGACACCTTCGTCATTGCTGTTGGTTTTTTATAATAATGTGCGAGCCTCAATCGGCGTTTTTAATTTGTCTTTTTAATTTGTCTACATTGATACTGTTATAAATATACTAACGTTTGTATTTACAAGTAATAAGCTTATAGTACTCACAGGAACGAGTTGAATGTCGTGTACATATGTAAAATCAACAGTGGGTTACATACAATACAGGGTTGCACAGGACCAAGTAGAATGTCGTGTACATGAGGCAAGAACAAGCTGATGATGATGATTTAATTAATTGACAGTTAAAGATTTGGTTTTTGTTGCCCAAATAATTAATTAAAACGGAAGCGCTTTTCAATATCTCATAAATAAAAGTCACAGATGCAGACTAATAATCGTCGCATATTTTACTTCTGGCTGTCAGCGACGTCAGCAACGTCACACACATACAAACGTCCAAGACTCGCATGTGTTTTCGGGGGTTAAAAATACTGATAAGCGGGGCGTCTCCATCCTGAAACCTCATTGCGTCACAACCATTTATCAGGCATCTCGAGATAAAACTAGTTTCCATAACTAGCCGCGACATGCTTCGAGTAATAAGCAGGATGGCTATCCTATCAGCGGGCTGATATTGCTTACAGAATGGCGAATCAATGACAGTGCGCGATTTAAAGTCAGCTTTAAATAAAAGTATACAATTCTAAAGGCACCAAGACTGGCTATTTAGAATATGACAGCGTAAAATACAATAGCTTTTGGCTGGTTACCTTCTGTCTTCGATATTTAGTTTTATGCCGGCTCTGGAAAAGACCTACAGACCTTACCTACCTCAAATGGACCATCCTCACGTTCGTCGTCACTCGTCACTGATATCAAGTTGCCATTTTGTTAGCAGAATCGACGCCCTGCTCTATCAGGATGATCCTGCGCCAGCGCCTCCAATAATTGCGTATCGACATGAAATGGTATAGTATTTTTTTTCCGCGTAATTGTTGATTTGACGATTACTTTAACGCGGGGTCCTTGATTGAGATCTCAGCATAAAGACATGGAGATAAGTAGCCTTTTATATTTAATTCGCGCTTCCTTCGAGGGATTAAAAAGGGTTTTGAAAATAAAAATAAAACAATTATAAATATTAACAGGCTCTTTAACGCCCGTTGAACTCTTTTATAAGGAATTGTGTTTTACGAGTGTCAAAATATTTTTTTGATAAAAAATAGGTAGAGTTGTATTGTACCACAATAATACAATTATTATTACAAGGATATACATGTATTTGCTTATTAAACGTGTTGCAGATAAAATATATTCGGTTATTCGAAAACAGCGACAGATGTCAACGCCGCCTAACAATTAATTTTCACAGATACGTTTAAGATGGCAGCTTTAATAAAATAATTATAAAACCTTTCTATAGGGTAACACCTAGTTACGTGTCAGCTGTTAAATATCTGCTGTCTGACGCCACCTGCATAACCAAGTAGCTACCAATCTCCCATACACGAGTCAACAAGTACGTCGAAGAGGTTGGATGCACATTAGTTATTTGAGACATTTATTAATCTGTGCACAAGTTTAGAAAATGCATTTACTTGTCTCTTTCGCAAACTTTGAAGACTCTGTTAAGTAACTTGCCATCTATCCAAAAAAAAACTCTCAAATCCTTGTATGGTGATTCGTGTTTGTTCATATGTTATTGTGAGCAAGTTTTCTATTTCGGTAAGTATTCAATTTATTATTTACCATTTTTGCTGTTGTAGTTGTGGTTTATTTAGGCTTAAAATCCCTCCGACAATTCGCTTACTCGTATATGGGTAAAAAAAGGCCTGTGTTCCTCAGTAGTAACATGCGCTATCATCATTCTTATCTTAGCATCTGACTCCGAAGATCTGAAAATTGGCCTAACAAGTTGGTCTGTGAATAGGCGGCATAAAAGTGGACCTAACAAGTTAATCGGAGTTAAATAGCTATGTGTTTAGCGACAGTTATTTAGTATAGTAATTTATAATGACACTTGACTTGACGTGTGGAGGTGATAGATCACTCACGGTCTATTTACCCGGTTGTGATTCTGCGAAGGCATGATGTGAATGTGATTAAATTACCGACTTTGAATGAACTGCATTAGTGACTAGAACTTTAACACTGTGTTATGTAAATAAATGCATAAAGGGACAGTTGTCAAACAAACAAACTAACTAACTAACTAAACTAACTCTGAGTTGTAAGAAAACGAAATTTAAGGTTGTCACCTTAGTGATTTAAGGACGAGAATCTCATAGGATTGTCATTTATTTCTGATGCTAAGGATTTGCTTCGACAAATTTGTTTCGTACAACTCAGGGTAAGGCGTCAAAGTTAGTCATAGATTCATTGATTAAAGCTAACTTTTTTATTTTTCGATATCGGCTTTGTTTACAAAATTTCATATACCTTCTTGTTTTGACAATAATAGTACAAGTAACTGTGCATATCCATAAAGTGTTCAAAAATTATGAAAGTCAAAAGTAACAAAACATAAAGATATATTTGACGCAGCGTCTTCATTTTAGCAAAATCAAAGGTTCGGGCTTATTTTCTGAGGATTACTATACAAAGGTTGTCGTATAGAATAAAACGTGCATAGCATGAAAGCACGCTTTATTCTCCTATAGACATCGTACTGTAATATGATTACATCAATTATAAAATTTCATAGTCACGTCAGAGGGATTTTATTAGAGTGATTCCAGTTTTACGATTCGCAAATTAATGTCTGAAGCTTCCTGCGTACGTCCATTTGACTGTCTTTTATTATTATAGCAAATTACACTATCTATAGATGTTCTTGATATGCATCTTTCTTACTTTGTACGTACACGTAATTACAGTTCCCATGTGCATTGAAGATAGCAGTACAATGTTGGGGATAACTTTGTAAATTAAATATAAGGTGATCTTAACTTTGATGATCTATTAACAAGGCTATTAAACTGCGTACTTAATCTGTTTAACTTTGTAAAGTTTTGAGATGCCGCTGTTAGATCTTTTACGTACCACACGATACCTACTTACTTTGATAATTTTGAATGGGTAGTTTTAATATGTAGTTTATATTCGATACTTTCAAGTAAGCTTATTCTGTCTTATTCTCCTGAAATACTCTAAATTCTTCTAAAAACGACCTCTAATGGCATTGCGGTACGACCTTCTTCCTCCCAAGCGAGATGTTTCAGTTTCGAAACCCGTCTGGGGAAGACGATTAAACCCAATTCTAGGATATTTATAAATATGTATGTGTGAACGGAGAGAAATGTGGAGAGCTAACCGCCAATCTCCATTAGTGGAGGGGCACTCTAAGAAGAAAAAGAAGCCATAGTAAATGTGCACAGCTTCACCCTTATAAGTATGTATACATAAACTGCTTGTATTTATCAACCTGGTGAGAAACGTCTGTTATTTGAACTATGATCAATACCCTAATTTGAACAGGATCGGATAGATGTCAGAAACAGATAATTGAGCTATTGATACCCACCTCATACACAATCATTAGGCTCATCCCTACAGTACAAATCTCAATTGTAAGTGTTGATTTAAGATCATGAAATATGCGTTTCAACAGAACCGTAAACCAATACGTCATTCGCGCATGCGTTTTAAGACAAATTGTAGACGATAAGCTGCGCGCGCGCTTCCGAAGCCACCCTATGGGATTCAAGGATGACTATGATGTTGGTTTGTTTGGAGGAATCCTTCCTCATTCTAGCTGAGGCAATTAGGTAGCCCGCTGTCACGCAAAATTTAATATTGAAAAACGGCTAAGTGGGAAATCTCAGTATAGCGTTGAAGGGTTATGTTACGTTTGGACAATTTTTAAACACACTTACTTTAAGAACTACCTTTACAAAAAAACAATAAAAGTCACGAACAGTTTTTTTTAATGCAACCATTGCAAATGCTCTCGGAACATAGTAGATACTTATACGGTTTCTGTTACACCTAGTAAGTCCTAGGTTTAACATAAATCTATTCAACACCAGGCGGATTCAAACTACCTCCTACCACCCGTGCGCAAATGGCATGGCGGGACGTGTGCACCGGCAGCTGAAAAGCTCCCTCATGTGCTACGGGCCAACTTGGACCAATGCATGCCGGTAACCTTATGGCAATCGGACAGGAGCTTTCTTAATTCAAACTCTTAGATACCAGAACTATGTTCAGTCATTTTGTTGTCTTTAGAATCCAACCATACCTTGTAAAAACCGTGGTTATGTAACATACAAAAGTAGGTGAGCCCCTATAAAACTCCTTTTATGGACACCCCATCGCACATCCATCTTATCTCTCTTAAAACAATGTGAAATATCCTTCTCTCATTTGTTGTAATGTTTATGCGGTTAACCCAAACATCCATTGATGGTTCTATACCTTTGTGCTAAGCCGATAGGAGTGGCACGTGCGCATTGTACAACAAGAATAGTGCGAATAATAAATCACTTTAAAATGCTTTGCTAAAGCGTTGTATTGATTGTTTTCTATCGATCAGTGTTGCCACTATCATTTGCAGTCATCAGTTTGTCGGTTTAGTAATTTTTGTAGTTTAATGAAACAATTTTTCACTTCTTTTATAAGATATCTTCATAGTAGGCTCGTAGCATAATGACGCCAAAGATTTAAGTATTTTATAGTAGTACAAATTTAAATTTGTAGCTTCTTTGTGGGTAGATACAAAATATTACAAAAGCATAGGATGGGAATACAAAACTAACCGGAAAATCGTTGTCTACATGTTAATCGTCGCAACTTAATATACGTGATGTACTATCAAAAATCCATTCACAATTCCAAGACGCATTCCACTGCCCAACAAATCAAAAGTACATCCAGTCCACCCTCACAGTATATGCTATAACATAAACTAAACAGATGAATCACCGCACACGGCCATGCCCTATACAATACAGCACATTATACCACACGGGGGGTGGCCGGTGACAGGCACTGATAATCTCCTATTTGCATATCCTACAGGACGAGGATTCAACGCATGTTTTGAGCTTGACTGATCATCTACGCCTTGACGGTGCAATACTAAATACAAATGAGGTGTTACTTTTTTATCTACTCTCATGTCATAAAGTTCGAATTACAAACTTGAAATCGATTTCATAATGACGAACTTTATAGACGCAACACAGTAATCAAATAAAAAATAATAATAACACTACTACTAGAACAAAACTAATGTTATTTATAAAAATAAAAAATAAAAAATAAAAACATAACGATACAGTTTTACTTTTTTGGGAAGGGCAATTTAAGGGTCTTGAAACCGTACAGCCAAGGTGTTTGATAGTCTGTATCGTTGGAAAGTTTTTTTAAACTATAGTTGACAACCAAACAGCCACTCAGTGTTTGATAAGTAATAGCCCCGCAGAATAGTAATGCGCGTAACGTCAAAGATCTGACAAGTGTCATGAGCATTACGTGTATAGGATTAAGAGCTATGTTTTATCAAAATCTATCAAATGTATCGAAATGTCAGGCGCATTACCATTCTGCGGAGCTTATACTTGGAGGCAGGAAGATTTAAACAAAGAGGTTCATTGATCTGAGGTTTGATAACTGTGACTCATGCCCCGCACATGCGCTGTGATATGCTGTGTTTTGGCGGCAACAAAACGTCAACGTGACGTGACAATATTTTGTTGTGCCTAAGCACTGATTTATGTGAAAATATTGTTGTGTTTTAACTATGATTTTTGTAGGAGAGACAAGTATGAGAGTAGATAAAGTAGTGTATGAAACTGAACATAACTAGGTATTAAAACTCTCGTGGGATACTAATAAAAACTCACTCGTATTTTAATACCCCTCATTAAGTAATAGTAACATAAACTACTATTAACACCCTAGTAGTTCGACTTCTAAAATAATACCAGTGTGCATTAAACCTAGGAATTTTGTCCCGCTTCTACCTCTTTTATAATAACTAAACTTGATAAGTAGTATGTATTAGTAGTTTGGATGACGATACAATACGAGGATACATCGAGCATCGATAAATAAAGCCTGAAGGTGGAAAACAGAAACCTCGTATGATTACTTGTAAACCCATCGAGTTAGGGCTCAATTGATTTGTCTTTACTAAACCTAAATAATTTCAGAGGATATCTTTATTTAAAATACTTTAATTATTTCACACGTTATACAATATCTGCCAAGATACGACGATCACAAAATTGAATAATATGGGTGATCGTGGGTAAAAATGTGCGTCTAGCCTAGGTTTGATGTTTGATTGTTATTTATACATTATTACATGTTTTTTGCGACACGCTACTTCGTACCTACGTAATATATCTGAGCTTGAAAGAGCGGTACCACCCGGTTGCTGCCAGTTGTTGACTGCCAGATAAATCTTGTATTTGTATATCTCCTGTACGAAGTCTCGTACGAATAACTTCTCAAGTGATGAATGACGGGATGTCAGCGATAAGTGATTTTTTACGACGTTTCTCGAAGTTGTAAACTTACATGGAACAAGAAACGCTGTTATATCATGAGCCATGCGTACTGTCCCGTTTGCCTTGAGCCGCTTCTTATTGTGCGGACAGGAATCTTTGTGTCCAGGAATATGTGGACTTACCTTTTAAATCTACTCGTATTACTACTAACCGCCGCAACTCAATCATCGGACTACTTAGTGAAAGTATTCCTAAGTAAATTTAAACTTTGAGTCAGATTATTGGTTCATTTAATGTCTCTGAATCTGTACTTACTCCTATAATAAATTCATAAATTATAACATTTATAACTACCTATATGGTTAGTTAAAAATGTTATAATTTATGAAATCGCACAAAAATACGGAATATCCAAAAGACGTCTATACGTATGTAACATCACAATTGAATGAATATCAGGTTGTTCCATAATGGATCTGTCCATTTATACAAAACTGACTTAGAATATTATAATGTCTTGAAATGGTTATGTGGTGGGCTTTAAAAGGTAAGACTTTTGTATAATCTGCATTGGATATTCTACGAGGTGATATGGAGAAATGGTGCGATTTGCTAAACTAAACGGACATGACCAATTTCAACAGACTGTTTTTATTTACTTACTTACTTACTTACTTACTTACTTACTTCCTTAATTACTTACTTACTTACTTACTTACTTACTTACTTAATTATTTACTTACTTACTTACTTACTTACTTACTTACTTACTTACTTACTTACTTACTTACTTACTTACTTACTTACTTACTTACTTACTTACTTTATACTTTATTGCACAAAAACAGAATACAGACACTTAATAATGGAAAAAGCAAAAGCACAACTATACCTAGGTTTAACCATGCAGTTATATACGTTCTATATTACGAGATAGGAGGCTAGGCCATCCCGACATTTTAAATATAACCAGACCAAACGTTGAATGATAATAACGCAAACAGTGTTGAAAGTAACCGTATTCTCAGGAACTCTACACACACTAAATCAGAAACACACGTGAAAACAATTTCATTACCATACACTTCGCGCCATGTCAAGCGCCCCACGAACAAGACCGTTACCGTATTTCTGCGTCTTACTTGCTTACTAAAATATTGAATCCGCCGCCCATTCCGTAAAGTCAACTATCACCATTAAACTGTCAGTGCTCTATGTTCCATAAGATTATCCGCGCGGGTTATTATTCAAAAATATGTGGGCAATTCGAAAGTTCTGCCCATTCTCATGCGTAGTCCCTTTTAATGCTAATCTCACGTTATAGATAGGGAGCTTTCATCGAAGCGGCTGCAATAAATAATATTTTATTGGCTGCAGTTCGCGGAAATGTTATCGTACGATTTGAGTTTATGTCACACAGCAGTGAGAAACTGATGGGCAAGTTACGTGTCATTTGAACTGCGAAGTGGTTATCAAATTCGAACCGTTAGGGGAAGATTACTTTTCGATTGGCTAGCTTCCATGGGAAACGCATCAAAAGCCTATATGTAGAAATTATATAAGAACAGGAATATTATAGTCCCAAGAACCTGATTAAGGAATCTATGGAATTGACCACTTTTAGGCTCTGTTTCAATGATTCTCGATAATCTTTATTGAACGAAGAAATCTGTCATTTTACATACAAACAATAAATCAAATTTCATCTACACCCTAAAACTTTATCTACTAATGCGAATAAGTTAAATTACACATCAAACTTGTTAAAAACTTCCCTGTCCAAAAAACCTCAGAAAGGATTGATATTTCCTTTTTTATATTTAAATTAACTGACATTCCGATGATGGCACTTACGTGCATACAGATAAGATGTTGAATTCAAATTAGTAAGCCTAGATAAAAGAGTATTCATATTGATTCCAGCAAAAGAAAGACGAAGGCAAAAACTCCAAGACTAAAAGAAAGAAAGAAAGAAAGAAAGAAAGAAAGAAAGAAGAAGTGTTTATTTGCCACATTAAATTAAACTTACCTAGCATGTAATCTACTTATTTTATTTGTGGCAAAAAGGACTGGACTCAGCTGATGCTGAGTGATGTGACATCATCACAGCGCTGTTTTTCAGGCCAGACCTTTTTACTTAAACTTAAATAAACTAAACTAAAATGAGAAGAAAAAAAAAACAACAATAAATTAAATTGATAATTCTCTTTGTCACATGTGCACAACATAGGAAGCTTATGCACATATAACAAAGAAAATAACTATACTAAATAAATACTAAATAAAAGACTAATGAGAGGCCAAACTTTTTTTATATTATGATCACTTATTTTGCAGCAATTATTTATACTTTATATTGTTTCGACCGCCACAAGTTTTACAGCGGTGATTAAACTAGTGTTATCTTACATGTAACTGTCAGGTAGATGAATTTATTCAATGACGTGTTCATATATCATACCTTAATTACTTTTTCTATGTATCTAACTTTTTAGTGATGATGACTGGGCTGGCTAATCTGGCCAAACGTAGGTAAAAACTAATTAACACATGTTACTATCAAAGTCTCTGTTTCGAAACAGAGGCAGACAGTAGAGAGATGACTCAACGAAATATCGAAAATTACAGGAAAACAATGGATAGACAACGCAATCGACAGAACAGCTTGGAGAAAAATGGAGGAGGCCTTCACTCAGTATTGAGGTCCTTAATGCATGCATATATTATTATTATTTTTAATTTCTAAAAATATATGTATTTTTTTAATCCTATAATTTAAATAATCTAAGATTATACTAAAATTTAAATATAATGAAATGAATAAATGTAAAAAAAAATTAAATGTATTAATCAATATTGTAATTCTATATTAAGGAATAAACAAGGCTTTATAATAATAATTATAATAAACTATCAAAGTGAATAAAACGCAAAGTGAAATTATTTTCTATGACTAACAATTTTATTTATTTTATTGGAGAATTTGAAAAGACAATAAAAATCACTAATGGAGTAGGCTCTTTTCCCTGAGTAACAAAAACCACAGCGTCACGCTCTTTCCCATACGGGATGGCAGAGAAAATAAAATTGTGCCCACTTTTAACTAGATATTTAAAACTTCATTTTGCGTGACAACTGGCTAGTCCGTCGCCGCAGATTTCCCTGAATATCGCCCGCGAATGCTGAGGGAGAGCATGCTCTGATTAAGTTTCCATGTCGTATCGAAGCCATACGCAATTTTCTTAAACACGGCCCCGTGAAGGCATCTCAGGGCTTGAGCTGGCGATAATTTTTAACGTTACACTATTACGGCCCGGTACTTTGCCGCAACGTAAGTGTACACCGAATTTTATGGGTGAACTTGTCGGAGTTGGCAATATCGAGTATAATACATCTCTATGGTCTTATAACAATAAAAGTACCATTAACGTCTCCACCGAGAGGCACGGGCCTTTGCTCCGATGCGATTAAAAATGAGCCACAATCCACCACGCTGGCTTAGTGCAGGTTGATGGAGGGGTATCCGGCTAGTGGCTAACCTTATTAGGGCCTATTGGATATTCATAACAAACCACATGCAATAAAATATCCTATTGGAAGTATATCAGTCTATCTATTTACATCTCTCAATTGTGCTACTCTTCTATCTATTTCAATTTCAATATTGTTTTCTTTCTTATTTCATTTATTTCACATTTCATTTGTTTCATGTTTTATTTATTTCAGTTAAACCTTCACACCGATAGATTGAAAAACAATACATGTTATTTTTATAAAAATCTATATAAGTATATAAAAATGAATTGCTGTTCGTTAGTCTCACTAAAACTCGAGAACGGCTGAACGGATTTATCTTATCTTAGTCTTGAAATGTTCGTGGAGGTCTAGGGAAGGTTTAAAAGGCGAGAAAAAAAAACGAATAATTTCCGGGAAAACCCTAAGAACAGCCCTTTTCTATTTCCCATACAAACGTTTTCTAGAGTCAATTTGAACTTTATTGCTATTCAATAAAGTTCATATTAAATTGAGGCAGTACGAAGTCTGCCGGGTCAGCTAGTATTTTTATAAAAGTAACATTTACTGAGCATTCACATTCACAATCACTAACGTCATATTCCTATTTCATTTTGCAATTCGTACAAAAACTACTTGTCAGGCACACATTACGTGACTTCATCGATAATCTGTCAACCTGTCGATGTGATGGTATAAAAACATTATCTGAGCTTGTTATAGTCGCAATTTTATAAAGACACAGGTCCGATTTTGCTAGCAAACTGGCGACTCCGTGATAATGACGAACAGCAGACGGCTAATGTTAGGCTTTGATCTTATTACGGCTGTACGTAATAGCATCCAACTTAGCACGAACTAAGTGAGTGGGTAAGTATGTACATGTAGTATGTACATGTATGTACATGTCGTCTGCCGAAATTCCGAAAGCATTGCAGGCGTAATCGCAATGAACTCGCCATTGTACATGTTTTATTTTAATGTTACTGTTTATATTGTTGTGTTTAATAAAGAATTGTGAAATTGTAAACTTTCATAGCGGATTTTCGGCATGATATCGACTCATTTAGCGTCAATGATAACGCGTATTTCAGTCTCTTACTTTCGATCTATTAATTCACATCAGTGGTTTCGACTACAGTTTAATTCAATTCAAATTAGATAATCACCAAAGGATTATAGAACTATTAATTTATAAGAAAAGTAGTCTACTAAACGCCTTTCACACATCATGGACATTGGGTTTTTATTTTGTTACCAGAATGAGACCTAAGTTGTATGAGACTATCAATTGTCCACCTTTTACCAATTTACGATTTGCTCTCGGCGTTTCTGTTCAAAGCATAGGGTTTGTTTTTCCATTATGAGATGAAAGGCTTGGTGTTTTCAAATTGAAGGGTTCTATTTATGCGAATTAGGAAATTTGCGAAGCGCTGTGTCAAGTTTGCTGGTTATATGAAAAAGGAACTGACTTGTTGTAGTTTGCTGGTTATATGAAAAAGGAACTGACTTGTTGTAGTTTGCTGGTTATATGAAAAAGGAACTGACTTGTTGTAGTTTTCATATATTATTATAATAGATTTGGATGAAGAGTTAGAAGATAGGAAATCTTTGAAAAGCTCTACAAAAAACATCTCGTAAATGTCGGGTTTTAAAAGACGTTAAAAAGTATTAGTAATTAAGTTGTTTATTTACATTTTCCTACATTCACTTTTTTATTATATACCTAATGTATCTGCTTCAAAGTAAATTATTAATTGTATAAGAGAGCACTTACAGCGACAGATAAACCTTGTCTGGTTTTCGTTCGCTGCTAATTGTACCTAAACCTAAGCTTTTAATATATGAATAAAAATAATTAAGTTGCAAAAATATGTTAGCTACTTAGAAATCTGTAATCACCGTATGTAATGAGATATTAATTTTTACCAAATTGTTTCACATATAAACACTGCCAATCAATATAGAAAAAAAATGTTATCTTTTTAAACAACATGTTCGAATTTATTTAAAAGCTCAAGTGAGCTGGAGAAATTAGTTTGAATGGAACATTTTTACTAGATTTTGATAAGTATAAAATTCATTAAAAGTTCTACTAAATCGCCACTCTGGTAACTTAATGAAACTAGATACTGATCACTAAATGATCATGAGTATTAAGGCACAGCCGTAGCATAAGAATATTGTTTACTGAAAATTATATCATACATTTCTAAATAAAAAGTTTTGTTTGTCTACGGATTTGTATTTAACTGATAGGATGTCAAAATCTGACAGGTTGTTAAATTAGTGAATATACGTGCTGAAACATACAATTACAGCGTTTTTCGTTATTAAAACTCGGTTTCAATCTTGCTTAACGATATTTTGTTCAATCAGTTCGCTCGCGTTAAGACATACGCGGGCCAAAGTAAGAATAGCAACAATATAAATAAATAATTCCAAAAAGTAATATATAATTCCGAGAATGTCACATACGTACATTTAAAAATCATTATTTCTGATTTATTCTCTCCTGCAGAACAGGAACTATCTGTACTATAATATAGTATACTCATTGTGCCATTTTAGTGCCAGTAATAAAAAGATAACGCACCTTTGTTTATGTCGCCAAAGAGTTTCTGGACTTATTGCGAGTAAGATAAACAGATAAAGTCGTAGATCACAGTTTTACGTCTTCAGCAAAATATTTTGCGGTGAAAAAAGGATTTATGTTTAACAGGCATTCATCATCGGGTTTCTGTCAGGGTGGCGGACGTGGTTTGTAATAGGAAACTGTGTTGGCAACCTAGGAGGGCATTTGCCTACCATTAACAGTAACAATAAATGTATATTTAAGAAAACATACAATTTAATTAACAAGCCTTCACTCTCAGAAGCACACCGCTCGAACGACCGAACAATGGCGAACTATTGTTATATAAGATTTGTCGGCGAACCAGTTACCTAACACATCTAATAACAGCGTAACAAAAAATTGAAGTATTGTTATTTTTTACAAAGATACAAGGCAGCTGGATTAATCTTATTCTATAAAGTAGATATAAGAGGTCATTAGATGTTGTGCAGTAGACTTGAATGTAAGAATTTGACGACAATCTAAGTATTCACAGAGTTTGCAAATTCACCTTACAAATCATCCCCTTAATCTTAGTAAGTCTGAAGTGGCTGTAATTAAAAGCAGCCTTCGAGTCGATTAAAGATCGCAGTAATGCAGACTGCGCGCATTAAACTTATTGGTTCCATTTTGAAAAACTTAAAAAAAAACTCCCACTTGCGTCCGCGCACGCCTAAAGTGATAAAGATGAGCCAATTTTACCTTTATCTGATTTAATTCCTTCAGTTGGGTTATGTTGGGAATAAAAATGTTGCTGTTTTATGATTGGACTTTAGGTGGAATTTTTTGTGGATGTATCGCTATTTAAATGATAAATATGAAAAAAGAAATGTTTATTTCTATCCTGTTTTTTTTTCAGTTGTTTTAAATAAGAACAATGGCAAGGCTGGCTTCTTCATCCAATAACCGAGAAGTTAGGTTTGGAATCGTCTGGCTGCGTTCATCAAGTGATAATCATGCTAAGTCTAAGTGAGCGGTATGATGAAGGTAATGTGCTTAGTATTTTTGTCATCACTGCTGTTTCACTTATCTTCTCACCTGACTCCCTACGCTGCTTTACCAAGCCTTGCACCTTGGAAACATGCTGTGCCATTTTATCACTGGCACTATACGAATACTTGTAGAACTGCTTATGAATAAACATTTTGTTATATTCTGATTTCTGTTTGTTTAAGGCTTCTAATTTTGTGAACACTTCTTTGGCAGTCTCGCAGTTTTCTATCAGGGCAATTTGTTTTAGATCCATTGGTGACGTCAAAATGAACATGGCCATGACATCATCTTTATCCCACTGCACTTGCGAACTGGTTTCCACAGGTCTTGCATTTTATGGTTCCGTACCCAAAGGGTGCCAAACGGGACCCTATTACTAAACCTCCGCTGTCCGTCTCATGAACCAGGATAGCTAGACAGTGGAAATTTTCACTGATGATGTATTTTTGTTGCCGCTATAACAACAAATACTAAAAAATAGATTATTTATTAAAAGGGCCTCCCATACAACATACATGATTTTATTGACTTTTTTATAGATAATGGTATGGAACCCTTCGTGCGTGAGTCCGACTCGCACTTGGCCGGTTATTCTATGTTCATTCCCTTTGCTCTTAATGCACATTTTATTTGAAATTACCAATGTTTGAAATTTTTGCCACCAAACTTCTCAATTTTCATCGCGTTTGTTGAAACCAACATTACGTACCAATGTTTCACCGGTAGTAATCTTGCTCTAACTCGAATTCTTATTGAATTTTTTTTTTTCACGTGCCTGGGCCCATAACCTATTAGGATTCAGCAATATTTCAACAAAACTCAGATAGATTTCTTTATAAATAATATTTATCAAACGACGTGAATTACATTTTCTTAGCAAACCAAAAACAAACACAACAGCGAACCTAGCGTCAAAAAACGGAAAATCAAAAGGAGGATGATCTATCTTTTATATGTTTATACTTATTCAACAAGAAAATTAAGACACAAATAAGATTACAAATACACCTACTTACTAAATTAAAATCCTACTCACACAGAAGTATTTTTTAAATACATTAAAATATGCAAAACCATTATTCGGATATTCAACCGTTGTATCCGAGACGCGTACAAATCGGTAGAAAATAAGGGAATTGACAAAAATATATGTAGAGATTTCAAATGTCAAACACGACTAACTACCTAACATACCATGTAGGTATAATATAAAAGTATTCATATACAATTCTATCTCGAATTAGACAAATTTCCTCTACATAAAGAATACTCAGGTAATTAACCCCTTACTTCAAGATTCTTATGGACTTCATAAATGTCAATAAATGTACATGAAGTATATATAAATATATATTTATTTAAAAGTCACTACACTCATCGAATTGAGCCAAAACTACAAAACCATATAAATAAGTTCTACTTTTTGTATTTGCTGTCACTCAAACTAGTTTTGCCGCCCACAAAAACCGAAAATGTCGTTTCGCCGTCATCGTCACTAGATCTTTCGTGGTATTAGTGAACGGAGAAGATAAGAGCTGTGTTAAATTATATCATCTGCCTTTTGACGGCCGGTATATATGGTATTTGTGCGATAAACACAAGTCGCGGAAGTGCTACTGAAGCAATGTTAAAAGTCATAAAGTTCTTAATTACTCCAGTTATTTACAAATATGGTTAGTTCACGTCAGCCTTTTCTCCACATTAGATATGACTTCGAAAGTTATCAGTATGACAGGAAAAAGAGTAAACCATAGACTTTAGGTTTTTTTTTTCAATTATTTATATTTTAGAATTTACTGTCCCTTCGAATGTACTCTCCTGTCCTTATTTGACTATTTACATAGTGAAATCCTTAATTGGCCTAGTTATTTAATCTATATTCTTGTTTAACTTTTATGTACGGCTGTGGATTTTTGTTCAATAAATAAATAAATAAATTATCTCAGAGCTTATAAAGTTTTAATGTGTAGTTTAATCCTGCCGTTAATATACGTGAATTGATCACAACAAAAATAGGTTTAGACCCCGATCGGGATAGAAGAAGTAGTGGGTAGTTTTAATGCCTTTTAGAATGCCATATTGTCAAAAGCCGGTATGAAAAATTATTATAATATATTTATTATATTTTTGGGACAAGGTTTTTTTTTAATATAAAACTAAACGGAAGAATAGAATAGAATAGAATAGAATAGAATAGATGTTTATTTCATTAAAATCTTATCGGTCACACATACATGCCACAATAGACTCTCTGTACTTTTTATTACTTAATTAGGAAAACCTGAGCTAAACCGCCGATTGCAATATTTATTATATCGGTGGGAGTAAACTGATAACGATCGCCCCTACTATGTTAATCAGAGATGACGGCTTCTATAGATAACTTCCCAACTCGATGATCGTGTAACCATAGTAATTACAAGGCGACAGGAAAGGGACTCGTCGGGTGAGGAAAGCTCGTGATTTGCGAGTTCTTTCCTCGGTGGTCTGGTGGTTAGCCAGTTGCTTCTAAATTGAGACAGTCTGGATTTGAAAAACAATTTCGTCGAAACGTAAACGTATTGGTTTCTTTGTAATCTTTATCGTAAACAAGAATTACTTTTTACACAATACTCAGATGACTCAGGTATAGATTGACAAGGCTTAATTTTAATATTTAACATATTCTGTCATTGTGCTAATTAATAAAAAGAGTCTATAATATTCTAACAAATTTCACGGTTCAGAAACTGACAACCTAGCAATGCATACTAAAATGTCGAAATGCATGACGGTGCTATTTCTCTCTCACAAAATATCCATAATAAAAAGCGCTATTATTTTCTGAAATTGAGCGGCATTGAGATAATAAGTTTGTGCCTTGCACTGTATTACCGTATATCATACAGGCTGTGCCAGTGCTTTAGAATGTGTCAGACTTGGCATATTGATTTATTTAATTGATTTTAAAATGTCTTTATATTCACTATATCATTTGACAGTAGTGACGTACCCAGTGTAAATTACATTTCCTAGGCATAACAATCAGATATAATAATAGAATTTTCAGGTAAATATCACCTATTAAAACTTTAAACAGCCTTATTAAAGTAGAAATTTCTTACATCCTACCCGTGTATTAAATTATTTATGCGTACTTTGTATCAGCACGCATTTTTTGAACCATGTCCTTAGTAATAATTGATGTGTATATTATAGTCGTACATACAGAAGCCTAAGTTAATTAAACCTTTTAACCCTCTTGCTCCCACATCTATTTTTGTCTATTGTTAGTTTGTTCAGCCTGTGTCCTAATTACGCGAGCATGCCGAGTCTTCATAGACTATAGATTCGCTTGCCATACCTCAATAAATAAAATCAAAAACCCAAACAAGAATGTCATAATTCTAATGTCCAAAATCATTCCAAAACCTAACAAAAAACTGTCTATGGACAATATTAATTACTTGTGAATTAGTTCCACGAAATCTTGATATATTTATAGCTCTATCGCTGAGGTCGTTGGCCTATTGGACTGGCAACTCCTCCTTGCGCGCGCGCATCTATGTGGTAGGTATAATTACTTGGCAGCTAGAGGCTGTATAACGCCCAATGATTAGCGCTCTCTTTCTGTATATTAGGGCCAGAGTGACAACAAGATTCAATTAATGAATGTTAATTTGATTTGAGATTTGTTTGTTATAGAACGGCTGTTTGTTATAGAATTTTGAAATCTATTACTATCCGTGATTAAAATATTATATTTTCAATACGTATTTGAGTATCAGGATCAGGCAAGATAGCAATTTTTGTTCGGAGTCGTCGTGGAACCCCTCTAGAAACCCACACTTATTAAACTAAGCCAGTGTGGTGGAGTATGGCTAAATCTTACGCGGATTAGAATAAAGGCCTGTGCTCATTTGCGAGGACATTAATGCGCTTCAGTTATTAACCTAATAACTAGTAAATTTAAATGCCTCCAATACCGTAACCATGCAAACTTGCATCCGCAAATCTGAACCCAAAAAAAAATGCAACGAATTAAATTAAACCAAGAAAACAAACAACAATAAATATCACCGAGCCATATATTTGGATTCGGCCGGATCAGAAATCCGTGAAATACGCGGACTGGTCCAAAGCTTACGCCATTTGTCATGAGCGTGCATAATCTGAATGTATGAATTGATAAATTATTTTTGGCGGCCGTCGAATTTGTGACTGCTTTAAGTTCTTCTGCCAAGTTGTATGGGAAGAGTAAAATTCACTGTGTGAAACCAACAGATCTCCAGTAAATAGACCGATTGACATAATTTTTCATTTGTTACCCTTTTTTCCATACGGTGTAGCAGGAGCACATTTGGGGGCTACATTTAGCCAGTAATTAATTAATCCTTTTAGTGACATGGGTAAGACCATCACTGTAGTTATGGAGATACAAGAGTTTCCTCAAGAAAGTGTAAAGTAAAGTTGGTATTAATCGTGGTAATATTTTAATAGAGCAACATCAACAAGGTAATCTTACGAAAACAACTTAATACAAGAAAATTCAATTAAAATGCCCGTGACATCACAACGATAAAAAACTAATTTGAATAATTCAAAACACATCAATGGATAACGATGGCTTAAAAAGAAGTATATTTCGTAATCTATAGTAGAAAAAATTATGCTCTAAAAAAGCCACCCAAAGGGAGCGCATCTAAAACGCATTTTGATGCAATACTGTGAAATGCCATAACAATTTATTGTAATAAAACAACTATTTAGATAGAGATGTACGGAAATCACTTAGGTATACTTTAAATTGTGAAATGTTACAAGCTTTCTCCGGAGTAAACATAACTTTGGTGCAGAACAAGCAACACAGCTATTTCCCTTACAGGATGGCAGAGGCAGAGTTGTAGTCCTTTATTCTATAGTATGGTTGACGTGACAGGGAGAAAGCCTCTCACCACAGAAATGAAGTTATAAAGAAAAAAGTATCCTCTTGTGTTATAAAGAAAAATACATTGTGCCGTTCGTTGACGTCAACTGATTTTGGTTCCCACGACACAGTGTGTCCTAGTGTGGGCCCAGAAGCAATGTATACCTGTATATAAATATGAATATTGTCTATGTATTGTTCTGTCAGATCGTCATAATGACATATTATTAAAAGGTTCACCAGAGGATTGCCCTTATACCCTGTCCTCCTAGCAAATCATACCTCACACTAATTACCGCCACAAAGGGGTATAACTCAAAGAACAGTGGTAGTATTTATTGAATAGTCGCTATGTCGCCGCCGCGCCGCGGGCACTGACTTCGCACATAGCTGCGCACGCGCCGTGCAGCGTGCATAATTGTGAGGCGGTGCCGGAATGCCGCGTCTGGTCTCAGCACTCTACGGTATGACTCTCAGCATTTATGACATTACTGACAGGATAGACGTGGTTCTGTCAAAAGATATTGTTTTTTAACATCTTAGAAAATGCATGCGATTTGACGTTTTCCGCCACCCGACACCGCGAGGACAGTGGCGTCGAACTTCAAATCGCATACATTTTCGATCGCGGGGCAATGGCCGCTATTGCCATGTTAAAAAAATCCTACTATATGCATACAGGGTGTTGATTTGTAAAGTTACGCCCGACTCAGGGTTGATAGTTTACGTATCGCTGATTACAAAAAAAAAGTTGTAATTTTCCCTCGCATAATTTTCATTCATAAATTACCATCTGAAAATTTTCCTGAAATTACCTAAAAGTGTGGATACCCCCGCCAGCCACCGCGCACAAGGGCTAACAGACTCGTGCCCTGAGCCCCACCCCACCCCGTGCGACTCTTTTCGGACCAATTTACATGTTTTTTAAATATTTTTAAACTTAAAATTTAAATTTAAAAAATTACTTAACAAAACTTTTTTTTAATATTCTTTCAGCTTTTTCTTTTAGATTACAGCATCGCGACTGTATCGCTGCAAAAAGTCGCCGTGGGCGAGGGTCTTAAGTTACTGAACACAAGAATACAAAAACTACCGTTGCCCAATTACTGCACACATTGTGGCCGATTCTCTAGGTTACACTTACTAAAATTAGTTGACAATATTAAGTACGACAGCTCTTATGAGGTCGCCATAGATTCCATTTTCAAACTTACTTTTGAATTATTTTAATGTACTGATGAACTAATTCAAAAGTGAGTTCGAAAACGGAATCTATGGCAACCGCGTAAGAGCGTCAGAGCTAATATTGTCAAGTAATTTTAGTGTGTGTGCCCTAGAGAATTGGCCCCATTGTCTAAGGGTTTACTAACAGAGACCATTTTGGAAGGGACCAATTTGTGCTTGCGCGCTGCTCGTGTATTCTTGTTCTTCGTCTGACTGTTTGTTTGTATGTTTGTTTGTTTGTAGATAGTTTCGGTGTTGAAGCACCGTGATTGGTTCATTGTTGTGACGTCAACGTTGTATCAACAAGGTTTATTATTGGAGAAAACATTTTAACATACATTCAATAATTATACCATACATTACAGGGACATGAATTTCTCCTGGCCCTACAATAGGATACCCTATGTCGTTGGAAACAGAAAAAGCGACAGCACACACATAAACATCCGAAACCTTCTGGGCCATGTGACTATCTGGGGGCGCAGGAGCGCCCCCGCCAAGTCGAGCAAACGAGGGCGCAATTGTACTATCCTTTACTGGATGCGATTTAACGCCTGTTTTAACCCCCTTTAAGTTCATTGTGGATCCTGAATTTTATGCGGTTTAGGTTTCAATAAAAAAAAGTGTGGCCCTGTATAGCGCATAGTAATGAGCTAGTAAAATTTGTGTTGAACATGGCTACAATCTAGCTAATCAAATGATGAGTTTAACCTCGTATACAATATCAAATCTCTAATTTCAACGCGTTGGCAAGATGAAGGGGTGGGGCTAGTCGTAAACCTAAGAATCAACTTTCAACATCCATAGCGATTAAAAATCACATCGACACCGAACAACGGTTTGTCGACATATCACTATCAATCAACGTATATACATCTACATACAGACCAACAGAACAGAATCATACATAGCACTATGTTCCTTACACTACGCTTATTAGCCTGTCAATCAGAACGGACAAGGCCGCTTTATGGTAAATTAATGAATTTTACCTTTTACGCCGCCGTAGAAATGCGGAAGTGGTGAAGAATCTTTACTAGAGTTTTTAATGATTTTCAAAGCGTCGATACAGACTCACCTCTTTGGAATACCAAACTAAACGCCTTTGAAAAAATCTTGATTTTTGTATGTTGACTGTTAAATCATGGAAAGGACCAAAAAGAAATATGTACAAGGAACTTAACGTCACCCATTATTCTATACGGGGTGCCAGGGGCACACGTTTAGGCAGTTATTCAATACCCTATTTTGGGTAATAGAGAACACCACGAACAAAATCTTTCATGAGATTATGTAGCCGTTGAACAAAATATGTATGCCCTGTTCCAAACAGCCTTGAATAACCCTATTGAACAACAATTCATAAAGTATGTAAAATGTCAGAATATAAATAATTTTACTCTTTGGTACTAGTTCATATTATAGTTATTTAACTTAATTTTATCACATAATTTACATGCTTCACGTACCCCAAATATACAAGGTGTCAATGAATTAAAGGAAAATTAGAAACTACTCTGTTAGTGACATATTCATGTTCTTTATTGCACATAAAAGTTAACTAATGCATGGAAAAACACATTATTTGGCAAAGGCAACATTAATTATGAAACCGATTTGATCAGGGCAACTTTATTTTTCACTTCCCAGTACATTTTGGCCTCAGTGGGTCAGCTGATTTGTATGGAGAAGTGAAAAATAAAGTTGCTTTGATCAAATCAGTATCATGGTGAAAGTTGCTCAGAATGATGTCCCTAACAAAATCGTTTCTCATTTTGCGTTAATTTTTACGCCTTGTAGAGAAATCCAAAAGTTATCTAGCTTTGCAATAACCACGCATGACGTCTACCAACGATGAAACAAGCTGCTTTTATAGCATTTTTATGACACTTCTTACAGACCGCCGCACTGGCATTATTTAATTCGATCATAATCAAGCTGATAACATAACTGGTCATGTCATCATGTAGGACGATGCGACTCTTAAAAAACTATAAAAAAACTACTTTGCCAACGACCAATTTGTAAGTTTTTAATGTAATTTATTTGTTCAACTTTAAGTAAGCAAATGGCGTAGAAATGACTTTAATGTGTTTAACTGTATTTGTAGATCTCGACTTTGTACAGAATATTTACTGAGTATGAAAATAAGAATTTTTAAATAGGTACTGAAATAATATCACAAAAATTACTTGAAATTTATCCAAATGGGGTTTATAAAAAAACTACTTTACATTGTATTCAAAAAAGTTTCTGAGTTACCATCAAGAATCACACAAGAGAACTACTACTTATTATGGTATAAAATTTATTGACGTAAGTCCGAAGGGCGACAATATTGCCATAATAAAACTACACTGTCCTGCTACCGACATGAAAATAAACACAAAACAAAGTCACAAACGACTTTTGAAAGACTTACCGCAAAATTCCTAAATTAACATTCTAATTTACTGCGCTACGAGTGACCATCACTTTATCGGTATCATAAAATAGTCTTTAAAAGTAACTTTATTAACAAAACTGTTGCGACTCATTTGCGAGGGTATGAAATAAACTAGGCTAAAATGTAGGCACTCAAGTGAAGACGGGTCCAGGATTTGTTACACCGTGGCTGTATGACAGATTCTGGTCCTTACGGCATAAGAAATAAGGACGAGAAATGTCTGAAAACTTTATGAGTACGCGCTATTTCTATGAAGTGAAATTGCTCCTAGTTTCTGAAGCGCACTAATGTGGCTATTAAATATAAAGAGTAGTCGACACGAGACATTATTTAGACAAGCGACAGGAATCTTATTTTGTATAGAACTGAAAATGCATCCGGTTGAGTTTTATTATTATTGACGACCTCCATGGCGCGCGTAGCGGTCGAACTTCTTCCAAATAATTGAAACAAAAAGTAAACTTTAGAAAAAACCGACTTCCACAAACCCTATTTGTTTAGATTGAGTTTAATACAAACTGTAACCCCTTATCCCCCCCCCCTTGGGGAATTAATTTTGTCAAATCTCATATCAGTGCTACCCCACTCTACTAAGGAACCCCTGTACAAAGTTTCATGGCTCTAGGTCCACCGGTTTAGGCTATGCGTTGCCTGCCCGTCAGCCACGCTTTGTATTTGTACCTAGTATTGAGCAGATCTGGTGGCCATATGTGGTCTTCATCAGCAGTTCCGCATCACAATATTATGCTTACCATGTGCATTTGCACGAGTTATTATGAAAAACACAAAAATCACTATAGGTCTGCCTATAATATTTGAAGATTTCCCTCGATTTCTCCAGGATCCCATCATCAGATCCTGACCTGGTGTCAATGGGACCAATGGGAAGGTAAACCCTTTCAAACAAAAAAATAATTTTCCAAATCGGTCAATCCGTTTATCGAGGCACATACATAAAAAATAAAATAAAAAAAAAAAAAACATCCGGACGAATTGTAAACCTCCTCCTTTGGGAAGTCGGTTAAAAATTGGGAGCTTTCAGGTTCAAATTCCGGCCGGGGATATTAAAAATCCAAGAGAGTATTTGCACGTTTATGACGTCACTGTTTCTCATTCTTAATACCACAGGGTATCTTAGTGTAAATATAAAAGTTTATATTTATATTAGTGGCATTGCATCCCTGAAACCTTAAGAAAGATAGTTGAGTAGTCTACGAGCACGTTAGTGACCCGCCAAGTCGAGCAAATGCAATTTTAATTTAAGTAATAAAATAATAATTATATTAAAAGAGGGTAAAAATAATATTACTAAAATCCTAAAGTTACTACAAACAACAAGTAACAATTGTGTTAAAGCACAGAAATACTCGACCGTAGAGTTCATTAACACCAGCCCGTCGTCGTCGGCTCTCGGACTATTAAAAGTAATTTTAGGCAATTAAACAATAAACTGAATCGATTGATTACGTGAAGCGTCTCGATGGATTTTACTGTTCCAAATAAACGGGATGACGAATTTTTAATGAAAGCTCTGACGTTTTATTCTAGCCGACCTGTTAAGGGGAAGGTTAACTTTTTTTTGGATAGCTTGTATTTGTACACATCTTTTCTGTATTGTTTGTGTTTTGTCCTGTAATAAATACAGGGTGTAACAAGCCGAAAGAGGGTTGTTAGGGACATCATTCTGAACAACTTTCACTATGGGACCGACTTGATCAGATCAACTTTATATTTCACTCCACCATACGATCAGCTGAGCGCTAGGCCCGAAATGTACTGAGTTAACAAAAATAAAGTTGCTCAAGTCGGTCCCACAGTAAAATTTGTTGAGAATGATGTTCCAAACAACCCTCTTTCGGTTTGTACATCCCTTTCTGTTACAGCCTGTATATACGAAATATTTACTACGAAGGTTGTTTAATTACCTTTCAGTTCTACTAAGTAATTATGCCACTGGGTAAGGCGTACGTTTCAGCAAATTTCGTTAGGGTTTGTGGCTTCTTAAATTTATTTTTTACTATAATTACCGTAAAACCTCCTCTTAACACCTCAAATAACCGATCAAATTATGAAATGATAGTTCTGATGACCGAAAATATTTGTGTGTATTGTATTTCATTACACCATTTAAAAACTTCCAATGAATACATATATTTAATCGATCAGCCAATTTGAGGGTATTTTCCCATCATCTCGGTACGAGTTTGTCAGATTAAATAAACTTATCATAAATGCCGTATCAAAATCTGCAATTAAAATACTTTTTGGGCGTTTAAGTATTACAAGACTTGACTTGTCACGGCGGCGTGCTCAACATCGTGCATATAAATATAAATAATGTTATTAATGTCCCCATCGAGGTGTATATTGTACAAGCCTTTAAGACGGCACCTAAGGCAAAAACAGTCTTCAGCAAATCACAAATCGCTCGGAATGACGAGTATTATTGCTGTACGTTTTTTCACTAGCTTGTTTATCACGAGTGTCCGCGTGACTTCGCTTTCCCTTAAACGTTATTTTATTAATATTGCTCAATAGAAAAGTGTCCTGAAGTTGTCAGAAAATCCTTTTGTCACAATGTTTTAGTTTAAAATTTCACACCGCATCTGAACTTGTGTTCTTGTTATTTATCTAATCATTATAAAAATGACAGTTTGTTCTTCAGTTAGACTTGCTTAGCTTAGCTTTAATTACCTTTTTTATTTTTTTATTTTATTTCCTCTAAAATAAGTTAAGGATGAAATTAGTTTTGATTGCCTAGGGCCCGCCCTTAACCGGATACAAATAAGATTAAATCTTAACCCTCAACTGAAAAATTTTGGATTCGCTGGATTTTACCAACAAAAACTTATGCGAAAATAACTATCCCGGGGATAATGTCATACAATGACAATGACAGTTCAAAATGAGGTCATTCTATGAAAATGTAGAAGATACTCTCGAGTAAAAAGATACTCTTTGTTGGTAAAATTCGCTCTTACAGAGATTGATTTTGTATTATTTTCATCTAAAATAGTAAAAGTGCAGGAAATATACTGTTTCCTTTATGAGTGCCCCAAATCGTCATACCTGAAACAAAAAATAATAATATTTTAAACACAACGCTGAAGGATGAGAATGAACGAGAGAGAGACGAGTGCCAGGATCTAACTTCTAAATTTAAATTATTTTATTTTACTTATTTGGAGAAAAACAATAACAGGTGACACAAAATATAGACCTACAACATAACACAAAACCTGACATCTTAAACATTTATGATTAGTTCATTAACATTCATCCTTAGTCTCTACATACCCCTCGTCCGAGAAAAAGTCATAAGCATATGCTACGTATACATATATATTATATATTATGTATTTCCGTATACATATACAGTACAATCCCTATTTTGTATTCATATTCATATAGGGAAAACTTTTGTGTAGAAATTCAACCGTCACATGTCATCAGTAATCCCACAAGTGATGATAGAGGCACATATTGAAGCTCAACATCAACGATACAATGCTCACAAAAATCAATCAAACGGGCACCACAAAGAATTTGCCGCGTCAAATAAATTAATATTTCAATTACCGGCACACCAATTTATCTGTTCCTTCGATTGAAAACGACTTGGTCTTTATACCTTTGTAACAGGTGCTCAAATATCTTGATAGTAGTATTGCGAATAAGTTTTGTCCGTATGTACAGTGACGTTTATTGTCTTTTGACATCAAGACGCCTTTGGGCGAAGTATTAGTCCCGTGTGGGACACAAATACGTGTATCCACAGAAAATAGTTCAACAGAACAACAACAGCTACACAGAGGTATAGGGTACGTAAAGTTGTGTCATACGGCAGCTTGATAACTTAACAGATTTATTTATTTATTCACATGACAGTTGACAAAGTGGTTCAGTTACGCGACAAAAAAATATTGATTTATTAACATAAAGTATTTTTTATCCCCCTGCATTAGAAGAATATGTACTCAATTCCTGTGTTGCTCAGCAGCCAGATTTAGATGTTTTTAGTATGCCGCTGTATATGTTTTTTTAAATTGTGTACTTGTTTTTAAATAATCTGTTAGTCATAAATTTATATAATAAGATATTGTGTTTGTCGGTATTTCAATTATTATTTTTTAAGTTTTAACCAATTATTTTATGTTGTATATGTGTGTCATTGTTAGCTGTTAACGCTCACATGATTTGGTCTCTAGACTGTAAATGTGACCTGTAATTATCAATAAATCTTTTAAATCTGATAAATGTAATATGAAATGTTTTCTCGTTCAATTATAATTCCTAGCTAAATGCAGACGAAGTTGCTGCCACCAGCTTGTTATATTATAAAAAGGGTCTTGAGTCTTTCAGTAATTGATCCAACGGGACAGGCCCGCATTGAAGACGCTTATGAGCGCACACAATAATGGCCGATAGGAATAATTGAAAAAACAATACTCGTTTCTTGTTGCTTTCATTATTTGTCGACGTTCAGTTGCTGTTTATTGCATATTCAATTAATATACAAAGTAATTGAGATCACGAATTCACGACTGGTATAGTGGGGCACGCGTGAAAGGAGAGTGCGCAAAATTGCCCCAGCTCCAGCGCAAAAGGAACATATCTCAGGCGCAAAATGTTTTTCGACGATATTTACAAAATCCAAGACAAAATATGAAATAATGACTACTGAATTAGCTATACAATAGGCGAATAAAAATCCTTAAAAAATATATATTTTATAAACATGAAATGTACAAAAATCTGGGATAGGTTCCTATTTCGCCAGGATTGAGATAACTTTCTATGAAATCTGTGCATCCTTTTTTAACTGGTTGGTTAGTTAGAAGAAAGTATATGTTTGGTAGATGGCACTGTGTCTGAGACGCCGACTCCCGTATACATGCTTAGTCGTTTGCTCTACCCGATTTACCCTCGACTCAACCTCATTTAAGACATATAGTTAATGTTGTCAAGACTTCTTTGAGGATGAGGACACCTTGACATAAGAACAAGTCAAGGAGAACGCAGAATTCCCAAATTAAAAAAGTGCCATAAATTTGACTAGCGCAAAATTCTTGATTAACTAAATACTCAGACTGGTAGCTGGGAAAGACAATTGTTTTGTCTCTGCGAGAAAAGGTGTGATAGTATCTTATTTCTGATGACTCATATAACCTTCAGTTGAATCATAAAATTGATTAAAAACGAAACTCCATAAACATCATTTCACATTTCATTATGGCGTGAATCTCGCAACAGAGTCCCATAATTTAAGTACATAAAGTATTTTCTTTGCGTCAATGACATCAAGATTCCAACAAAGGATCTGAAATCGTTGGGACATTTCCCAGAATGTCATCAAGTCACTACGACTTTGTATCACGCGATGTGGGGATCTAGAGGAAATACGAACAAACGTATACCACTTGTTATACTTAAAGGTTTTTATTTACTATCGTTGTTATCTACCTCCATGATTGGGACAAAATTAGCCCATTATTATTCTACCATTAAGATGTTTTTACCTTTTTTTCGTTGGAACCTTTTTTGTACCAAAAAATATTGGATGTAGCTTCGTGGGTGTGATGAGATAAGATCTTAGAGCTTTGATGTAATAGATAGATGACAAATATAGATTCACTAATAAGGTGTTCTGTAACTCTATACGACAATGATTATAAATTCGATTGTTTTGATATCGAATTATACGATTTATTTGTGACGCCATTATCATTACCAAGTTGTGAAAACACTATCCCGCTATCAAATCATAAAAATTGAACGTTCGGTCGTCAATTTGGCCATCAGATAGCAATATTCGCAACATGTGAAAATGGCCCTAAAGCCTGATTTTATACACCTTTGTGACAATTGTACTGCATCAATAAACTGCAAGCCCGTAGTCATCAAACCGATAGACAAAGCCCTATTGGCTCCAGCACCGTTTTTGTCCTACATTATTAGAGTTTGTTCCCCTCTTTTTTTGTGGCTACCACCGTCATTATTTCAGTCACATTATCCGTCTAAACCCGAGGTCCAAGGTAATGATACGAGAGTCCAAATTATAACCCAAACCAAAATCCGGTGGGTTATTAACATGCCTAGTACCGAACGCACAACAGTTCCAATCGTTCGGTGTATCATTTGGATTGATTTTTTCGGCAATAATGAATGTGGTTTGGAAATGTGTAGGCTTGGATGTTATGCTTCGTGGAACAAGATGGGAACTGAATCCTTTACAACTGTTTTATTTTTGGAACTGTCTGTTATTATCTGTCTGAGAAACAAGGCTAATCTCATTTACAATTTTCTAAAATTATTATTACTGTTTCGAACCTCGTCTTGGTCTTAAGCGCTGCTGCATCTTCGTTTACGTTAATCTTATCTGTAACTATCGTGATAATAACTTTAGTATTTTTATCCGTCTTTGTCTTATTTTACATGTTGTCGAGCCTTCGGGTGTAGGCTCTAAGGAATCCTTCGCTCCATCACCCCTTGGCCCGTCGATAGCTCATCTATCATATTTATCTATCTTTAACACGATAACGGTCAGGGCGTAGGGATTAATCATAATTATTCAAACTTTTATGATGCGGCTCAGGGCATGAACGGGCAACCAAAAAAACGTATTGAACGCTTTGAAATAGTCTACCGCATACCTCAATTTGTTGTTAGCCAGCTATGCTTCAACAGTCATTACTGTAGATGTTTCAATTCTTTAATCGTTCATATAGTTACATGTTATCAATAACAGATATTACGTTTCGATTAAAACTGTTATTAAAACCCATACTGTAATCAGAATAGAAATTCTTAAAACATCTCTCGGTTTTTCAGAAGCAACTAACAAGTTTGTTTGCTTTGCGTATTATGAAACTCAACACACCCGACAAAAGCTCAAAACAGCGAATCCGTCATTACGAATGGTTTTAGGATCAAAAGGGCATTTTTTCAATTTTACTCCCAAATCCTGAATTAGAAGAAGCGAGGAACCGACAATGACACCGGCAGACCTATAATTACCTCCCCCGGCCCCCGCCACCGGCCAAATTACCACAAACCCATTAACTACACTATCCCAGGCCGCGTATAAAAGATCCAACTTTAACAGAAGTAAAAAGTCATATCTGTACTTTACAACAAATGGTGGCTCCGATCTCTCCGGTAAACTAAACTGGACTCAACAATTAAGGTTGTAAAGTAGAGTATTGATCAACAGCTATTCAAATTTGGGTGAAGAATTCGAGCTCACACATCGAATGGTGTGATGACGCAATTGAACAAAATATAAATATGGCAGTAGAGAAATTGTTTGATGACATTTGGTAAGTCTTCGGAAAAATTTATAAGACTTCGATCGCTATGATATTGTGATGAGCTCACACTTTCACTGAACCACACCTTGGACACTCCATAGAACGCTCGTAAAATAATCACCTATTACTACTACATAACCAAATGATGTTTGTATACGTGCAAATGTGTGCGTAAGCTTTGCTAGGGCTGGTGGCGCGGCAAATGCGGCGATATTTAGTATAAGCGTCGTCACTCGTCAAGCGTTCAGCTCTGTCTATTGATTCTTTAACCAATCCTTTGACGCCAGGGGTGGGGTGCTGTATCTTAATCAGCGCGGGGAAGGGAGTGGCCGTTCTGTACGAAGTACTATTATCTCTTCTGTCACTGAACACAAAAACCCATGAATGCCAAAACTACTCACAAGTTCACAAGAAATTCCAAGGCGACTTTTAATTTTAATATTCTTCGATACAAAATTACAAAGTTGAATAATTGCTAATACCCATTACTTCCTTCATGCGTTTGCCTTTGCATTTTATTGAGCTGCTTTGCACAAAATAAGAACATTAAAGTTTTTACTGCCCTTAATATTAGGCTTGCAAACGACTAGTGATACAAACGCGATGGGTAGAGTCTGATGAGTTTTCATATAAGATACTGGACCCTACAGGCTGTTACAGAAAGTATGCAGCCACATTTTAATGGATGACTAGGCATGATGTTTTGAACAATCAATCCACGGTCACGCAACGACCTCGGCCGATGATTTGCGTCATGCGAGAGGTCTTGACTTCGAATCCCGTTCAGAGAGGAAAAAATAGACCCTTGGATTTTTATACGTTTCTAGCGTTGCTATTTCTAGTACCTCGACACAGGGCAGTGAGTGGCCAGAAACAATGTTTGTGACATTTTTCATAATTTCATAATTTCTTTATTGCACACAATTAATTGCAATGACAAAAAGTAAATAAAAACAGTGTACAAAGGCGAGCTTATCTCTAAAAAGAGATCTCTTCCAGCAAACCAAGTTCCGATGAGAGAGTTTGATATATCAGCAAGCAGCAGCATTTTTATGTTTTGTATGCAGGTGTTAATTTAAAATTATATTGTAGCATAATGCGTTATCAGTTTATTGGGTTTTTATTTGGTCAGAATTAAGTTATGTGTTATGTATTATGTATTATTCTGTGTATGAAAAATTTAAAAAAAACCACCCATCAATCACACCCTGTATTACCACTTTCGTACTTGACGAGTATTTTAAACCTATAATAGGACATCACAAGGACAATATAAGCGAAGCAGATACTTTACTGAAATTACCAACGACACATAATTATATAGATAGTTAGATGGAGACCTGACATATTCAGGTTAATAGGTAGGTAATCATATTTAGCTATTTCGAAAATGAAATGATTACACTTAGTAACACCAAAAAAATATTCCCATGGGGGTCGACAGATGCATAGTTAGGCACCTTTATCCAGTTTTTCAATCATTTGGGTGACAGGGGGCTAGCCCATAGCTAAATCCACAGGTTTCACTCAGTACTTTATATACAACTGCTACATCAAAGATTACTAGTTTTGTAAAAGGTTCTCCTTGGCTTTTCTTAATTTTCATAATTTTGGTGTGACCAATTTTAGTAAAATCATGAATGACTATGCGTCGTGCCCAAACAAACAAATCTACCTAAGAAGCTCTAAGTAGGTAATAGGCTTGTGGCCAAGGTAATTCAATAAATCTAGGAACAAGTCTTAAGTTGAAGCATTATGCACAAAATGGCTTGACATTCTTAGAATTGCTATTTACAGCAGATATATTTTATAAAATCAATTTTGTGCAGAAAAAGACAGCATTTGATGGCACTTTTACATGACGTCATTCTGTTGTTATTTCATTGATCTCAGGAACAAAAGTTCCGTTTTGACAGTTCATAAAAAGTATCTATTTTGACTAGACAGGATAATTGAAACTAACCAGATATAGTGAAACTATTTCAAATGTTCAAAACCAAACCATTCAAGCATACATTCTAATTTATCTCGGTTATTCGAACAATGCTATCCAGAGCCACAGTTCTCAGTTCTGAGACACATGGGTCACATTCGCTTAAAGCCGGTCCAGTTCAAAGCCCCCAGTATATGGTATAGCATCAAGAATGACGGGTTAGGCTATAAAATGCGCATTGCTAATTATTCGGCTTAAAGCAAAGCCTCGCTAAGTTAATTGTATATCAATACTGTGTAATATTACTAATGATAGTTGGACTTGAGGGCTCTGGATGTTATATAGTCTCGCAATCTCAGGATAGCCTTAATGGTTGATGCCATAAAGGCACTATCCAGTGTCATAAAAGAAGGGGTCGAAAGGCGAATTGCTAGGATATGTTTATAGATTGCAGTTTGTTTCAGTTTTAAGATTGTGGGATTTAAATTGCGCGAAGATATCGCACCTGTGAGTGTTTATTGATTAAAAACTTTAGTTCATAATTCATAATTTCTTTATTGCACAGAAAACAATGTGATACATAGTCTTAAAACAAAGGTAAATAGGCAAAGGCGAGCTTATCTCTAAAAAGAGATTTCTTATGTATTAATCATAATATGTATCAATGTCCGTTCGGGACCTAATTCTGAAATTCTAAACAGATAGAAAATAAACTTTCATAATATACATCCCTTATTTGGAGGCGATTGACTATCCACCTGTGGTGCAAAATGGAATATTTTTAGGGTTCCGTACCCGAAGGGTGCCAAACGGGACCCTATTACTGAGACTTCGCTGTCCATCTGTCTGTCACCAGGCTGTATCTCATGAACTTTGGTAGCTAGACAGTTGAAATTTTCACAGATGATTTATTTCTGTTGCCGTTATAACAACAAATACTAAAAAAACAAAATAAATTTAATATTAACGGGGGCTCCCATACAACTAACGTGTTTTTTTTTTTGCGGTTTTTTATAGATAACAGTACGGAACCCTTCGTGCGCGAGTCCGACCTACCCTTTCATTATACATTTTCCTTTCACGCCTGGTTTGCTGGAAAAAATCTCTTTTTAGAGATAAGCTCGCCTTTGTACATGTGCTTTATATTAATGTAACCGTATAAATTATTGTGTGCAATATAGAATTGTGAAGAAATACGAAATTACGAATGAGAAACAACCTGAGCACGCGCATTTTATTACAGTTTCATCGATACAGCTAATCGACATGTAATTGTATGAGAAATTAACATTGCCTCAAGCGAGATACTGATGTGGGTCAGCACTTCAGCAGCCCATTAATTTCCCCACCAAAGGGCATGCTTTTTCTCGGTAGTGGGTAATATCGAAACATATTTATAATGCAAATAATGCTTCCGATTTTGAAGGCACGGACAACTAGCTGCTCTAAACTATTTTGAGAACTAATATTAGTTTGAATTACGTTAATCGGTATTTGGGAGTCACGTTCTCTAAACGCGATCTAAGAATAGTTGTCGATTTTTTTCACACTATACGCATTAGCGCCCACAGGGACAGTTCTGAACCACAATGTATCGATTTATTTTTCGATTATGTTTCAATAGAATCGAGATTATTTTGTCAAAGGAAAATTAAATAACCCATTAATTAAAGTTACATGTTATTACTCATTTAATATAATAGAAGCATTTTAAGCTGTTTTTGATCATATTTGTAATATCTATCGTACATTAATAACATGAGAAAATTCATTGCAAATAAACTATAATTATGTTCAATCAGTTTCCGAACGTTTCTCAGCCTGAGCGGTTGGTGGCGGGCGGCTGGCGCTATGTCAACGTCAACATTTCATTTCAGTTTTTCGTTGGGCTAAATTATTTGTTTTCTTTCAATAATAAGGTGAAAATGCGAAAGATTACAGACAGCAAAGCACAAAATCATAGTACGTCTACGTAACTTCTTTGCTTCATGTCTATAGAAATAGGTAGGTACTTATGTTGCGAATTTGCGATGTTGAGTGAGGTGAGGTGTCTATTTTGTGTGTATGATTGTGTTTTAGCCCAATTATGAGACAAATATCCACCAAATATCACAAATTCTTGCATTATCGGAAGTGTAGGTGCCTATACTGTTATAATCGATCGTCATAAATGGCACAAAAACTGCCAAAAGGCACTCCAAAGCGCTGGGTCTAATTTGTTTGTTTTTGCAGGGTTTATGTCGGATTAATGCATACGCCAGTATTAAAAGCATGTGATCAGCCTACCACGACTTATTACGCCGTATTAGAGATATTCCTATCGAACTACAAAGTGGTATGTATCCATAAAATATATTCCATACTTAGATATAATTTAGATCTCTGTTTCAAATGGCATGATATAATAAGTATGTTTGAAAGTATTGATCCCTTCTGCAACATAGCGTGCGTAGTTACTGACCATGACACAAGCCTCTAAGTGCCTCTCAGATGCACATTTCACAATAGTCTCTGTCGAATTCACACAGTAAATTCCAGAGAACTCTAACATTTGTCAAGCGGCCGCTAGGCATCTTACTGAAGCAACAACATCATAGCATCACAGATTCATACAGATCAATTCAATGTACCTATAACAAGAAAGTATTCAAGCTGAAATCTGACTTAGTCCATTCTAATTACTAATTTATGTATTTTTATTATTTCAGGATTGCGCATAAACAGGCACTTACAATGGATACCTATCCATCCAGCTTCCAGCACCCAATCTTGAATAAATGCCTAAGCCATAACATAAGTGGAATGCAGAGGTTTACTAATAAGGAGGTTTGCATAAGGCTACCTGTGCTGTGGTCCTAGCTATGCTAGTAGGTAAAGTCTTCACAAAATAAAAGGCCCGTTTTGACAGTTCATACCCATGAAGTTTTAACCCCTAATGCATAGGTAATAAAAGCCAACTGGTGCATACAAGCTAACCGTACAAGTTGCATCTAGGAAAACTGCTTCTATTACCTATGCATTAGGGGTTAAAACTTCATGGGCGTGAACTGTCTAAGCGGGCCTTTTATTTTGTGAAGACTGTAGTCACATAAAACTACTTTCTTTGTAATGGTATTTATTATGAATAAAGACTTCCTTGTTTTTCTGGAATTATAAATGTGTTTTGTAACAGTGAATAAAGTGATTTATTTTATCTATCCATCTTACTTTACTTTAAAATATAATTAAACAAGTTCGCCTAGTGTATGGGTGTTTACATAAGAACCATTTTGATAAATAAAGAATTTGTGTTTATGCAGAATAAATATAATTAAATTAAACTACCTATCATAAATCCATACAGAGCTTTGTCAAAACATAAATATCCAAAATTAAATCAAAAATGTTAAATAAATAACATACCTAACATAATTTACCCATATGTAAGTACAGTATTCTCCAACAAAGTCTGATAACCTTGAAACATTGGATGATTTTGATATAACCAAGGAGTTTAACTGAAAAGTAAGTAAGCAATCCCCTTTTATTATAATTATTAACCGTTAAACTTTAATATAGTTACTTGGATTTATCAAAACCATGAATATCTTTCAGTCAACTTACTTATTTGTTGGGAAATAGTGTAGTGTACATACCTTGTTGAAATGAAATGAGTTTTTCATCAAATAAATATCCATTTACATAGTCAGAAGTATATAATGGGCACAAAATACAGAGATTCAACATTTAAATCTTGATTTTGAATAACTATGCAGTACAGAATGTCCACAAAATACATTTTCATCATCATCTTCAATTTGATGTAGGAGTTGCCTTGTACTTATTGAAAACATCAAATGTTGTTGTTCGGGGGCTTGAGATTGAGATAACTTCTGACTTTTTTCTTTGTGCATAGGTAACTGTAAAGAAAATGATTCTAGTTTAGTTAGGTGAGTACATGGAAAAATGGGTACCCTCCCTACCTACCTTGTGATGGGTGTGAAAGTTATCAAACTGGGCTTTCTTCAATTAAAAATTCAGGGTCAGTTGATCAGGGTTTTCTTGGTGTATTATCTAGATTCTAGAATAATTTTAACTGCTATTCAGATAGGTATTTCTAACAAATTGATAGGTAACTATATAGGTATACTTTTGAGGGTCTGTATGAATGAATTTCAACCAGTTTCAATTCCATTTCAATTTAGGAGAAGGGTAGGGATTGATAAGGTGTTTGCTACACGGTAAGTATCCTATTGTGGGAACAACAGAAGCAATGCAAGTAGGAAATGTTACGATGATAAGTTGTTGAATTACCTATCGAAATTGCACTCACTTACCTCTAAATAGTAGGTATGAACAAGTAGGTATTCTGTCCGCTCATGCCAGACACCTTTGCCCCTGGTCTGACTGTGTCGTAAGCTAAGTAGATACACACAAGATCACACGTACATACTTTTAATGTTGCAGAGAAATGAAGCTCGAAAAATAACCAATCGAGATTTTCAGCCCCCAAATTAAACGTCAAAACGTTCCGTTCGTCTAAATATATGCTAATTAATATTGAAATTCGACGGAATTCTCAAGAAAATCACATTCTATAACCCACAAAAATACATTTCCCAGTAAACTATTTTTAGTTGCCACCAAAAACCATGCCAGTTATGTTTAACTGCTATCTGTCAAAAAGGAACTAAAATTGGAGAGGTAAAATGCCTTCCGAATACGAAATCGATACAAATTGGTACACTCTAAACTAGACAAGTTAAAATTAACTTTTAAAAAGAAAAAATAATTTATTTTGGCGCCTTCCAATTACCGATTAGAGCTAAGCAACTAAGATGACGTCATGATGACGTTTAGAGAGCTTAGTTCCCCTTTTAGTTTAGTGCATCTGCCTTCAAAATCGGAAGCATTGTATGTTAGTTATATTACAGTATTCATACCTTGGCTGCGCCCTCCGGTTACGTGGTCCTACTGACTATTGGGCCTGTTAGACTACGCTGTCGGCAGGGCCCTGTCTGACTCACTGTCTCTTTCTAGTCGTTCCATCATGAGTGAGACGTCTATACAAATCGTGCCCTGCCGACAGCGTAATGTAATGAGCGCTTTTGTCCTACCGTCGGATGACGTGTACTTTTAGGGTCTGTAAAGTTGTCTGTAGTAGTTGACAGGTGTCATAATTTTAGACAGGGGTCACTATTTTGACATGTGTCACTGTTTTTAACATGTGTCACATTTATGGCAGGTGTCACATTTTTGGCAGGTATTTTCTCATATCTCGGAAACTACTCATCCTAGACCCCCGGTTTCTATAGAGATGTGACAGCTCTCGGTGAGATCTTCATTTCAGATGACAGCTGTCAAACTAAAACCGGTCATATCTTAGAAACTACTCATCCTAGACCCCGGGTTTAAATGGAGATGTGATAGCTCTCGGCAAAATCTTCATTTCGGATGACAGCTGTCAAACTAAAAACGGTCATATCTCGAAAACTACTCATCCTAGACCCCGGTTTGTATTGAGATATGACAGCTCTCGGCGATATCTTCATTTCGGATGACAGCTGTCAAACTAAAATCTGAAATGAAGATCCCATCTAGAGGTGTCATATCTCCATACAAACCGGTGGAAGGATTATTTCGTTCTTCTACATATTTTATGTATCGTGTACGGTTTTCTTTTAAAATGGAAAATACCACGCGCCGAGACAGTATCGAAGGCACGGGGGGGTGACGCTCGCCATGGAGGAGGGGAGGGAGAGTAGATAATAAACTCTCCTCTTTAACCTACATATCCTCTTGAACTAAATGCTGTGACAACGCGTCACACTAATTTCAGTCAACACGTGCAGCAATTTTGAACTAATATTCGATTCATCGCCTGTTACATTCTGGCCACTCTTTCAAAAACTTGGTGTAAACCTCGCGAAAACAAAATCGATAAACAAATTTTCCCACAGACAATATCAGAAATTATTTCCCAATAAAATACGCGTTCTAATAGATGTCTCGCCTCGGCATGCAAATGTGGTTCGTGATGGTGCCGCCACCTACCGTGGTCGGTTTAATTGTCACCAAACCCCGTATATGGCCTCCTTGGGAGCCACATGGTACTGGCAGTCACGCACTGGGATTGTTCGGCTAACTCTGGCAAATAAGGCCGAGGTCCAATAAGGTTCTGATATGGGAAATTCAAGGAGGTTTGTAACTATTTCCGGTCGCGAAGGTATTTTAGGTATTTACGCAATATGATCCAAACTGCAAGTGTCGTGCATAACTGTTAATCTTCTCTTACTACCGTTGAAATATAGCATCTAAGTTTTATTATTGAGATTGTTGATGAATCAATCTATGTAGTAAGTAACAAAAAAAACACGATTTACTATTATTCAGGTAGGCTTAGATACTTTTCATACAGGCTCATTAAATGACCAGTTTTCCCAATATCAATACCCTGTAGCAAAATACTAAAACGATTTTTTTACTTCCTTGACTGGGATTCAAACCCAAAGCAGTCCGATACATTCGATACCAGAGATCGTGGCTTCCGCACAATACGCCTGCGCCAAATAAGGGCGTAATTGGTAATTCCAGGAAAGCCAGACCATTAGATTACGCTAAAGGGTATGTAGAGACCTTTAATGTGACAAGGGTATGTAGAGACCTTTAATGTGACAAGGACATGCGAACGAGACTATTTAGGGCTTTTAGGAGTAATGCGTTTTGTGTTTTGGAATACTTAAGTTTCCGAAATAGGCAATTTTGGAAAGAAACACACAAGTATTGACTAACTGGCTAAACGTGGAAGCATACAGGGTGAAATTAAATTAGCAGACCATATTTTGAGGAATGATAGTACCCATCATTGTGAACCACTTTCCCTATGAAACATATGGTCCCAAATGAAAAACATTTTTCGTCCCCTAGTACATTGCCCCGATCAGCTGATTTCAAGTTACTATGGGAGACCCAAAATTTTTTTTCGTTTGCGACCATATGTTTCATAGGGAAAGTTGTTCACAATTATGGGTACTATCATTCCCCGAAATAAGGTCAGCTAATTAAATGTCACCCTGTATTTACGAGTATGCTCCTCAACCACTCCGTATTAAAAAAAAACCGTGACTTTTTTTTAACCCTTTCAGTCTAGCGATTGTCATTCTCCAGGCCGAAAACGAAAAAAAATTGACATTAAAATTAGGGGAAATTAAGTTCTCATCCCCTTGCAATAGACATAAATTGACATCTTGGTATACACTGTCAAAGTCAAAGGAATCTTAATACACACGAAAAAAGCATGAAATCTTCTCACAAAATTCCAAAATGAATGCGAAACTATGAGTGAAATCTATCAAGATCTCAAGAAAATAGACATAAGTATTATTTATAAATAAAAGCGCTCACAAAAGTGAGAAAACAATGACCAATAACAAAAACAGCAAATAGTAATGAGAGAAGTGGTAATGTCGACCGGCCTGCCACCGCACACTAATGGCAAACACTATACACGCTGGTCGTAAACAATATCGATACAATAGAATAACATAAAATGAATTGTGTCAACAAGGGCGCTACGCACGTCTATGTTTGATTGGACTGCGGTTATAATCCACTTCTGTAATGTAGTTTGGCACTACAGGTTTAACCGGTTGGTTCGAGCCATTTTTTTTTTTTTTGTAAAAAAAAAAAAATACATTAAAATTAGTTTGACAGTGGGTACCAACGTCAAAAATTAGACATTCATTGACGTCTTGGTACCCACTGTCAAAATAATTTTAATGTGTTTTTTTTTTATAGTTTTAATGTCAATATTGTTCCAAGGACTCTTTTGTCCTTACGCTACCCAGCGTGTTAAATTTAAAATAAAACTAAATTAGTAGGTACTACAGTCAAAGCTTTACTTTCGGGCTCAATTTTCTCTCTCTCTCTCTCTCTCTCTCTCTCTCTCTCTCTCTCTCTCTCTCTCTGTGTGTGTATGTCTCAAATACGTTCTGGAAATTTCACATTATTATAAACATGTCGGCAGGCAGTGGATGCGGGAGGCACAGGACCGGAGCGGATGGCGTGGTAGAGAAGAGGCCTATACCCAGCAGTGAGTAGGTGTGGGCTGATTGATGATGATGATGATGATGATAGACATAGATTCAGAATTACATAAGAAATTCCTTATACAACACGTTCCATTACGAAATAGCAGTCCCTTTGACTTGATGATACTCCGACGTTGATGGAAAACATTGTGAGGAAACTTTACTTTACTTTACTTTACTATATACTTTATTGCACAAAACCAGAATACAGACAGAAAAAAAAAACATCTACAAAGGCGAGCTTAAATCTCCATAGCTTCAGCGATGGGCTAGCCCCTCTGTCACGCAAAATGTGTATTAACTGGTCAAAAGTGGGCACCATTGTGCCTCTGCCACCCCGTATGGGGAACGGAGCGTGATGTTGTTATTGGTGGAAATGACCGAAGTTATTGTTCCGACTGATACACATTTTTTGTGCGCCCACATTGACAAATAGCTCATAGAAAGCGACGTCGCTTTTGCTGCGTCTGCGCAGCGCAGATTAGTCGCTGCAAAAACACGACCGGCTGCAGAAGCGGTGGTTCATTCCGATTTGGTACAGTGTTGAATAAGTGCTAGCTAGAGTGTGATTAACGCTAAAATTAAGTTAACTTTGTGTTACGTTAGATTATGTAATTTTAGGTAGAATAGATTAGTTTTTTTTGCATTCACAGCTGGACATATGCCTCCCCAGTTGACCGCAAAAATGCTGAAAAAGGTCAGTCAGAAAAATGGTTAAGTCATGTAGGTTAGGTAGTGACAACTCTACATATTGGTTTGTCTTTAACTATGTACTAATACCGATATTGCTGAGAATTTGTGTGTTAGTAGCATGTATGTTTTTCAAAAGCACATCTTTGCGAAAATGATGAAATATTATACCAGTTTTTGGGGGCAGATTAAAAGAACAACATCAATGGATTATAACCCCTTCACTCGCAGAAGCACACTGCTTGAACGACTGAACAATGGCGAAATATTGGTATATAAGATGTGTCGGCAAACCAGTTAAAAGATATTTATTTAAAACCGCAATATCCTGCAACAAAAGCTTCTTCTAAGCATGACAATTTATTGTCGAATCAATTAGTAACTGAGTAAAGTTGATCATTGTTAGTAGCACAAATCACGCATCAAACAAGTATCTTATCCCAATTACACCGTAAGTGACTAATACGAAACTTTAATACCAAAAAAAATGTTGAATAGATAGACCACATGGTCTTTGTACATACAAAGGCGAGCTTAAAGATTATTAATTTGTGTAAATTTTCTTTTTTACCGTGCAGATCACCTCGGAAGCCACCAGCTCTCACCATCGACTAGGAAATGACGCCATTACCGCGGCTCCATTTTAACGGCGCTTTACTAATCAACCACTACGAACAAGTTCACTTTATAGTCGGTAAGTAGCGGCAATTTAGCGCTCCCCGTCTGACAAATGAAGTAAAAGATTTAACCAATATGTACAGTCACGGTCATATGCCTCAAAGGGGTAGGTAACTAGCTAGCTTAAGTTCACGATTTTTTACGCTCATTTGAAAAAAGAAAAAGATTTTATCCCCCGATTGATCTCAAAGATCACCTACTAAGAAATTAATCTAAACAAGAAGGAAAATTATCATATTTTAACAACCTAGCATCAACACGAAAACATTACAAACAAAACATTTCTAGGAACCTAATTTTCTATACATATTTTTTTATTCCCAAACTTATAGGAATGGGGAAATTATGAACCTGACGCCTGAATATTCATAAATCTCTACCTATACTAAAATAAATAAAAAATATCTATAAAACAGAGATATAAAATCCAAACTACCCAACACCGATCGAGTATTTTATTGGACTCACATTAAACATCCATCCGAGCATAGAAGTTGAATCCAGGAGCCATTCCGTTCAAATAAATATAAGATTTATGGGTCAGCTTAGCATCTTCAGAGAAATGTGTTTAGCAGATGCGCAGCCGACTTATGGTATCGTATAGAGGCAGTATAAGGATAGTGCAAAACGCATCAAATACAGAAATTGCTCAGACTAGATTAAATTTATATTTTACTTAAGCAACTTCATATGCGTTATCAGAATCATCTGACGAAACAATATCTATCATATCCCGCATAACTGGTATGTATCTGTTTCTTTTTATTCAAACCCATTCAACCGTTTTGGTGTTCCCGAGTAACAAAAATACACAGTATGTAAAATATTGTAAAATGAAATAAAATGAAATGAAATCGTTCTTTATTTGCCAGAAAACAGTACAGTGGAGGATCTTAATATTAAAATATGTTCAGTGTTTTCAGCTTAAGTTTAAGCATGCAAAATAATAGTAGGTAATAGTTTTAAGTTATGAATTAGGTCAATGTTATTGTTATTAGTTTTTAATTGAATAATTTTAATTTATATAATTATTTAAAGTGTTAAGTTTGTACATATAATTTCAAGTTTGTAAATGTTCATTTCAAATGTCAGTTTTATAATCTAGATATTCCTTAGTGCTATAAAAACAGTGTTGTAGTAGCCACTTAGTGAAATTATTTTTTAAATTCTTCAGGCATCTTGTTAAACAAAATTATACACACATTGAAAACATTATTCCTATAGATAGCCTTAAATCCAGGAGGTTGATATAGCAGGTTCGCGTATTGTAGTGTGTAAACACTACATTCATTAGTTAGTGAAAGAGAGTGAGCGCCGAATGATTTGCAAGTCAACTGTCTATTGGAAAATGACTGTCGGCGCTCACTGTCAGCCTTATCAAGAACAACCCGATGAAAGATGTTATAAACTTTAGTCTTTATACTTTATTGCACTAAAACAGAATACAGACAATTAAAAATGGAAAAAAAAAATGTACAACGGCGAGCTTGTCTCTAATAAAAATAAGAGATCTCTTCCAGCAAACCTAGGATGGACAGGATTAATTAACAAAAGTTAGACCTACATATATTATGTGCACAACGATAAATATTAAATTAATAGACTACTTATTAATATAAGTAAATACATATAAAAACCATACATATACATTATACACACATACATACATACATACATTTATAATACATCATTGTAAGATTTTACTAATAACTTTGAAAAATATTTAGGTACAGAGAACTGTTTAGGTTTCGCCAAACGCCAAAATGAACACATAACATAGCGTCACGCCTTTTCCCAAACGGGGTGGCAGAGGCACCACTGTGCCAACTTTCAGCCAGTGATTCAATACTCCATTTGAATGAATGAATGAATTAATTTCATAAACATATTTTTGTATAGTCAGTCCCTGTGATATCAAAATCCGCACTCCATTTTCGGTCCTTTTCAATTCCAACAAAAAAACGCCCCAAAGATCACCTCATTAAACTAATTAACCGAAAAACACCCGACGCAAACGGGTAACGTGCAGCGCGATTCGTACCTTCCCTCATATCAGATGGCCCCGGGTCCCCGCTAATGAAAAGCAACGTGTCCGCTTTATTAGTGCTAATGTATGTATGCGCCGACGATGCTCTAGCCCTGATTGGAGCGAAATGTCAGCGATGCGGACTGCGACCGGGTTCGTTTGTGAGTGAGCTGGAAAGATAGGCCGTGGCTTACGGGCATTGTTACTGAAACCAGGAATTTCCTTTATTCTCAGCCGTGTCTTTCTTGGCGTTCTTCTGGTTTATCTATTTTGGCTCGAGGAGAAGATTTTTCTGGCTACCTCGAATTCCAAAAACCGTGACGCTAATTTGTTTACCTATTTATCCAAAGCGACGGCTATGGATATGTTCCTAATCTCGCGATATGTTTTTTTTTTTTAATAATTGATTACACTTTTGTCACTTTTGCAACCCATTTCGTGACAGGGGACTAACCCATCGCCGCAGCCACTCCTGAATGTTCTCGTTTTAAAAGCAACAGAGCATATAGAAGCGGCTTTTTCCCCGCGTATTTGGTAGTATCATAATTTCTTGTCGCCGCGTTCGTTTTTTGAAATCGCTGCAGTCTTTTTTGATTCGCCCCGCCCGATTATTTTGGCGGGAGCGGTTGCCAGTCGGAATAAATGCTTTTGAACGCAATTGTCCGCTCCACAGACTTGGCTTAGTTAAATATATTTACAAAAGCTTTAGGCCTTACCAAAAAAAATAAACCCCGTTCAACACCTGTTTAAAAAAAATTGTATGGGATTTGACTTCTGTTTTGAGGTTAAACTACTTACATTTAATATTTTTTGTGGTAAAAAATATAAGTGGCTAGGTACTGAAACAGACAGTTTTATTTTTATTTTTTGTATTGATTAACAAACATATTGTCTGCATAATTACAAAGTAAGTAAATGTACTGACTGACCCGATGGTCTTACGATTTCACTTGCCGACAATCGATTATCCGTTTAATTGCCAGACTCCCCGGAGAAACGGCAAAATAAAACGGCATTTTAAAACGAAAAATATGTTAAAAACGGCAGTAAAACCGAAGCTACCTTATCTGGCGCAGTAAGCAACAATAATTACAATATTTTTAGCGTTGTCAACAATCATTTGCATTGAAGCGGGCTCCGTTAACATCAGTGACTGGTTTTCCATTAAACGGCGCGGCAATCAACTACTTCATAATCACAGTTAATGAAATGAAATCTGGTTTAAATCATACGACACACCACGTAAAACCACCACTCGGAATCTGTCGGGCGGGGGTCAAAAATTTGACGATATCTCTTATTGTAAAAATGTTGCCGTTACCGCTGTGGGTGTCGTGCCGTTTAATGGAAAAACGTTCAATATCACAATTCATGTCGAATATTGGCGCAGCCAATCAGATAAATCGGATGTATGTAACGGGCTTCTTTGCGTACAGCCGTGTGCAATTCAAAAATTTAAATTTGGGATACAATTCAATGTATAATTTAAGTATAAAATCATTTAGGGGTATTATTGATGACGCAACCTAAATCTCACAAACATTCTTTAGTATTCACGTTCGCAATTCATAAAGATTTCATTCGGTTGCTATAAAAATAACTCTTAGGATAAAATTACGGTTAAAAACTTCGGTATGCGATTGTACTTTCTGAGCAAAAACCACATGCAATCACCAAACCATTGGAGGAATTGACCTGTACAGTATTTTACTTAACACATAAAAATTAAATTCTCAATGAAAAGCTATAATGCGTTGAAAAAGAATCAGAAAAACCCTGTGACATATTTGGCCGTAAATATTTCAACGGAATTCCGTATACGATAATAATACTAAAAAGAATAATAAAAGTGAACCAATACAACAACTTTGATCAAATTTGAACTATACACCTATTGTTCTAAGTGTACTTATCGTTTAAAAGCTGTATGAAGTATTGTTAAGCAAATTCGATTTCGTTCGGCCGTGTGGGCGTTACGATTCGCGGGGTCAGTGACCTTTGTATTAAGGTTTCATAAAAACGAAAATGTAACTATATAAAGCTGATCGGAGGGCAATTTAAAAGCAATTATACTTATAATGTTAGCAGCCAAAATATATGAATGCTAAGTAATTTAGATTATAACGACATAAAATTACAATTAATAAAATAATGACACGTTTCTAGACTTTTTCCGCATTAGGGGGCACGGTAGTGCCCCCGCCAATTTGATTGACAGTTTAGGAGCAGTCTGATTGATGAAAAAAAAAATGTTAACTATCAATGTGTCGTTTTAAATATCAAATAATTCTTAGTTCGATAAACAATTAAATAAAAACAAATTAAATATTTAGACATATCTAATTATTAATATATACGGTCAAATGCATTTCGAAACCCACAATAAATGGAGCCTGGGACAGATGAAAGCCGGTATACAAGACATAAATACTATATTCATTAGCCTACAACGTATTTACCACCCAAAAGTTCCAAAGCGAATACAACTCTAATTCTTACCCAGTGGAGTTGATTTTCGGGCCGTATAAATCGGTCGGTTGCGTTCAAAAATGGAACAACCTGGGTCAAGACAATGCCATATCGTTTTTGGAGACAAGTGAAGGTGACAGGTATTCCGGTTGAGTTTTCGGGATTTAATTCGCGAAATTGTGAGTCGAAATTTTCGACACCACAATAGCAGTAAAATGGTAATGTGTGTGACAGAGATGGATGTGGCGACGGCAGTTTCGGCTGCGTTCGGAAATAAAAAACGAAAAAGGGCGTTTATTTTTTTGAGCGGCTTCTTTGTTGCGGTATGTAAATAGGGGTGCGGTTTTGGGAGTCAGTGTAGGGTGAGCCTTAGTTATTAGGACAGAGTTACTTGTATTTGGTCTTTTTAGATGGCCCGCTCTCATGCAAAATAGATTTATTAGTGTATACCTATTAACTGGCTTTACGAAGAAACAGAGCCTCTGCCATCCCGGATAGGTAAAGGCGTGAAGAGTGTTTGTTTATTATTTTTTTGCTATAGCCTTTAAGCGGAGTAAGTATTACATTTAGGCGCTACACATAAACTATTTATTAAAAATTATATTTTTCAAAACGACTCATATCGACTCAACCGCACTGAGGCAGAAAATGGCTCAATCTTACTTGTATCCGGGTAAAGGCCTGTGCCCCTCGGTGGGGACATCAATGGATTAAATTTACTTCACTCTACCTACGTTTCAAAACGTTAAGCGGTATTAAACAGACAATGTCTTCTTGAAACAGGTCAAAAGTATATTTTTTAATAAGTGCATATTTTTAAGACCAAACAGATAAGCTTATGCATATGCGTGTGCGTGTTGATACCCAAACGACAAGCACAATCAATTTCTTGTGTACCCGCAATAATTATGCCTACCCCACGTAGGGCCACCCACTCGGGTACATTGTAGATGAATGCCTACATTTTAACAGATTACCCTGTCCGCCGATTTATCCCTGCTAAGTAGCTTCTTGGGGGTATGACATGCAAGCTTATTGTGGGCTTAAAGCTGCTACTTTACTGGAGAGCTTAACAGAATGATCTCATTTGGACAGTAATTTAACGAGTAGTCCTTTAATAACCAAGTTACCTTAAAAATATTGAACGTAACGTAACGTTTTAACCTCAAAACAATTAACAACGTCAAATCCCATACATTTTTGTTTTGAAACAGGTGTTGAAAGGAAGTTCTTTTTTGTAGTTCTATTTCAATAATATTGCTACTTGTATTAAAAACAAAATTATTCAATACATTTAATGAAACTAAACCTGTTTTGCGCAGCGCAACGCAATTGATTCGTCCGCTTTTATGGCTGCGTACAAAAGAGTTCAACGAGCGAACATTAGCTTTTTACGTACGTGTCACACACTGGAATGCAATAATAGACGGAAATAATACAATAAGTCTCAAAGTAAGTAAAAAGAAAGGATTCAGTATTCATCTCAAACACCTAATAATGAACTGCTATTTAATTCTTGCATTAAAAAAAAACATAAAGTCACTCCTTTTCCTATACGGCGTGGCAGAGGCATAACTGCAACTCATAGCCAGTTATTCTGCGCTCCATTTTTGAGTGACAGAGGGCCAGCCCATCGCCACTGCTATAGAGTAGTGAAGGTCTCCCCACCATGTTGTTTCCTCTGGCATTCAACACACAATTAATTTCAAAACTTTTCAAAAACGTTTCTTTGTTTAAATCTTAAATGACCAAATCCGTCTCCCAAACACTTCAAACCACCTCCCATTACACAATTACACATCTCTATCGATCAACGTATTCACCTAGCATAATACACAAACGGAGAATCAAGCAATTAAATCGAGAAGTATCGATTCAAAATGGCGTCAATTAAATTGGACAATTAACGTTGCGGGCCAACGTCTCGATACTCCCGATAGTATCGATTGACCCCGGGGTATCGGATAGCGGGTTCGATTCCCAGCCCGCTACTGTTGAGAATGTTACAGCTATGCGGTTATATTTTATTTGTGGATAGCTTTGTTTGTTTAGAATAATATATTTGTTGAGCTTTCGAAAGCTTTAAGAATTTTATGCCTTTCTCACAAACACTGCTATATACTGCGCTGAGGCGTTGGCGATGGACCAGGCCCTTATCATGCAAACTGTGCCTCTGCAACCTCGTATTGGATAAGACGTAATTTATATGGAACTGCTATATAATTATGCTTTCTACAGAAACACAACAACACGGTTCCCACAACAAATGGTATGTAGAGTTTGTACCAATGGATAGCCTGTAAATAAATATTTGTTTAATACCACATTTTGTACCAGATATATACTTTATTTCCTTTTCTTGGCGTCTCTTCAATTTCCTTAATCACCAATCTTCCGACTAATTTCGTCGTGGTAGTTTTTGGCTCTACTTGCATAGTTCTAGTAATTATTTTAATAGCCACAGATTCCCACAAATTCCATCATTAGCCAAAATCGAACATCGAGAACACACTTTCTCAACTGGATCATCGTTAATTAAAAAAAACTAAAACAGGTTTGACAAGAATCAGTGGACTAGCTCCATATTCATAGGCTAGGAAACAGCAATGTGTATCGACAAAATCACGAGGAAAAGGAAACCGTTTTATTTAAATGACTTCATATATTTATCCGATACCACAGTAAGTGGGAGTTTGATACTTACGAGTACATTGACGGGAAAAGTGAAAAAATGTATGTCCGTAACGTGGCTACAAATATGCTTCTGCTACTCCGTTTGAGAAAAAGCGTGACGCTATGTATTTGTGAGTATACTATGGTTGTGTGTTGTATTTATTTTTACTTCAAACCATGCATAAGGGAAACTATACACCATCAAATAAAACCTTAAATAAAACGCAATATCAATTCTAATTCCCCTTGCAAGAGTTCATATTACAACGCAGACACTTTCAAAAGAAGTCGGTAGCATATTTCAAGCGAAAGTAATACTTATTGCGATGGCTTGAAGACCTTAATGGGTTGTTTGAGAAGGTGTTAAGTATCAGGTTTCTCCCACACTTCGCCAGGTGTCGCTGACGGCTTTGTTTTCAACAACTTTTGTCTTCAATAATGAATGATGAAAAAAAAACAATCGAAGGATGCGGAATATAGAATTCGGCAGAAAGGGACCTTTTTTCTCTGCATCCTTTTTTGGAATAATGTTTTTTGCGGGACCTATTGCAGTTGAAAAACGACGAAAGGTATAAGATTGCAATTGATAATAAAGAGTGTACTTCGTACGAACTTACTCTCAGAGCTGAGAGACGTTTAAAGTCATCCTGGTGGTGTCTCTAGCTTGAGAAATATCAGCGTTAGTATGCAATTAAAGTGCTTCAATCGGTTAAATCAAACAGCACTATGTATAATAAGGCCATATTATGGTGTGCATTTGTGTGTGTAAGTGTGTATTATGGTGTGCATTTGTGTGTGTATTTTACATAACATAGCGTCACGCCTTTTCCCATACGGGGTGGCAGAGTCACAATATTTTGCCTAAACTACCTTACTTAAGGTGATTGAAGGTTTCCTTAAAACGTTTTCAATCACCGTTAGAACTTGCATACGTAAAACGTATACTTAAGTTAAATTACTTATCTCATGTCACATGGTAGGCACCGGACTATGTTTTTTTTTTCTCGGCAAAGTATAAACATAAATCGCTACATTTAAAAAGGCATAAGAATACCGATCTTAAATTACCGCAAGTAACAAGCCTATACATTAAGGCGCTGACACACAACAAATGCGAGAAGTGTCTCGAATAAAAATAATTAAACAAAGCATCCAGTACATTCTGTATAGTTTTACAGACGGTGTATAGATTTGTTGTTTATTTTAACCTACATTTCTGTGCAACTACACATGGAAAATCTTCTGAAATATATTGACGTTGTACTGTACAATACATGTTTACGAGTAGTGGAGGTATATTGATAGTAGATGACAATAAGATACTATCTTTTTTAATACAATTAAAGGGTAATGGAGAGGCCTTTGCCCAGCAGTGGGACACAGTATAGACTACAGTCTATTCGTGATAAGAATGCAGCGAAATTAAAATTTAATCTGTTAACAAACACTCACAGGACAGGACACAACCTTCGTGTTCGAAAGTTTGCCTTCAACTGGTCACTGTGAACTTGGCTTGATAATTGAAAACGATTTGATTGGTTAAGGGGCGTGGCTAGGCCGCCAGACAGTGATGACTTTACTGCATTTATTGGGTATGAGCCTATTTGCAGAGTTAAGATTTAGAGAAACGACGGTTTAGTAGTTTAACTCAATTCCTTATATTGGCGGGAATTTACGTACTTGGAAGGCTATACGACTATGTCCTATCAGCTTGAGAACACACCAGAAACAAGGAGGGTCTGGGCGGTTACAACGCCTTTTATAACACAGCTATGAACTAACTTTTTAAATACAGAGTAGCCAACCAAACATCAAGTGTGGCGGTTTCACAGATTAGTTTTTGTACAATCGATTCTCAATCGAATAATCCAACACGCCCCCTCAAAAACTGATCATGATTTTGAAATCATTTTATAATTAAGGTATACATATTGCAATACCTACACAGAACATATTTCCTTCCAAGTAACTGCTGGGAGTAAGTAATTACATATTTTTATGATCCAACATTCGTTGCAAGGACTAGGGAAAACCCAGAAAAACCTAGTCAGATCATGTCATAATAATTTAACTTAATATTATCATTTTTAAACAATGATTTTGTTAATGTACATATTTGTAACACAATAAACATTTATTGTAGACCCATGTCCACTCTTAATTTTTGAAAACTGATTGTTGCGGCTTCGTCATCAGATGTGCCAGTTGTGCACCTGTTGGTATGTAATTTAATTTGATTACATTTTTCTCTACTTTTTCACGGGTCAAGTAATATTTAATTTCTATATGCTTGGACCTTTTGTGGCTTGTAGGATTCTTCGCAACACTGATACAGCCGTTATTGCTTCAAAAATGGTAATGGGTGTTACAATTTGTATGTTATTGCTTAACATTAGTGATTTTAACCATGAAGCTTCCTTTACAGCCTCATACAGTGCCATATATTCCGCTTCTTTCGAAGAAGCTGCAACGGGGGACTGTTTCTTACACATTCTGTACACTTTCTGTACACCATTTTATTGTACAATTATGGAAAGACTAAAATATATATCCTGTTGTACTATGTCTATCACTTTTATCTCCACCTCAATCGGAATCTGCATACCCACACAGTACATTCTCAAAATTACCTCTTTTATACACTAATTTTAAATCAATTGTGCCCTTCAGGTATATAAGCATTCTTTTCAGACATTGCCACAACTCCTTATTATTCTTATTTGTGTATCTGCTCAATATATTGACACTCGCACTTAGATCTGGCCGAGTACATAGCATAACATACATCAAACAGCCTATAAGGATTTTACAGGGCGCATCATATTTAACGTCTGAATTCAGGGCCTCATAATTAGGTTTACTTTCTAGAGGAGTACTTGCTGGATTGCAGTCCTGCATATTATATTTACACAGTATTGGTTTTATATACTAACTTTGATCTAATGTTAGTGTACAATTTTTTTTTTTTTAGTTATTCTTATTTCTTATACCTAGAAATAATTTTATCTCATTCATATGAGTCATTTTAAATTTGCTCATTAAATACATTTTAAAATTATTCATTGTTTGGACATCGCACACGCAACGACTAAATCATCGACGTATACTATATAAATGTTTTTATGAATTTCTCCTTTATCTAATACATGTATACATACACTTATCAACATCCGAATTTTGAAACCTTTCTCTTTTAGGGATTGCTCAAAGACTTCAAACCAACATCTTGCAGCCTGCTTGCATACTTTGTTGCCTGTATAAATTACCCTTCAGGAATTTCCATGTAGATTTTTTTCTTTTAACTTACCATTTAAAAAGGCAGTTTTAACATCTAAATGATGAACCAGTAAGTTATTTTGATTTGCAAAAAGTAATTATCAATCTAAAACTAGCCATCCTAGCTACAGGCGCAAATGTTTCATTGTAGTCTACTAGATATTCTTGACTAAAGCCTCTAGCTATAAGTCGAGCTTTATATCTTAAAGGTTTTTCATATTCGTTATGTTTGATAGTGAAAATCCATTTACAATTGGTATTGTATTTGACCAAGTATTATTTTTCTTAAGGGAGTTTAATTCATATTTTATTGCGCTATCCCAATGAATTCTATCATCTCTAGTTTTTATCTTTTCAAATGAACTAGGTACTTTACAAATCAATGATTGAGCACACTGGTAAATATTCATCATCAGTTTCATCATAAGATCATAACATACACCGACCTCTGATTCTATCGCTCCTCCTCAATTAATTACTTTTACCTTTTTATGTCTGTGCTTTTACTCTCATCTGTGATTTTAATAGGTATGTCATTGTTTTGCGTTTTTGGGTCTGGTTCACTACATAATTTACGAATTGTGTTGGGACTGTGGTCAGATTTCACCTGATCTGCATCAGAGTTATTTCTACACTGAGACTTTGACACTGATTTAGATAGACCATCATTATTATCAGTTTTGTCATGAGAATTTTGAACATTCTCTTCAGGCTTAAACTTAGGCCTGGATTCCTTGGTTGGAAATTTGTCTCATTTATTATAACTTTTATCACAGTCACAAACCTTTCGCATTCTACACTCCAAACTTTATATCCGTTTGGTTCATAGCCCACCAGTTATTTGTCGTCAAACTTTGCCTTACTGGTTTTATTATGGACATAGACTGTAGTACCAAAAACCCTTAGGTATTTTGGAACCGGCTTTTACCATGCCATAACTCATATGGTGTCTGAGATTGTTTCAATGCCCTCGTTGGTATTAGATTTATTAAATGCACTGCAGTTAAAACTGCTTCGCCCCAAAATACTTTATCTAACTTTGCCTCATGAACATAGCGCGGGCTTTCTCAGTTATCGTTTTTACCATACGATCTGAAACACCATTGAGTTGAGGCATTCGTGGAACCGTTTAATGATATATATACCTTTATGCACGCAATTTTTTTTTTTTTTTTTTTACCTCGGTGGATAAATACTCGCCACCGTTATCACAGTAGAGATTTACTAATTTTGAATTGAATTTAGCTTCACACTTTGCAAAAAGTCTTTGAAACAAGCGAACACATCTGATTTATAAGTGATCAGGTAAGTTACGCAATAGTGTGTGAATTGATCGATCAACAATACAAGTAATTTTTGTTATCAATTGTTGGAGGAGTGATAGGCGCGCACACATCTGAATGCACAATATACAATGGTCGCTTTACTGGCTATTTATCCTTACTCTCTGTTACTACCGATCGTCTGTTTTCCAGTAATGCACGGTTCACACAATTTTTCGTTAGGAACCACTGATTCAATTAGTTTTATATCGTCCATCATATTAATGCCTTTTATTTCCTGGAATTTATTTTTACTCAATCGTTGATGCCATAATTCATAGTCACTGTTGTTCGTGCATATTTGGGAAACAGTGCTATGCACTATTACAGATAACATTATAGCAAATAAGTTGTTTCAACACATACCATTCATGAGCTTCTTACCACCTCAGTCAGTGATGTGGGCTCCATGTTGGTCGAAAACAACGCTCAGGCTGGCTCGCTGCATTTTGGACACCGACAGCAGCCGTTGTACAGCACTTCGGGGCAGAAAAGCACCTGTATCGCTCACAACTTGAATTGATCCCTTCTTCGTTGCTGAAATAAATTGTCCAGTTTTAGCAATTAAAATTTTAACTGATGTGTACGGTCACGCCGCACAATATTGTGATCAGCAACCTAGTTTAAGTCACGCGTCATGCGGACTTACTTGTATGATATTTAACTATAGCTTAGCTGAGTCTTTATACAACTGTATACCTAGTAACATCAATAAATAGTAATCCAGCAATAATTCTGGTTTAACTCATAACTTCAACAACTACTTCGAGTGTGTGGGATAATCTCGTAAACTACGGGTTAGACCATACATGGTGTGGTTAGGTTTGAGCAGATGTAGAAGAAAACTTCCCTGTTTATGATGTGGTCGGACGCTCCAGAGTCCAACAGGAACGTTATCCTGTTCTCCAATCGCTCGTCCTCTTGTTGGTAGTAGCCCGTCATGAATGCGAAGCCTGAGAACTCATCTGGCGCGGGCGTCGATTCTTCGTTCAGCTGCGCCGCCGCATGAACTTGTCAGTCTCATCAAGTTTTGCGCCGGCCGCCAACAACTCCGAAATCAGCTCGTCGAATGTGGTGAAGTGGCTCACGAGGGGAATATCACTTTGAAGTTTCAGCGCAAGTAACGTCTTACGTAATGCTAACTGCGTTGCAATACTTTTTCGCTCGTACAGCGCGTCGAGACTTTTATTATCATTTTGGGGGTTCTTCGTCAATCACTTTCATTAAGTTCATCTCACTTAGTAACGCGCGAATTCGAAACTTCCATGCTGCGTATTTTTCACCAGCAAAAGGTTGGATTTTACGTTTTGGTCTTTTCGTTTCCATTTTTGAAATTTAGTTAATATTTGCACAGTAGATTCATTTCGCGGCACTGGGCCCATAACCTATTGGGTATGAGCCTATTTGCAGAGTTAAGATTTAGAGAAACGACGGTTTAGTAGTTTAACTCAATTCCTTATATTGGCGGGAATTTACGTACTTGGAAGGCTATACGACTATGTCCTATCAGCTTGAGAACACACCAGAAACAAGGAGGGTCTGGGCGGTTACAACGCCTTTTATAACACAGCTATGAACTAACTTTTTAAATACAGAGTAGCCAACCAAACATCAAGTGTGGCGGTTTCACAGATTAGTTTTTGTACAATCGATTCTCAATCGAATAATCCAACAGCATTCTTATCACGAATAGACTATAGGTAAGTAAGATATACATAACATAGCACAACGTCACTACTAGCTATTTAAAAAGATACCTGCATTTCATATTTATATTTTTATATCACTCTCTCTTGTTAGTCCCCGCATCTATCATTATCATTACTACCTATAGTAAATTTCTTGTCCCGTACTGTTATCTGATCTACGATTAGACCTTTGTTAGGGGGAGGTGTTAAATAAAACCCATTGTGACAGATTAACTTAGTGCATTAGCGTCAAAACCAGCACGCCGGAAATGTAGCGTCAGCATAAATAGCCGCGTTATGGAATATGATAAGAATATGATAACTTTGTACTCTTTAATTTAATTAAATGTCTTCACGAATGGAAATTCCTTATTTATTGGTCTATTTATCCTTATCAATAGGTACTGTAAAGCATGTACGTCAATGACATTGCCGGAAGAATATTGAAATGTTAAGAAATCAAGGATCACATAGAACAAATAAATAACAACCAAAACAAAAATTTGGAGTAGAAAACTAACGCACATGGTAAACGAAATACGAGTACGTTTACGTTCCGCCGTAATTCATTAAACACAACTTAAACACAATATAACACAACATAGCGAAAAACATTCTTCCATACGGGGTGGCAGAAGCTAGTCACCTGAATCTAGTAATCTTATTTGTTGTGCCAACGGTACCGCGAGTGACGTCGCATTCAAGTTTTAATCCAACTCCCATGTAGGAATTTTAACACGACGCGGAGTCTGAACACTCGTCTATTGGTACAAGCCAGTGCTTCTACAACTGTCTTAAACCGATACAGTTTAGCTTAAGAAGTTACTATTATCGAATTTGTGGTGTAGATTCCAGCGGGTCGATTCTCGCGCCTTCGATATAGGGATATCGAGAGCTATATTGACAGATTCCCATATGAAATCACTCGATATAGGGGTCGATATCGTATATCGAAAGCGCGAGAATCATGCTCCTGAGCCTCGATCACGATCGTTTTCGAGATCGTAAAACGTTTTCGAGAACGCAGGAAATCAGATATTATGTCATAAAGAATAAGAAAGAATCACTGAAATTTGGCTTTTCGATAGTTTTCTATCGAATCTTTGTTCGAGATTGGCTACTGTCGTTTGCTGTCATTAGGGTTTGCTGGAAGAAATCTCTTGTTAGAGATAAGCTCGCCTTTGTACATTATCATTCTTTCATGTATTTTCTGTATATCTGTTTTGTGGAGTACACTAAAGAAATCATAATTACAATTAAGTGTCTACCAAAGTATTTCATAGGTTCTATAGATTTTTACATCCTGTCCATGCCGAAAAAAATAATGAAAAGAACCATAATCTCCCCTGACTTTTAAAATATTCTTGCGGTTTTGTTACGAGATATTTATTTACTATTATGATATTTTGTTAATTAATCCTGTCCATCCTAGAATTGCTGGAAGAGATCTCTTATTAGAAATAAGCTCGCCTTTGTACATGTCTTTTTTTCATTATTAAGTGTCTGTATTCTGTTTTTGTGCAATAAAGTATAAAGTAAAGTATAAAGTAGAATATTTATTAAAAAATAATCATATCCCAGTTCACTTAATATTTTGGCTCCTATTCAAAGCTGTGTCTGACAGTGATACAACTTTAGTTACATGACGACCTAAAGAAGCATAGGAATTATAAATAATTAGTTTTTGACTTCAACTTACCAAGAGTTTTCAACAACTATTTACTCTCCCGCGGAAATGCGAGTTAAATAAAACAAACATGCTATTTTACAATTCTACAGTTTGAGGAGCTGAGGTTGAGACAGAGACGTCGCTCGCTATCCACCAAACTTGAATTAATGGAAGTTAAATATGAGTTCAAAAGACTGAAAATAACATACAATACAATTAGATTAACCCAACAAAAACATATCTAAAAATTCTAGATTTTATTAACAACAAAAAAGCATGATGAGTTGATTCAGTATTATCACAGGGTGCTCATCCCATACAAATCAGAAATAGTAACCCTTCTTAAAAAAGAAATGGCGTGAGGAGTAAGATTTGTACTATAAACGCCATGGTTTCAGTTAACATACTTCTAGGTGGCGCTAATCTTAGAATAAATCCTATATAACTTAGCGCCATCTCGTGGTATTTGCAATTTTTCGATGGTGCTGCACCAAGCGATAATGGCCTTGAACTAAAGAAGCTTCCGTAGCATCTCAGTTTACGCCGGTGTCATATTTTGTTCTAGGTGGTCTATCTGTATTATTATAATATTATAGTAGATATCTATCATATTCTATCAGTGGTATCATATTAAATTATGAATTTCACTCGCATCTTCCGTATCTGAATTCATGGTATATGAATATAACTATTACATGTCTTACTTATTTTGTGATCACTACGACTGCCGAAAGTGTTCCTTTTTGTTTTGTAAAAAAATGTGACAGCAACATACCTGAAACAATTTAAAAAAAACTTATTAATACACTAATATCCTATTAGTCACCTCATTTACAGTAAAACCAAAACACATTGATACTCTCTTGGACCCTATTTCAAGAAGAATAAGGTCTAAAAGTAAAACAGTTCTTTGACTGTACCTTGAATTCTATTCCTGCATACCAGCTTAAGTGAACCACCTTCTGCCTCAGATAATATACAACCCATTGTGAATAAGATACGGTTAATTTTGCTATAACACGGATATGAAGAAGATAAATGGTCTTGCTACTAAGTAGTCGTTCTAGTTCAGGGCGTTGAAGAATTTGAAATATCTCATTGAAGAGGTTTTTGCTGCGTTTGATCATGAATCTATCCGATGAAGGGTAGAACGCATTATATTAATGTATATATCTCCCTATATAGATGTAGATATCTACCTATTATTTATTTATTTTATAGCAAGTGTAGTTTTATTCAGTTTATTTTTATCTTTGTGCACTGGGACTATCCTCTCAGCACCATCTTTCCTGTCCTGCCTAGGTTTGCTGGTAGAAATCTCTCTTAAGAGATAAGCTCGCCTTTGCGCACTATTATGTTATTTAAGTTTCATTATTAAGTTACTGTGCAATAAAGAAAATGAATATAAGTATATAATACTTATATTTATGCAGGTCTATGCATATTTAATATAGTTCATATTTATTTGTCCATGTTGTATATTGTTATTTTATATAGTGTATTTAAGTAAGTACTGTATTTTATATTTATGTTGTAATTTCCGTGTTGTTATGTAGTTTTATTGCGCACTAGGACTGTCCTCATGCATCCACATTTCTGTCCTGCCTAGGTTTGCTGGTAGAAATCTCTCTTTAGAGATGAGATAAGTTTGTCTTTGCGTATAATATTTCTTGTAAATGTATTATTTTTTATGTTTCTGTGCAATAAAGAATATAAAAACGCCTTTTCCGATATTGGATAGCAGAGGTAAAATGAACCCAAAACTAAATGTCTTATACTCGTGGCTCAAAGAACTTGACTATGATACCATAGAGGGTCTCCTATAATTGACTTTTGTTGTATTTACCTGCACTTACATACAATTGTAATTGAATTACTATTATTCCTTTCCAAATATTACTTTGCTTATAAGGTAACTCAGAAACTACCATAACTTAATTAAGTTCTGGTAGTTTCTGAATCTCTCATCTCTTATTTATTTACATAATTGTTAATTAATAAACATTCAGTTTCATCTTAGGTCCAAAATGCCAATTGTTTCGTTTCTGGAGTTTCTGGCTCCTGACATACAGGTTTCCCTAGTTTAGGAGTTGGAGTCATGCTGTAAAGGATGTGAGATTTATAAAAGAATAAACATTTTCATTTCATTATACTTGAATGCTCATTGTGGCGCGACAGGGGGCTACCTCGTTGTAAATCAGCTCGCTACATCACTTTAAAAAAAAACTTAGCGTCACTTTTTTTCTTATACGTAGATGCAGAGACAGAGAGGTTCAGTTAAATAGTGCTATATTTTGTCATGACAGGGAGCCTGCCTATCGCCGCAAGTCAACGATCAACCCATCAATTTAAATGCTCATAAAGCAACCTTCCAGTACATTAACATCATTATGTGGATTTTATTTAAACATTCGTCCATTAAAATACTGTGTGGGCCTTTTGGCACTCATTATTGTAATCAAAATGATGGGCAAATCCTAATTAAAATTTATTATATGCCACTATAATTAATCAAGTTTAATTCACTCCCCGAGAATGACTGCCGGAGGCAAATAAAGAAATGGTGTTTTATGCCTTTCTGTAGAATATAACTTTTATTTTTAAGATTAGTTTTTTCATGTTTTATTCCTATTCAGGAATTAAGTATAACCTTAATATGTTAATAATGGTTTAGCATTATTTAGGTTTGGTATCTTAACATAGTATGGCCCCCAGAAACAAAGTGCTCTCAGCTTTGTGAGTTGTAACAGCTTTGCCAAAATTGAAGTTTCGCTATAAAAATAAAAAAACTTGAATACAAAACTGTCATTTTCACACACTTAAGATACCTCTCAGAGCTGAATAAAATCAATATAAAATTTCTATACATATGGTGAAGGGTTCTGTATTATATTTACTTTGTCCAGAAATGAAGGAAACATTTGAAGACTACTGCGTTTTTTCTTTAATGACAATCAAAACAAGCAGTGGTGCCCTAATATTTCACATATAGTGCCATTATGAGTACACAGGGTTTACCCTTCTTTAGGGAGTAGTGTCTCACCCATTTTTATAATTATTATGTAATAACTATAACAAGTACTGTACCTATTTTACTGAATAAAGCATTATCATTATCATTATTATCATTATTATTTTTTTTTCTAGCATTTCTTAACCAAGAATACATAGGTATGCATATGCAGTAGAATTTTACACCATCTTTGTTAATGTTTTGTTGAGCAAAAACCGCAAGATTCCACAGAATCTACGTTTTCTTATAAAGTACACAATAAAAGGACATCCGATTATGTTAATCAGGTTTAGTTTTGCGACCGTTTGCATAAATTAAAACTGTTAAATTAATATTCAGATATAATAAAATACGTTGTTGAAATCAACGGAAAGCGGCTAGGCTAGAACCTAGGTCAATGAACCGCTGGCACGCTACTGATTGCAACAAGATGATTTATTTTGGAAGTCAGAGGCAGGTCAATGTATTGACCAATGTGACGACAGCCACTAAAGTGCTAAGCGAGTATTTTAATTCAGTTAATATAAATGACATAGCGTCATGCCTGTTCCTATACAGGGTGAGAAAGTTGTGCCCACAAATAGCCAGATATTAAATTATGATTAGGATACCTACTTAATTTAGTTGTAGTGTTAAAACTTAAAAGAAAATCATTTGAAAGTTTGTACAGTGTACAGTTAAAACAGTATTTTAAAAGAGCCATTTCTTAAGTGAATTTGCAAACCAAAATGGTGACATGCTTGGCAGAGGGATTAGTGGCGCAAGTTAAATTAGTAAGTAAATACGCCATTTTGTTACTGGAGGGTAGCCCATCGCCACAGCTTGAACAGATATTCGACGCAATGCGTATTAATATAAAAAAGCGGCCAAGTGCGAGTCTGACTCGCGCACGAAGGGTTCCGTAGCATTTTCTATTAAAAAACCGCAAGAAAAAAAACACGTTAGTTGGGTGCCCCCCTTCATATTAGGATTTATTTTGTTTTTTAGTATTTGTTGTTATAGCGGCAACAGAAATACATCATCTGTGAAAATTTCAACCGTCTAGCTACCACGGTTCATGAGATACAGCCTGGTGACAGACAGACAGACATCAGACAGACGGACAGCGAAGTCTCAGTAATAGGGTCCCGTTTGGCACCCTTCGGGTACGGAACCCTATGAATCACAAGTCTCTATATTTTTCAATATCAAACACGCAAACGTGAATTTGAAATTAGGATGTAAAAACCAGATTGTCGCATTGAAAAATGGACGCAATTAATTATTATTTCAATTTATGTCTTAATTTTACGTCACTTAATAGTTCTTAAAAGCAAAGTGACTAGTTGTTAAGTGTTCAATTGTATTATTTATTTTGAAGATAATATGTTACAGACAGGATATTTTGTGTTGAAGGACGTAATCTGTCTTCATTAACAGTTGCCTAATCTGCTGTTAAATATGTTTTAATCTACCTTATTTTTCGCTAAAGCAAGCTAGAATCAAAACAAGAAGTCAATTTAGGCTACTCTTTCTTAGACAACTTATGAATAGTTTTTTATTAAGGAAGTTTTGGGTAGAAACAAGACGACACTTTTGAAAAATACTCAAGTTGGGAGACGACTATAATCTGAAGCGATGGACTAACTATATTTACCACCTTTGCTCTCCGCATAACTTCCACCATAGTCAAAATAATCCCAAGAGACATTAGAATAAATAAATATATGTTGTAAGCAATTCTATCGTTAAATAGAATTACTTACAACATAGTTGAACTCTTGTTTCCGCGAACTGACAGGAAGGTTTCGTTCGCGATATCCAGAGATATAGGAATAGTCGAGTAAATACCGCGATAGCTACAATGGGATGTCGTTTAAAGGACCAAATCTTGTTATTTGGACGCCTACAGAATTATTTTACATTACTTTAGGGTTGCTGGGATGACCTGACGCAGAGCTGGGAACGTTTTAGACCTGGCAGATATTATGATCTCAGAGAGGGCCGCGATGAGAAAGTTACTAAAACCACAGGGAGCTCATCCCATAAAAATTTGAATTAGTAAGCTTTCGTAAAAAAGAGATGGCGTGAGGAGTAAGATTTGTACTTTAAACGCCATGGTTTCAGTTAAGATACCTCTAGGTGACGCTAATCTTAGGATAAATCCTATATATCATAGCGCCATCGTGGTATTTACAATTTTTCGATGGTGTTGCACCAAGCGATAATGGCCTTGAACTAAAGAAGCTTCCGTAGCATCTCAGTTTACGCCGGTGTCATATTTTGTTCTAGGTGGTCTATCTGTATTAGTATAATATATTACCTATCTGTAGTGATGCCTAGCAAGTACCTGTTGAGGAAGCGAGAGATGTATGCCAGGATCGTAGCAAGTGGAGGTATTTTGTATCTGCCTACCCCTCTTCCGGAAAAAAGGCGTGAGCATATGTGTGTAATGCTCGTCTTTGTACGTGTTTTTTTTTTCGTTATTAAGTGTCTGTATTCTGTTTTTGTGCAATAAAGTATAAAGTAAGTAAGTAAGTATAGCCATGTCATACAAAATGGAGTATCGAATAACTAGCTTAAAGTGAGCCTAATGGTGCCTCTGTTACCCCGAATAGAAAAAGTCTTGAAAAAATGTTGTTTCTTGTGTTAATATCAACCAATCCCGTTAGTATAGCAACTACAAGAAATACTTCTATGCTCATTCCAAAGCCGCGACACCAGCCCAAGCCGTCCGCACGGACACGCCGCGGCGACTGCATTATTTTATAGTTATCAGCGCAACGTCGATGCTGTTTGCACTGGCACCGGCGCGCGCGCATAACTCAAGCGCCGCACGGCTGGGAACACTCGCGACGTGCGTGCTCCGAAATGTTGGGTTGCAATTGTTTTTATTGATTTCCTCTCATTTGTGTAGCAATGAGCTGGCCCCCAGCCTCGGATAATCCTGTCCATCCTAGGTTTGCTGGAAGAGATCTCTTATCAGAGACAAGCTCGCCTTTGTACATTTTTTTTCCATTGTTATGTGTCTGTATTCACTTTTTGTGCAATAAAGTTTAAAGAAAGAAAGAGTTTCAGTAAAAGTAAAGTAAATGTAGCCCATTAATGTCCCCGTCATTTGCCTAGGATACTAAAAACGTCAGATACTCAGCTGGAGTCTGGACGAATGTTGACTAAAATATCGCAGCTGGACTGATGTTTTGTACCTAGGTGTGCTGTGCGCGCCAGATTTTAGGGAATTATTTTATTTGCATTTCTGTCGAGTGCAGAATTGTGCGTGCTACATTAAGTAGCAAAACTGTCTGTCCCTAATACAAGGTTAGAGAGGTAGTTAGTATAGCTGTATAAAATGGATCTAAACAAAGATCACATTATTTATGATTATTACCTATGTTAATTAAAGTAATTAGTGTTTTAGTTAGATATAAAAAAGGTTAAGATACCTATGTAATGTCAAAAGTCTCAAAAGGTGCCTAGCCTGTGAGATAATGTCTATTGTTATGATAGTTTTAACACTGACCGTGTCTTTGTTTTTTAACATTGTATATTTATGAAATAAACGAATTCTTGAAAAACAAAAAAAAATGCCCCCGTTGAGGGGCACGGGCATTATCCGGAGTTTTCAGAGCCAAAGTAAAAATGTTTTGATATCATAACATATTACACGTATTTTTTTTGCCTGTTCTATACTTTGGACCACTGTGGGCGAAGCAACTCCCACAAATAGATTATTTAAACTGCCTCCCAGTCAGTCCCAGTATGGAGAAGGTGCATGATTTTCCCAAATTGAGCCTTGTTACAAAACTCCTCAAAAAGAAGAGAGTTGCTCAGCTAAAGATCATTTTGTGTATTTTTCCAGAGACGTCATACCTCGAAACTTTGGCTCTAGCCCAAACAGATGTAAACACACATTCAAATTACAAGAACCTTTAAAATCGCGTTCAAAAACCTATAATAATGAAGACACATTCACACCATCCGATACAATATTGTACTTATTTACAACGCCGTACTTTCAACTCGAGAATAGCCTTTGAAACACGCATGCGCCTGAAGCCATAATACTATATCGCCTTAATCCCGTAGCCTGTATACTTGAAAATCAAATACGCCTTCCTCCCTCTCTCTAACCTTGGAAAGAGAGAAGAAAGACGCAGGTATTAGAGAAAGATCTGGAATAACTCCGGGAACAATAAGAGCTGTCAATTTGATACAAGATGGAAGGTTGTTATTGATGTTTGTATCAAGTAAAATGTTATGGGAAATACGGTATCGGTTTGAATATCTAGTTTTATATTTACTACCTACCTCAAGAGACCATCGTTTAGTTACAATGCTTTGAAATTATTTATGAAGTCTTGTCTTTTCTTCATGTAAATACTACCTCAACGGTTGTTCGATTATCATCATTTACGAAATCATTCATCTACAAAATTCACACTAAATATCTATTATATACAGTAAATTAATGTAGTACATAATGAATTCAAAACATAAATCTACAAGTGCGTGACAATACGTTGAACACTTTGTTGTAACACCATTTACAATTTAAAAAAACGCTTGAATTTTTCGTCAAAAATATGAATGTTCCCACGTCCCTCACGTGTTTGTTTATGTAATTGATAATATAATACAAAGAAAAATACCGGCCGAAGTGAAAGCTGTCACACACCCCTAATACATGCAGGTCACACAAGTGTAGGGTCACAGATTAGAGGCCAAGCCGCGGGTCCCTTCGAATGTCAACTAAAGCCCTTTGTTTGAGTCTAAAAATAATAATATTTCCAAGGGAATATGTAAGCAAACAAAAACTTCCGATCATATCCTCTGCCTAAATATTCCTTTTAGTAGTGTTAACACATGTGCCTCTGCTACCCCATTTGGAAACAGGCGTGATGTTCGTTTATTTTATTCTGCCAGAAATAGACAACTCTTAAGTCACTATTTCATAAAACATGTTTAAGAATTTAACACGACTTTACTTGAAATAACACAATTTGTACCTACGTGTATTTTGTATCTAGACTCAAGTTTTTTTTACAATAAAGTACAAATTTAACTCTCACATTTCCATTCTTTGGCATATTTATCACATACCTATTCTAACAGTCATTACTTTTGATATGCAAGTAAACTCATCATCATCGACAAACCAGAAACAAACCCCTATTAAGCCTAAAAAGTCCTTACAATTCCAACTACAGCTCAGCAAACTGCAACATTCCCTACAGCTACTAAAACTTAGGAATTGCCAACACTGTAACAATGGCTCGAAAACAATTTACACGCAAGAAAAATAAGCAAACTCACCGCCTTCCCGACCATACAACAAACACACGTCCCTTTATGCATTCAGAACGACCAGCAAAATAAATCTGTCACTGCGCAACTAACTAGACGATTTTGAATTATGCAACTAGTTCCTGCAGTTTTCCTCAAGGGAATACGAACTCTATCTATACCGGTATAGCGCGTAGGTAAAGTAACCGGGGTTGTTATTGTTTTTGGAGTAAGCTTCACGTCGTCAGTTCCTAGTTAGTCAGTGACATTTTTAGTTCAGTTTCTTAGAGTACTGCTAGGTAGGAACATAGCAGTACTCTAACGTAGTAACGTCAGGGTGAGGTGCTACTTATATCGGTAAGGAAATATATACATTCAAGGATTTCATAGACCGCAGTATTATTGTCACAAATCCAGGAGCACGGATATTCTTAGGTACTGTGTTCTTGCATTAAATTCCTCGCAATATTTTATTATATTTCCAAAAACTCAGTACCTTAGCAAGTATCTGAGTCACCAATTAGTATGCTCATAAATGCAGCAGCGTTTTACGGGAGGTCCCATTAAGAACGCTCCATCGATATAGCTCTGTGCACATTGTGAGAAATGTCGATTACGATCCGATTACGATAAACCTAAGATTAGGCAGTCGTAAACGCTGTTCAACTTCGCGAGTCGTTTTATGCGATTTTGTACTTTAGAATTGGAGCTACGAGTATTTTCTTGTTATTCTTGGTTATTACTTTATTTGGAATCGTAGTACTATTGAAATGTTTAATGTTTTCAAATAAAAGTCTATTAGGTTATCTATGAAGCTATAACGTTGCTTTAGGTAAATACATATACAAAACGTCACAAGTAAATCAACTATCGATAAAAAATATCATTCCGAAACAAATATTTTCTAAAAAAATGCAACAAATTTAATAAATTTCGGCTTAATACGTTGAGTGAGGCACAAACAAGTCATATTTAAAATCTGTTTATTTATGTTTGTTTAACACCTAATAACGATTGGTCCTTTATTCCCAAACAGTTCGTTCAAAAGATGATATATTCCCATCAATTGTACAATGCGCTTTATAATTAAGTCAGTCAGATCATTATTCGATTTTGCACCGCAAAATTTGGCCATTGTTATATAAAGTGGTTTCTGGAATCCCAACTTTATGTTTGTTTTATTGGTTTTAAAAAGTTTGATTTATGATTTGTAGTTGCGTCATTTCTCTGTTTGCATATGTATTGCTACGGGTTATTAACGTTTGAACCTGGTGTTCAAGTTAATTGTTGTTGTTTTGTGACGTAAAGATAAGCTCGCCTTTGTATGTCATTATTTTTTTGTAATCATAACATAACATAGCGTCATGCCTTTTTCCAAACGGGCTATTTTGTAGTACTCATAATACGAATTAAAAACTACCTATATGTGTTCTGAAATCATGTTTTTTTGTTGCGTTCAAGGTCTTTATAATGATTTTGTGGCAATGAATAAGTAATTTCTTGTTTTATTTTAAAGCATTAAAATTTCAATAATTCGTCCGTTAAACAAAAAAAAATACCCTGAAGGCATCTAACATCTTATTAGTGCGACAGAATTTATGTGTGCCATACGTAATCTGAAACATTAGGTATCATTCAGAATTCCAAAAGGATTATCAAAAGTGTGTGTAATTCATATTGATTTGATACCCAAGTTTGAGGGTCGATGTTCTCATAATATAACATCAAAGGTATTAAAATTCGTATTCACCAAAACTCGTAATGTGGATCACCCTCAGGGCTTGATAATAAATTTTGATCTATGTTATGTTTTGGCTTTGGATTATTGTATGTCAGTATGATTATTAATAATATCAGTGAAACAAATAACAACTCGTTCCATATTATCTCGTATGTACAGTCTATTCAAAGTCGGCTATAATATTATAATCAACCATTCCAACATCATCTACCTTCACTTTGCCATGACAGTACCAAGAAAGATCAAGCCCCAAGGAAAACTAACAAACCTAACATTAGTGACGTCATCACGAAATAGGCGAAAGAATCCCCGAAATTCGGAATTTCAGTTTCAAATTTCGAACACAATCCGATCGCCGGCGGAGATGCCCGAGCGGCGGGGGTCCGGCGCGGTAACGGTGTGTTCGATTTATGAATGTCAGGATCCGCGCGTCGACGCAGCTAATTGGTGCGTGCTCGAAGCTCGTCGCTCGTGCAGTGTAAACGGGGCCTTAAAACCGGGGCATGCTTTTCATTCCACAGACTATCCTAAACTAAACGGGTCAGAAATTTTATTCGTTGTGATAATTATTGTAAACACAGAACTAAATATCTGACTAAGTGTGGGCACAATTGCGCTTCTGTTACCTCTCATGGGAAAAGGCGTGACGCTATGTAAATTAATATGTTATGTAAGCACAAACTCATATTCGATAAGACACACTTGTAGACATCGTAATTGTCGACAACACTAAGATCGACATTATCTACATATTTTTGAAAAAATAAATATTGACTTAAATAAACTTTGACTTTGACTTCACTTGGTCTCAAAACACAATTGGAATATTGATTTTAGTTTAAAAGCGAATCATAATATGTATGTATGCGGACAAGTTTCCGCAATACAAGGAATCGTAACGTGCGGAACAATGTAATGTTGCGTTACTTAAGTTATATTATTTATGTTAAATGTTATGTAAAAACCACGCTCCGTTTGGAATGAACGCGAAGGTGAAAGGTGTAATATTTCATGAAAAATAAGGATCAGTGCACACTGAGCGGAAAAGTTTAAGACAAGCGGCAAAATGCGTGTGGCACGTCTCTATTGCCAAAATGTATTTAATAATCTTTTTACCATAAAACTTTTTCTACCGTAGATTTTTGCTACTCATGCATGTAAGTTAATTCACTACCTACTTAAGTCATGCTGTGTATACATGTTTTGGCGCTGAAGACAGCCGTTCACCCGTTGTAATTTCATATTATCTTCAATGCTGTTTTTTATACCAAAGATAATAAATAAAATAAAATAAAATTCAATATAGGAGTCACCTAAACAGAGACAATTTATCGAATTGAATGTTAAGCCAAACCACAGAAATTATTCAGATCATTTTCTTCATGAAATGGCATGCCATGTAGTTTTATTGCGCACTAGGACTGTCCTCATGCATCCACATTCCTGTCCTGACTAGGCTTGCTGGTAGAAATCTCTCTTTAGAAATAAGCTCGCTTTTGCGTATAATATTTCTTGTAAATGTATTTTTTAAGTTTCTGTGCAATAAAGAATACGAATATGAATATGCCAATCGTCATGGTGTAGCTGTAGATGACCCGCAAAGCTGCGTGCGCAAGCTGCGTGCAAAAGCTGCGTGCGCATAAGGGCGGCCGCATTCTTTTCCCGCTACATCTCGTAACCGCATCGTAAAAACGCATCACTGATCCACCGCAACTCATTTGAAATAATACTCCGCGATTGCTCTGTTGCCGCAGGATGGTGTTTGGAATTATTTTCTTTGTAATGTAACCGGTAAAGATAGTAAACTTAATATTATTCCGTGCATTTTCACACCTGGCATTATTATGTTAGCCACAGCGAAATCGACGCAGTTTGTTAATAGTCTTGTATATCTATCTATCTTTAGAGATAAGCTCGCCTTTATATATAATGTTTCATTTCAATGTATTTTTTTGTGAATAAAGAATATGAAAAAAAACGTGTGATGATAAAAAAATGGTTGATTTGAGATTTTGAGTATCTACCCTTAAGCCCATATATTTATAAATACTTACTGCTCTTCGCTATGTTAAATCTGGGATTTTTGTGTGACTCTTGTTTAGCTAATCCTTATTTAGAATTTCATCGTGTGATAAATTAGGTTTGAAGTTTATTTTTCACCAAATCTAAGTAGCGATGCTGTGTGCTGTGTGCATTCCCCTTAATGTTTATAATGCTTTCAAAGGTCACAAATCCACAATACTGCATTCAAGATATTGCTATTTATGGCTTGCATTGCATTGTTGTTGTTACTATTCATAGGTATCTAATGTTCTGATAAGTTCTCGATCTAATGTTATTTGGAAAGTTCAAATTAGATTTTGTACCTCCTCTTCCTATGAACGTTTATGTTTCCTTAAATGGAGTATTGAACTGGCAAGAACACACATTTGTGCCTCTGCCAACCCTAATGGGAAAAGGTTATAAAATGTTTCTTTGACACAACAGCCGATACTAAAAACCCTATTTACAACTATGGATTTCATTAATATTAATTTAAAACTAAAATAGAAGCAAGCTGGAATGCCGATATCAAAACGGACCGTTAAATGAAAACAGTGAATCTCATAATATAAATTAAACCAGACAAATCGTTATTCTAGCAACCTAGGCAAACAGATAAACCCAAGCAATAAAGATATCCGATTGAAAATCTTCCCTTGAAAATTAACGGTACAACCCTATGTGCAGGTACCTAATAAAGACTTCGACAAAGATTTAAAGCTAAATTTCGCGACGAATTCAATCAAAAACCCTCTCTAAACCTATAGTAGTAAGGATACCGCAAAGGCACTCACTGAAAAGGATCTGATTTTGATACTCGAAAGTGGAACTTAAAATTGTAGGGATAAGGTCTAATTTCGTTATTGGGGATTTTGATTTATGACTTTGTTAAAAACAACATGATGTGTTCTGAGACATAGATTTGTAAGTAGGACTATTTATGTGATTATTAATTGCGTATTTAAATTGAACACATTTGTTTGGCTAACGATAGAGATAGAGACATAGTAGTTTGTCTTTGTCTGCATCAATTAAGATATGTGAAGCTTTTCATTTTTTAACCGACTCCAAAATGAGAGGTTCTAAATTCTTCACGTAGGTAGGTATGTATGTAGTATTATCGGAAACGCAGAATATTTACACGTGCAGTTATTATTTTAGGGCTTCCAAACAAGTATACAATTATTTATTGATAACTGTTATAGATAGTCTGGCTAGTCTAACTTGGACGAGTGCTTTTTTATAGCGGCCAGACTGCTGTTTATATTCTCTTTGGTCATCGTGACATTGATAGGTCACCGTCAAAGTATTAAAACTGTCATTCTGTAGGATACATGGGTAGGTAAACTGACCAGTAATACTGTAGAATTACAGATTTATTTTTATCGGTATATCGGTGCCATATACGGTGTTAAAAGCATAAGAATTTTTAAATTTGCCGTTTTTCCAAAGTTCAATTCTGCCTTACCAAACTTTAGCCGCATGTTTTTGCTTTGTATCTTGTTTTGCGCTCTTAACTTAGAGTTTGTATAATCTGAGCCTCTGAGTGCTATCTCAAGCACACGTCCAAATGACAGATTTAATATGGCGCAGCCGTCATCGAGACATAACTGAAACAATTATCAGAGCTGAATTTGTTATTACTGGCCTAAGACTAAGAACATAGCCATCATTAGTCAAATCTCATGCTTGTCTTCTAAACATCAAATTAACCTATTTGCCCTTTAGGCATCAGATCCCTTAAAGCTCATTACAGACGGTCAGAAAATCCCGTTAGTCTTCGGGCTATTTGCAAGTGGATATAGGTTTCTGTGCCATATTTTACCATAGACATAATCACAATTATCTTCGTTTTTAAGTTTAGTCATTTAGTTCTGCGTTGTTATTAAGTTCATTGTTTAGTAGAAATAAATAATGCTTCTTTCGAAAGTATTGCGAATTTCTGTTCTGGATGGTTCAGGACCTCAGATTAGAATGTGCATAAAAATCAGGAATAAATTGGCTTAGCAGGCAATTAACAGTAACTAGGAAACTTAACTGCTGAGGCTGAAAACAGTTTAAAAACTTGCTCGAGAAGCCATGAAGAATCTAGACATATGACTAACTACTCTTTCTTAAGGCATTGCGCCGGCTCACATGACTCTACGTAAGTCATACAATGTGAGTCTACAAGCCACGTCTACAGACAATTAGTTGAAGTGGTCAATCATCATGGTGATGGATCATCATCAACATACATACTTCATTGCTCAAAAAACAATACATCATACAATAGAAAACGGAGAATAAATGTACAAAGGCGAGCTTATCTCTATCAAGAGATATCTTCCAGAAAAACTAGGATTGACAGGATATATTCATCATCATCACGACCTAAACTCCAAAAAATATACAACGGCATTGAAACTTTTTTGAAGTCTGTTAAAAAGATTTTTGAAATTCCGTTTTCATTTCAGATAACATTATTATAGCGTGGAATATCATGGCTAAATATTAATCGCATTCAGATGAAGGCCTGTGCCTCACGGTGGGGACTTTAATGGGCTACATTTATGTATTTTTTATCAACATTTATATTTTTCTTCGAAACCATCGTTTGCTACAGTAACGTTAATGTGGTCTGACTACCGTAAACGCATTATACCTTTTCTCTCTGAAGCCGGCATGAGGCCTCCCGGAGTGTCCTGTTACCAGTCTTAAATGTTACAAAAAGGACAAGTAAAAATTAAAAAAGTGCAACCCGGACGGGCATAAAACGGTTCCGTATCTAGTAACATTAATAAAACACATGATTTACTTTATATTTTAAAACATTTTTCAATTATTATGGATATTATAAAGACAAACCGTATTGTAGGTACTGTGAGAAACAGTTTTAGCTGAACCGGGCTACTGACCTGTTAAGCTGTGCCTGCAACATTTCATAGTGTAACGCGATAAAAAATAAGGTAGTTTTTGGTACGGAACCCTAAAACTGAGCGGATTAGCAATTTTATTTGTACATATTGCTCGCGCTGCCAGTGTATCACCCAGTGTTGAGTTATGTGATGTCTGCTAGTTTTTTCAACCGACTTCAATAAAGGAGGAGGTTCTCAATTCGACCCGTATGTTTTTTTTTTTTTTCTATGTTTGTTACGCGATAGCTCCGCCAATTATGAACCGATTTGAACAAATCTTTTTTCGGCGTATAGGTAATATCTCAAGGGTGGTCCCATTGACACCAAGTCAGGATCTGATGATGGGATCCTGGAGAAATCGAGGGAACTCTTCAAATATTATAGGCAGACCTATAGTGATTTTTGTGTTTTTCATAATAACTCGTGCAAATGCACATGGTAAGCATAATATTGTGATGCGGAACTGCTGATGAAGACCACATATAGCCAACAGATCTGCTCAATACTAGGTACAAATACAATGCGTGGCTCATGGGCAGGCAACGCATAGCCTAAACCGGTGGACCTAGAGCCATGAAACTTTGTACAGGGGTTCCTTAGTAGCGTGGGGTAGCACTGATATGAGATTTGACAAAATTAATTCCCCAAGGGGGGGGGGATAAGGGGTTACAGTTTGTATTAAACTCAATCTAATCAAATAGGGTTTGTGGAAGACGGTTTTTTCTAAAGTTTACTTTTTGTTTCAATTATTTTATGAACGGTTCTTCCGTTACTACCAGGAAATTTGTATATGTTGGTGTTTATTTTCTAAAACAGTTCTAAAGTTTTATCTATATTTGTAACTATTTTTGTCATTTTTCAAAAGATATGTTTTCAAAAGATATGTTTTCAAAAGTTTAATCACTGCACCTGTTTTACTGTCCTAAAGTGCATTGGTTAAAACAAAACAATAACAATATTTAAACAAGTTATCAAGCCACACATATTTATTCAGCAAAACAGAATACGTATTCATAGGCTAAGTGAGACCTAGAGTCTTGACAGGATATGATGGATAGGCTTTGTATGTGACTTAATTTGCAGTCTAGTGACATTGTTGTGAGTTACTCTCAGCCAGTTATTTAAAATAATGTTTCAAAGTATTTAAGTACGGTCGCCTGCGTCTAAAAGTATACGGGCGTTCATATTAACGAGTGAATCCTGCTTATACTGCTTGTATACTTTTAGGCGCAGGCGACCGTACGTAAAGGATTTAAATCTATGCCTCTGCCATAGCCTATGGGAAATGGCATGACGATTTGTGTGTGTCCATCATACGTACTTGTATTCATATTTTACAATTTCATATTCCGTGTTTCTAAACAGCTGAAAAGTCTCATTACCACATGAATCTTGTATAAACCAACAAACACTCACGCGTCGAATCTTATATTAGAAATAAATTACTATTCGAATTCCATTCTCTTCAAAAAAGCGAAACTAAAGCCTTTTTGTCCGCCATCTTGCATTTTGAAAGGCGTGAACTGTGTGTCAGCTGCAACATGAAGGATACCAACAATTATGTAGACCTCTCCTCTTAGGCACGTTTACTCAAGTTCTCCCAAAGTGGACGGCTCAAGTTACAATGGTAGAAAGTACACAATACAGTATAAACTGAATAGCTAATAAAAGACATGTATGAACAACTGCTGAACGTTTTATGAAGCGATAAGACATGTTTTGGAGTTTAAAAACTATGTGTTAATTCTTTTTTGATGTATGCGATAGAATGTTAGAACAGATTATTAACATAAGCGAGACTAAATTCAGAATTTTTTTGTTCTATGAATAATACTGTTTTTGTATTCCAAAATATAACATATTTATACGCCAGTATAATCGAAAAGATAATTTAAGATAACACCTTAAAACCATCACATAATTCTCAATACGTCGCATCAAAGTTCTGCCAATCCTTCTGCAAAACTTCTGAAAACAAAATAATACAAGCTGAACAGCGAACAGGTTGTTACAAAACTATGTTTATAACAAAAGTGCAACGAAATGAGACAGTTATAATCTTATGCGTGCGCGCAGCCGCACAGTAGCAGCGCCGCCGGCGGTTTATCGATATCGCGAGAACGAATCAAAATGGAGTTGTCACAGTTTGGCATTATCGACTATCGATATAAATGCATTCCTGGCTGTGGTCGTGGTTAGCAGCAAATTAATGCATTGTAATTGGATAACGGGGCGCCTCTATCACTACAATTAAGAAATTTTATCCGGAAGCTTAGAAGCGAGAAAAATTCTCATTTTAAAGTTAAAATTGCTGCATGTCTTCTTGAACCAAAATCCCGCCGAGTGTGTCGCCATACTTATAGAAGTTAAATTTAGCTTCACAAATAGACATAGACATAAACATAGACATAGATATAGACATAGACATAGACATACGTTTATTCACTGAACAAAACATAGTACATCAACAAGATAATTTAGAGGCAGGAAATAGACATTAAATTAATTATAGAAGAAAAACCATATTAACAAATGATAGCTGTTATGATGCGGTATGGGGTTCGCAGGGTAGGGCCTTCATCAGGGAAATTGGGCTTCGTTCGACAGACCGTGGCTTTGACAACGCTCCGTCCGGGGCTTTCCTGGTCCAGAGGATCTCACTCGCTGTGCAGCGTAATGGGCACTTTTGGGCCGGATGATTCTTAGGACGGTTTGTTTGTGTAAGTTTTTTTTTTATCTATATTTTTATAACGTGTCTTGAAGAAGCTTATAGCTGTTATGATTTAGGATTCACTGTGCTGAAATAACTTATGATCAATGAAACAACAACCAAATGGCAACAAATAATAGATAAACCAATATCATATTACTAGAGCTGACTATTTGACAATAAGATACGTAATCAGTCGTATATTCTACGGACCTCCACATCTATGGCGATTGGCTAGCCCCTTGGCACGCAAATAATCTTCTCCATCCTAGGTTTGCTGGAAGAGATCTCGTTTATTAGAGAAAAGTTCGCCTTTGTACATTATTTTTCCAATATGAGGTGTCTGTATTATGTTTTATGTGCAATAAAGGATAAAGTAAAGTAAGTAAAAAGGAATATCTTTTTAGAGATAAGCTCGCCTTTGCCTATTTACCTTTGTTTTAAGACTATGTATCACATTGTTTTCCGTGCAATAAAGAAATTATGAAATTATGAATATTGAATAACAAGCTATACGTGGGCATAATTGTATCTCTGCCACTCCGTAAGGGAAATGGCCCTATTGTTTATCATTTTAGTATAATCATCATTGTCTATCTCGAGATGAAAATGCTTCATACGTTGTGTGAAGCATAAAAAGGCCTTACCTAGAAATCAAAGAAACATCCCACGTTTGTTCCAAAGCTTTTAAAGTATAAGTCAAACAGAACGCATCTGTTTTAGACATTAAACGCCTGAGGTGATACGATACTATTCATTTTAATAACAGCAGTCAAGTTGATTATCCGTTCCTCATTTACCTTAAAATATCTACATAAACCGCAATATCTATAAAATTTCAAAAGGAAAGATTGTTACTTCTTTTTCAGATTTCTCTAGAAGTGAATGTCACACGCTCTGTTTGAAAAAACCTTAAGGCTGCAGACAACACGTATCATAATATTACGATTCACAACGGAACGGCATTAGGGGTTCGTGTCATGTCGCGATCGTAATTTTTTTAAAGTATTTTTTCGGTTTCTGTTTTTTTTGTTTAAGTTATGAGAGTCTGCGGACGCGATGCCAGGCAGTAGATTTAGTAAACGAATCGAATTTTAACTTAGGAAATTGTTACCGTGAATTACGGAGTCAATTTAGATAAGCAAATGCGTGTTTGTCGACTTGAGGTGCACGACAAAAAAATTAAATAGCAATCCTTAGCATATCAGAAACATCTAATGAGATTCTCGCCCTTAAATCAGTAAGGTGACTACCTTATATTCCAAAATCGTTTCGTGCAACTCGCGGTCAGTATTTAGTATTCATGATAAATCTTGTGTGATTCATTATAAATTCATACAAAATATCAAGAATCAATGCTCATCTTTAACCCACAAAAGAGTTTGTATCTAAATGGATGCGAATTCGTGGTCCTTATATTAAATAATGTTAAAAAGTTCACGCTTGTTCACAATCAAACATAGGTAGCTCTATGAATCTTGAATCTGTGGCAGTTCTTGCTGAACAGCCAACTCTGAACCACTAGATACCTATGGGCCTGAAAACATTAACTCCGATAGCTTTTATGCGGTAGCTATAGATAACACTTTTGAACTCACTTTTGAAAAGGTTTAATTCAAACTAAACAGATAAAGTGAGTTCGAAAATGGAATCTACGGAAACCGCGCTGAGGAGTTATGGTTTTCAATATGTTTTATAAATGTGCCCTTTAGAATAGGCCACACTGACGCTCTTTACAAGACTTTCAACTTGAGCACTAATAATCCGCTGACGCTTATACTTTGGGCCACAAACGACAAAAGAGTTCCCAGTACTCGCTCCACTCGCTATCTGCCACGTCCATCGCCGAGCTTTACTCTTCTTGAGCTTTTCATCTGCCAGAGGCCCGACTTCGGTGGATGTGACACTAAGCTCGCTATTACTTTTGTTAGAATATATGCACTTGGCCTCGTTTGCGTTTTCTTTCTCGTGAGGAAACCTTCATTAGAGTGTGATAGGAACTCTAACAGTTTGTGGAAAAATAAATCGGACCACAGAGAGGCCTATCTATATGAACTAGTGTTTAAATATTTATATAAATGTGTATAGTATTAAGAAACTAACGTAGCTTTAAGAAAATTGTGTGATAATAACGATATATGGATCTTTTTTTGTTGTCCGAAATAAATGTTTTATTATTATTAAAGAGATGGAGTGATGAGTTGGGTCTATGGGATAGAGAGTGGAAGGAGACCGCTCAGGATCGAATGGAGTGGAATAAGGGAAGAGAGGCCTTTGCCCAGCAGTGGGATATTACAGGCTCATAATAATAATAATAATAAAATTATTATTATTACTCTATACCTGCGGTGATGGGGCCCCCGTCACGCAAAATGAAGTATTGAATAACTGGCTAAAAGTGGGCACAGTTGTGCCTCTGCCACCCCGTATGGGAAAAGGCTTGACGTTATATTATATTATGTTCTTTTTCTTCTGTTGTTTTCCTCTACCTGCCATACCTTTAGGATTGTTAGACGCATTGTTATGCTATAACACATACTATCAAGACGCCCACTTAAAGAACTCCAGTACTGGACTAGGAAACTAAAAAGACTCCAATTTACCAAATAAATATTCAAACAACAACGTAACAGAACCCTTTACAGAGATTGCTCAACAGAACCATTGTTCAAGTAACAGTGTAAATGAGATAGACAAGCTTACCTAAACCCTTCGGCAATTTATCCCCAAAATAAGGAAACTTCTCAGGAGAAAACAATTAACACCCGAAAGATCGTGGAGAGAAACTTAATAAGCTTTTTGGTAGAGATAAAATGCATTGTCTTGAAATCTTCTTTGATGAGGTTTAAGCTTGGGATTTTTCATACGCGTTAACTTATGTACGCTTCATTACATTACACCTATTTGAACAATATTTTTTCTAAAACAAGAAGAAACTGACCATATCTAATACTTCCAAACTGCACAGCGTGGCCAAACTGCACAGCGTGGCCAAACTGCACAGCGTGACCAAACAGCACAGCGTGGCCAAACTGCACAGCGTGGCCAAACTGCACAGCGTGGCCAAACTGCACAGCGTGGCCAAACAGCACAGCGTGGCCAAACTACACAGCGTGGCCAAACTGCACAGCGTGGCCAAACTGCACAGAGTGGCCAAACTGCACAGCGTGGTGGCCAAGGCAAACATTTGCATCGGATATAAAGCATCATCATCATCAGCATCATTTTAATAACAGTTTAGGGTCCTTTTCCAAAAAGTATAGATAAGCCCTATTGAGCAGATAAATACTCGTATTAATTTATTTATGTGTTGTTCTCTCATTCCTCAGATAACGTTTATTTGTCTATTTATCTGGGGCTTTTGACATTTCACACGTACAAAAAGTGTAAAAAAGTTATCTGACTGTTTATCCGTCACTTGGGAGACCCGGGCTATGTAAAATTAACAATAAATATGTCGCATAGAATAGAGCATATTGTTACCGCTTGGAACAGGCCATAAAGAGAATACACTATAAATACCACTCCAAATGAGAATACACATTCATTTGCGCAACAAAACGCATTCCGATATACCCAACAGAGATCGCCAGACGCAGGCGCAGTAGCCAATGTTGACCGAGCCATTCACACGGTAGGTGCTAAATGCAGGCTCCGCGCTGGCCTCGCGTAATGCAGTGACCACTTTAAAAGATTCCACAGGAGTGTAGAGGAGGCATTGTTTCTTACTGATTCCACAGGAGTGTAGAGGAGGCATTGTTTCTTACTGATTCCTCAGGAGTGTAGAGGAGGCATTGTTTCTTACTGATTCCACAGGAGTGTAGAGGAGGCATTGTTTCTTACTGATTCAAAAGGAGTGTAGAGGAGGCATTGTTTCTTACTGATTCCACAGGAGTGTAGAGGAGGCATTGTTTCTTACTGATTCCTCAGGAGTGTAGAGGAGGCATTGTTTCTTACTGATTCCTCAGGAGTGTAGAGGAGGCATTGTTTCTTACTGATTCCACAGGAGTGTAGAGGAGGCATTGTTTCTTACTGATTCCTCAGGAGTGTAGAGGAGGCATTGTTTCTTACTGATTCCTCAGGAGTGTAGAGGAGGCATTGTTTCTTACTGATTCCACAGGAGTGTAGAGGAGGCATTGTTTCTTACTGATTCCACAGGAGTGTAGAGAAGGCATTGTTTCTTACTGATTTCGTTGATGAGGTTGGAGACGATATAGTATTTTGAGATTGTATAGCAATTTTTGATGGTTCCTTAGGCCTGTGTAATAATTATATCTATGTATTATAGGTACTAGAATAGTTTTATTGTACGCGCAATTCTTCCCCTTACCTATCATCTCCGTCTCCTACCCAACATGGTTTGCTGGAAGAAATCTCTTATTAGAGATAAGCTCGCCTTTGTACATATTTTTCTATGTTAAGCTATTTTTACTGTCATGTGAGTACAATAAAGAAATTACGAAATTACGGTTCCTTAGGCCTGCATTAAAAAGCTCTAAACTTGTTATTGTGCACTGCCTACCCTATCATTATATAATTTTTCCTTTCACGCCTGGTTTGCAGGAAGTGATCTCTTTTTAGAGATAAGCTCGCCTTTGCGCATGTGTTTTCTTTTAATGTAACTGTTTAAATTATTGTGTGCAATAAAGATTTGAATTGAATTGAAAGCTCTCAGCTCTGAGAGTGGATGTTGGATCCATCATTGTGACGCTATGGCTATATGTTTATGACTATGTAGCCGTGACGTGTCTCAGACCTGAGAGCGAGTTAGTATCATTTTCTTATAGATCGTTTAATTTTTCAACTTCAAGAAACATTTTGTTATGGTTACAACTTTTCCCATACGGTGTGGCAGTGACACAGTTACGTCTTAGTTTAGTCAGTTTATTTATACTCAATTTTCGCAGCGGAAGAATTCTAAAGGAGGCATTCATGTTGAAGAAGCGGAAGGTATAGTGAAAAATAGTAGTTAGTGGAGGTATTTTTAGTGCTTTCAACAAGAGCTTTAACCCTTCACCAGGCCATTATCATAATTCAATTCAATTCAAAAAAAATATTGACCATAAAATCATACATATTACTTAGTCAACGTCAACATAATATTAATATTTTTGTATACTACCGCTACTACATACAGCTTTATTATTTCGCATTTATTACCAAGCATCAAGGTTGTAAATTATTGGGAAGCATACATCCGCGGCCTGCTTAAGGGTTAAATAGTGCAGTGCCACAGACAGAAACACGCATATTGTCATAACCCACGTCTTTTGCGTCTGTCTTAGTTAAAATAGTAAGTAATGTTTGTGGGTGTGCCAAGCCTGGAATAAACGTATCATTCATTAATTAATTCTGTCACTGCTGTGCCTCAGCCAGCACAGCTAGGAACAGATCCTGTATGCAATAGTGTTGTACACAAACGTGTCTCGCGTGGATCGATGCGGAATGCCAAGAGAACTTGTCGACTTGCTGTCCACGCCATCTGCTCCGCTAGTGATGTGATAGAGTATCGATAAGCAATATATCGATTGATATCCCCGATTTATGGTGGGTGATACGTTAATTTTTACTACTTCCGTAGTTATATTACTCATGTGTAACAATTTGATATAAGGATTAATTATACTAGCAGTGATATTATGAAAGTAAATTTTATGCGGAAGGGGATGATAAATTAATTAAAAAATTCAAGAATTGGGATGATGATTGAGGACTAATACCGTCAATATTTAAATAATGAAAACTTATACAGGAGTGTAGTCTTGAAGATTATGAAAGTAAATTTTATACGGAAATGATGATAAATAAATTTAAAAATTCAAGAAATAGGATTATGATTGAGTAGGTATAAATGCCAGAAATAGGATTATAATCAGTAAAAGTTTCTTCATCAGTGTATTTAGATAAATAATTAGAATAAGAATTAAATCATTCGCAGTAATCCATCGATAAACCCTTTCTCCTCTCTACACCTAAACGCGGCAATACCACTTTCTTCCATCCCTTTCAGTCACACCTGGTTATAACCTCCATCCCTTTCACACACCGGCTACCTTATTTAAATAAGAGTGAGCGCATCTGATCATTCCCTTAGCCTTCCGCCAGACGAATTCCGCACCTTAAAACATTACAATAGAGGTCGTTTTTGGTAATGAAAGGGCTGTAAAAAGTAAAAAAGTTTTATACCGTTCGCTCCCAGAGCGTTTCTGAATTCCCGAGTTAGTTTTAGAAGATTGAACCGGAAATATGAGGGAGTTTTTCGACTTTAGGAAATATCCTTGAGCACTTCTCGCGAGTGGAGGATGAGTGAAAGTGTTCTGAGGATGTGTTTTTCAAAAGAATACTTCAGATAAAATCTTTGGACTAAAATATCGTTTTAAATTATTTATAAGTACAAACGTTGTATTGATGACAACTTTTGACTGTGACTTGACTGACTAAAATCTGACTTTTGACATTTTTAAATCTCCCCATAAAACAGCCCTGAGTAGGAAGCATTAATAAACTCATTTACGAGTTTGGAATACGAGTCATCTAAAAATACCTACTTCATTTATGTACAGTCAGAAATGCAATTTTCTGATTATTAACCTAATTCTAAACAATGTATGCAGCCCAGCCCAGCTGATTCAAATTCTTACTGTACCCACTCCACAAACTGTATTTCTAGATTCTAGAGGTAACAGCAAATGCACTAACAAGACTGAACAATTCTCCATAGGTATTGAATATTACACCTAAGTTAAGGTCGAAAGCCGATATTTATCTCAAGTTAACGTTAAGTCAAACCATTATTGTAACTTAACACTGCGGTTGGCGGGGTAAGCGTTTCGTCGCCTGGTTCAACTTAACGTAACTAGGTTAGAAAGTTAAGTTAACTCAAAGTTATTTCTAAGCCATCGTCGTATGTTATAAGAACAGCACTATTTGTTCTTTGTTATATGGAAGATAGGATTTGATAAATATACTTTAAGTAGATTATAAGTAGTCGTGTAGTTATGTATTTACCGCATTAGGTCTTTGCCTGTAATGGTAGATATTTATGGATGGGTAAATAAAAAATGTTAGTCCATTTTATGAACGCTTTACGGTGCATAATTGCATTGATTTATGCTGAAAAACTTTCATTGAGAAAGGATGAACTATTAAATATAGATTTTCTTTTACATAAAAACGAGATTTGTAATTAGCTTTTTCAAACTTCTAACCGTAAACAGATAAAGAAAGGAAAAAAATAACTGGAGGAAGTTAGATAAATAACTGTAATTTGTGATGTAATATACTCGTTAGAAGTCTTACGAGGCTGAAATACCTCTGTGTGGTATATTTATAAGCTTCATAGCATGAAACGGAACATCTCATATAAAAGACATCAAAGCGCTTGACATACCTATCGCATCAAGATTTACATTGTATTGTTAGATATAAGCTCGCCTTTGAAAATAATTGTTAAAGTAGTACCTAGTAGCAGTTAAGTTATTTTTTATTTTTATTGTTTGCTAGAAAGAAATTATAAAAAAAACATTACAATTAAAACAGTTTTAGTCATTGGAGCAAATGGCAACCGAACAACAGCAATCAGATTTCAAGTTTTAAGTTTATATCTTTAGTTAGTTATGATGTCATCAAAACCATCTCACATAACATTTATGAAAGCCATACCATACTACAATTGCTATCTAACAAATTCGCTTATCACTCAGCATTAAAATATATTCTCAATGACTTACATTTGGTTCTTACGAAGCCTTAAAAGCTTTTCCATTTAGCATTATGGATAATAAGAGCGTGTTTAGCTGCGGAACTGAGTAATGTGTACGAATAAGTAGTCAACTTGGAACTAAAAGCTGGGTATTTTATAAGTTCCACTCATATCTTGGGTTCGTTTTGATAATGCATAGATATTTTATATGAAATTTCAAAGTGGCTTCAAGGAATGAACTTCGACATTCTACTCACATCAAGTTACACTTATATTTTATTATGCTAGGAGTATCATACCTGAACAATGTAACTGTAGACTTTGAGAAGAATCTGGTACATACCTGGAAACAAAAATAACATTTACATATTTTGCAGTGCGTTTTAAAGATTTGATCAAATTGTTCAGAATGATAATATGACTTATAACCTCTTCTATGACTATACATAACAACATAAACATAGCATAGTCATCCCTTTTTCCGTACAAGGTGGCAGAAGCACAATTATATAGTGCCCAGCCTTAGCTAGTTATTCAATACACCATTCTACGTGACAAGGGGCTAGCCCAGATAATATATCGATAATGCAGATGTAAAGAATCAAACATACGAGGTAAGAAAATTTCAGAAAACTCAGCAGTTTGCTTTACATTAAGCCAGGGGGCGTTTGTCGCCTACTTGAACCATTGTAGGTCAAGCTGAGTACTAAACATAACTAAGCTGGTTTCGTTCCATTCCGCACAATCGCGTTTACTACCACTATTACTAGTAGCTAAATCATGGACGCTACCGATGACTGTCGCAAATAAAGCTTTATAGGAATAAATAATTTGAAAAAGTGTGTGACATGGATACCTCTAATTATTATTTATGTTTAATAGGGATTTCAAGTATTTATGGCCAGATCTTTCTAATTTTCTAGCAATAAACCTAGGTACTATTTAATTTTCACAATCTACTAGAGACGAACATTTAAGGGCTAGCCCATAAATTGATAAGGGTTGAGTTTTCTCGCTTCGTCCTTTGCTACTTGAGAATAGAGTTAGATATACGCAAGAAGTGAGTAACCTACTAGAATATCTGTAATCTATCACAACAATTATGTACGACGAATACAGTAAACCCAGCAATATTTTACCTTGCAATAAATTCACCTTTTCTTCAACTATCAATTATTATTATTGAAATATCCAAAAGGACCAATACATCACCTGAAAGTCATAACTAACTCTGCATATTTTATTAATAAATTTAATCAAAATTACTGGATAAATAAGATTTCCGTGAATACGACTGACTAGCAGTAACTCTTTCCTTACTCTATCGAAGAATTTGTTATTGAATGAGGTCTCCGCTTAAAGTAAGTAGTCACTGTGTATTCTGTGAAGTAAATTTTCTTAGTGATTGGTTTATTTGCACGGACGTGTACTTTCCGCGTTTGCTGGCGATAACGGTGCATAAGGCGGTGGGTTGAAGTGTACATTGTTACTTGGGTTAATGTTAGTTGACAGTTTCAACAAACTCGAGAGATTTGTTTGATTTATCGATTGTGGTCTAGTTTAGTTTTTAGAGTCTGATTGATTCCAGAGGCAGAGAACTGTGGCAACGATATTTAATATTATGAATAATTTTGTTTAAAAATAAATGATATTGAAGTTCTAATTTTACCATAGATGCTATAAAATTATTATTTTTTACATACAGGCACATACATTGCTTCTGGCCCCACACTAGGATACCCTGTGTCTTGGAAACCAGAAACAGCGACATCACAAACATGTAAACATTCAAGACCTGGGGGTTTTTTTTTGTCCCCAGCCGGGATTCTAACCCGGGACCTCTCGCATGGTAGGCAGATGCGCAACCGCTGAACCCTGAGGTCGTCAAATTTTGGGGTATTTAGTTATAAACGATGGTGTTTCATAGAAAAAATATGTATTAACTGGCTTCGGCTTGATATAACACTTCCCTTCTAAAATACGAAACCACATAATACCCCCAAAAATCAAAATCAGAACAGACAAATAAACCCAAAAAATGCTTAAAGCTCACTCTTTCGGAAACCCTACGAAGCCGTAGTTATTCAGGCGTGAATTACATTACAACGCCTCCCCGAAAGCTAATGTGGGTACAAAGTGGGACCGAGCCACAGCGGGCTTGATTACCCAATCAGTGGAACAAATATTGTGTTACTCGGGCAGTCGCGATCAAAATCCTATAAATGTAAGTAAATTTAGCCCATTAACGTCCCCACCGAGAAGCCTTTATCCGGATCAAAATCCTATACTAGTGGCTCTGTGAGCTGTAGACCTCGCGAGTATGTCGGTGGGAAAGCTGAACTGCTAACACACATAAAAAAAAATACCCAAATAATTTTCTTTCAATAACACATACAAACTTATGAATGTACCTGGTTACGTACATGCAGTATGAAAGTAGCCGCACCAATAACTTTGTAAACTACATTTCGCGATCTTTAATACAACCTATTGACTTTTTACTAAAATTATATAGTCTGTTTCACTCTCATGGTCTTTACAAATCTAACGACACCTCATTTGTTAATATCCATCGAGCCGTTTGGGTTGTAGCGATTTTTTTACATTTTAAAACCCCATATCTCCGCCATTTTGAAAAAAATCTAAAAACTGGCTCAAGTAAAAAATTCTATTTATTTTTCCAACCTGCTCACAAAATTTCACGAGAATCGGTTCATAAATGCGACCTGTAGAGGAGAACAACCGGACATACGAAAGCATTTTTGCCCAAACCTGAAACGGAGACGCTTCGCTCGCTTCGCTCGCTCGGTCAATTATATTTTTTTTAACCATGCAGATACTTTATACTTTATTGCACGAAAACAGAATACAGACACTTAGTAATGGAAAAAATATGTGCAAAGGCAAGCTTATCTCTAATAAGAGATCTCTTCCAGCAAAAATAGCATGGACAGGATTAATTAACATAAGCTAGACCTACATATGTAGATACATTGCTTGTGGCCGCACACTAGGATACAATGTCGTGAGAATCAGAAACGGCGCCGTTACCAACATGTAAACATATTTTTTTGACTATAATTTACATGAGGAGAAAGTACTATCGACAACTAAACAACTATTCAATGTTTTGGAAGCAATAAAGTACAACCATGCAAAGATGAAGCACGAGAGCATGTTTAGCTGTTTGCTGAATGCAATAACATCAAGGATACACATTCACGATAGTAACTGACTTTCCAATAGCAGTTTTCCTTTAACAAAATAGGAGCAACCATGTTTGTTTAACCTGTTCAATGTCTCTACAGTCAGTACGGAGAGCGTTGACAATTATAGTTACTATCAATTTTCTCCGTAAATAACCGGTTGGCCGCTGTCGGCCCATAATGTATGGAGATGTCAAAAATACCAATCAGTTCTATAGCAAAAGTTTTACAGTATGACGTCATTAACCTATTAAACAAGACTACACAATTCTGTACAACGAATTAAACTCCTTTCACGCTTCCCAATTGGCAATAATGTAGCAAAGCTTACTTACAGTTGTTTCCAGGGCCCGACATCGTAACAGTCAAAACCTATGACAAAAACATAACAAAGAACTGGGTCTTTTGCTCCGTTGGACGAGCAAGTAGTTATTCATTTTTATCACCTCTCATGAAATAGACAGTACCACAGTCTCGACGTTTATGGAGTCAGCTAATAAATCATATGAGAATAAACAGTGGCGACTAGATCGCTCTATCCCGAGCTAAAACGGTTTTTTGCGAACAGCCATCTTAGTCGGTATTTCTGCTATACTCTGTGTCTAGTAAATAAATAAATAAATATAGCCCACTAATACCCCCTTGGCATAGGCCTTTGCCCGGATTCAAGTAATATTTAGCCATACTTTATCACGCAGGCTAAGTTCAGGTTGATGTAGAATTTTTCACTACAATCTATTCGTGATAAGAATGTAGTAAAGTCATCACTGTTCGGCGGCCTAGCCACGCCCCGTAACCAATCAAATCGTTTTCAATTATTAAGCCAAGTTCACAGTGACCAGTTGAAGGCAAACTTTCGAACGCGAAGGTTGTGTCCTGTCCTGTGAGTGTGTGTTAACAGATTTAAATTTAAATTTCACTGCATTCTTATCATGAATAGACTGTAGACAGTCACTCAAAGAGTTTTTTTTTATTATTATAAACAGAAATTATTAATATGCATCTTAGATACCTATCTAACGTCCACGAAAACTATATGGGTTTGTATGTGGATCCTTGTTTACGCTTTAATATAGGTATGTAACACATCTTAATTTTGTTATTACACTATGTAAATATTGCTATCTGACAAAATTTGGGCACAATTATGCCTCTGCCACCCCGTATCGGTACAGGTGTAAAGTAAAGCTAAGTCATGTTTTGTTATAAACAGGCATATATTGCTTCTGGCCCCACACTAGGATACCCTGTGTCGTGGGAACCAGAAACAGCGACATCACACACATATAAAATTCAGAGGCCTGGGGATTAATTTTTCGAACTTCCCAGCCAGTATTCAAACGGGGACCTCTTCCTTGGGAGGCAGAGCATCGAACCGCAACGCAGCAGAAGTCATCATATTTGGATTCAGACTAGCATTATAACTCTGTCTTGTTTCTTCGCGAGAGTTTTACATTGCTGCCGATCCCACACTAGGGTAGCTTGGCGAGGGAACTATAAGCAGTGACGTCACAGACATAATCGTGGTTTTTATTTCCACCTGGGTTAGGAATCTAACCAGGGAACGCTCACTTTGTACAGCTCATATTTAATTGATTCATAATTTCTATATCGCACACAATTCTACTTTTTTATTGGTTACACACATACTTGCTGTGCTGTGTGTGTAACTGTCCTCTCTTTATTAGAATTATTCGTAATTTGAAATCGAAATTTAATTATTATGGTATCTATTCATAATTATTTTGTATTAATGGCCATGTATTTAGTGTACTGATCTGATGAATGTATTTGTACTATTAATTTATTGTAATGTGATTTAAAATAATGTTTGTGTCGCCTTGGTTCGCTGTTAAGGCACAAATACTTGTGATAAATAAATAAATAATACTTATGCTCATGTTTATTTCCCAGTAGAGGGTCTCACGTGGCACACTATTAAATCTCTCTATAAAATCTTTTACTAAATCCACTGGTTTTAGTTGATCTATAAATCTATTTTTTCGTTGATCTATCGCCTTAAAGCATCATCAAAAAGTTTTGCAGAATCGCTCCACACCGCTATCAACATAAAATAAGAGCAGTTTTGAGAAATTATCCACTGCGTTATTGCCATGCCAGAAAGCTCATTTTTGTACGTTCTTCGTGCCATTCTTCGATAATATTGTCAAATTGCACCTGACTCGTTTGCTACATATTTTATTCGGTGAAAGTAAACGATTTGTTCCAACAGTTAAGAGCACATTAAATATGGTTGGGTGTACAGTAAAAAAATATTCTACGCTATTTTGTAAACGGGGCGGCCGAAGTAGGCTAGGTTAAGCTGGAAGTAATACAACACTAGGTTTATTACTGGGTAAAATAAGACAGCTATACCCCTGCTACTCCGTATGAAAAACCGCAAGATGCTTCATGTATGTGTTTGTAAAAGCCAATAATTATCGCAATAATTAACAATCGCCACTTCATTCGCCCGCCGAGCGCGAAGCCATTTTGCATTTTCTGAATTTATCAATCAGAAAACAAGCTTTCCAACAAATTAGCATGTCTTAACCCCATCTGTGGCGGCTGGTTATTAAATCACATTACACACCGTTAACTGACGACACACTTCGGGAGACAAAGTCAAGTTATAGTTTATAGGACCCTTACTACGGGCTTCATATATCTAGTGCTACAGTATAACCCAGAAAATAAGTTATACTATTAAGAAAACTGACATCATCGGGCCGAGCGAATAGAAAAATGTGTATGTAACCTTTTGCATCTATTAATTAAGTAAAATTTATCATTAAATATTTATGGGAAGGTCAAAAATCAACTAGAGGTCTTATTAAGAATTATCGAAATAAACGTATATATTATTACGAATTCGCATGGACCATCAGTCCTATACAGAGTTATTAAATTTTGAATTACACTTTGAGTATCATTATAATTAATTAAAGCTACAAAAAAATTAACGAAATTAACGCATTTGGCACAACAAATAATAGCACATTAAAAGTATATAATTCGCTACAAAAAAGTGTCCAAATGTGAATGAAGATGACATGACCTGATTCTCAGATAAACAGTGGGTTTCCCACCAACAATAGGAAATATGGGAAAATATTAATGAGCCATGCACAGAAGAAATATTATCGTTGATTCACTCTGTGGGAATTTTTCAATAGCTTACAGATAGGCCTTCATACATATAGGTGGCGATTGGCCAACCCCACTACATTGAAGTGTTGAATCAATAAATGCCTATTTTTATGTACATCAGGTGTAATTATGTTCGCAAATGTCTTCTAGGCAATAAGCAGTAGGCCTCATAATTTAGAGTAAGATTATGTTGCGATTTTGGCCCCAATGGCAAAGGCAATAACTTGAAAGTAACATGGAATACAGGTTAAGTCATTGTTCTAAGTCACTCTTTTCTATAACACCGGATTCTGTCAAAACGCAAATAACCTCAAGATTGTATCATCGGGAAAATATCAACCTTTATATGACCTGTGAACTGTGACTTGCATTACGTCGAGTTGACAAAACAGTTGTATACATGATATTGATGTCGACTGTACTCATATAACCAGATACATTTAGCGCCATAAAAGATCTTATTTTATTCTAATAGAGCCTATATTAGGGTATTTCCACTCCAGATTGATTTATGTGAGTGTGCAAGGGAAGAAAGTTACGTGAACTAGTTTTTTTTTATAAAAAAAAACTCGTTATTTCTACTTGTCGTCAATAAGACGATATGATGCCTATTACGATGATACCATGTGACCTTTTTTCCCGCGTGTAGATATTTTATTAACAAAGAGGTTGACCATAAACTAGGCAGACTTAGCAGAAGCAATAGGTTGATTCTTTATCTCTGTAATAAACTCGGAAACTAATCAAAATATCATTAGACTACTCCGAAATCGATTACAAAAGCGACGTTTTTATCAAAATTGCAATCAAACTCTGAGATGCAATACCTGTCAAAGATAGCAGATCCAGCTAGAGAATCAGAAGTATGTATCAGACTCGGATAGCCAAATATGAGTCTGACTCGCTAGAAGTGCAATCACCAAAAAATATGACTTTTCAATCGTCTGGACTCAATTTTTCACCGCAAGTGTTCATAATATCACACAGAGCTGACTATATACAGTGTCGTCTTATACCACCTTTAGATAGTAACTGTAAACGCGATCCCTATCGCTGGCTATACCCCTCTGTGCGTAGTATGTGGCCTCTGAAAAGTGGCGTTAGACGTAAAATGCGCTTAATCGCCGTACTAAGATCGCCGATATGCGTGATAAACTTGCTTTGTTAGCAGAAAATGTTATACGCGCGCTGTAAACTGGATTTTTCGTTGAGTAAGACATGAAATAGCTGCGGGGTAGTCTTTATAGACGCAAAATTTAGTGTTGAGCTAGTGATGTACGTACTACATGTAACGGTTCTGGGTTAACTTGGGCACAATTATTCTTCTGGTGCCCAGTATGAGAAAAGGCGTGAAGCTATGATTTGTTGGTTTGCTCTATATGGATAATTACCTAATCGACAAACTCTGTGGCGCAGCGGTTGTGGCTCTACCATACGAGAGGTCCTGGGTTCGAATCCCGGCTGAGGATAAAAAAACAAGTCTTGGATGTTTACATGTTGGTGATGTTCTGTTGCTGTTGCTGGTTCCCACGATACAGGGTATCCTCGTGTGGGGCCAGAAGCAATGTATGTACTTGTGTACATGTGTGTAAATGTTGTTATTTTATGTTAATTAATTGTTTGATACACAATCGAATAATACCTCAATAATTAAAAGTGGATTTTAACACCAATGTCTTACTTGTCTTGGAACCCTTACTGCCCTTAATACACTTCTCTTATTGAGGCTTCAGGGACCTTGATTCAGTGTGAAGTAAAAACGCATTTTTAAATGCGAGCCTAAAACATGTCTAGGCATAGGAGTGACATCAAACTATCTATGAGAATTCATTAGAGTGAGTTACGAAGTGAGATCAGACCCGGCTGACCCCAACCCCACGGATACCGGCCCCACACTCGGGTAACTAACTGTACGTCCGGGAACGATGCTATCTCGGGATCGCCCGCGACGCAAAACAATAGGCGAGCGGCGCATTCAGATGCGTTTGCGCGCTATTCGGTGTGAGTTTTGTTTCGCACTTGTTGCTTTTCTTACCAAGATGAAATTATGGCATGATTCATTTTTAAGGAGGAAGGAAGGAAGGAAGTGACGCAGATTCAGATGCGTTTCCAAGCTATTTTAAGTTTATTGCGTTTCTTAAGAAGGTGATAATACAGGAATAATTAAAAATACCCATTGAAAGTCTTTTTTTCCTAGGCGTCTAAACGGCAGCAGCGGTCATTTCATTAGCAGATTTCAGATTTATTTTCTGCATTGTTTTGTTGTTTTGTGTGCTATATATAACCTACATATAAGCGAAATTGCCATCACTTTTGGTATTACTTTTTCGTACATATTTCTCATTGGATTTTATCTTCCGCTGAGAATGTGATGCTATTTTAATATCGTTTTCCTGATACAATTCTAATAAATATTTCGGCTCCTTCGAATATTCTTAATATGAACTCGCTTTTGTACAAAATGCTCTTTTGTTTATCAGTTTTCATTGACATGTAAAAAGAATGTAAAATAAAGAAAATATAAATGCAACAATGGTTAAAAGTTGATAAACGCAGAAAGTGGGAGTTGGGATCCAACCGCTTTGCTGTTAAACCCTTCGGCTATGTAACTGGATTCGCCTTTTTAGCGTGCTCTCGTAAATGATTATTATGTGTCTTTAGTTAGGCTTTTATTGTGTATTAACTACCTGAACAAAACTTTAACAATAATCGAGATTTACGGGAAACTTATTGGTATTTGTTTGTTGGTTAAACATACGATTTTCTGTTATAAGTGAATATTATGTAGAAGGTCTTTAGTCTCTGCCTAACCCTCATCCAGGTAAAAGGCGTGAGCATATGAATGTATATTAACTGATAACATCAACTAACTAACTAATCAAAGAACTCATTTGACATATTGAAATCCGTCAACTCTTGTTATGTTGCAATTATGTAGTTTTATTTAAACCTTGCAGTGACGTCAAAGTTGATTTTACCAGCACAAATTGCAAAACACTACAAAACAAAAACTGAACTAACACCTTCATTTTCTGACCCAAAAAACCCGCTATTTCCCGAAAGCGGGTCACTAAGTCTCGTCAAGTCGACACTCGGTTTTTCTAAACTCTCCTGTGAAACTATGGCAGGCATTCCGACGGTTGTTGGTTCGCGCATGCGCTATAGTGTGGATGTGGCAGTATTATACTGTGGCGCTGCGGTTATCAGCCGTAATCAAAATCGTTTAAAGAATCATTAGTCTGATTCCAAATTTCAATCAACAAATATATGTGTTAATCACATTTGTTCACTGAGTAATCATCATTGAATCATTAAAAGGCGATACACTGCCGCGTTCAAAACCCGGCTTGGTAGAAAAAATGTGTCGTTAGTCCTAATCCAGGTAGGTACTATTAGACATAAACATAAACATTTACATACAGGCGCATATATTGCTTCTGGCCCCACACTAGGACACCCTGTGTCGTGGGAACCAGAAACAGCGACATCACAAACATGTAAACATCCAAGACTGGGGGCTTTTTTTGTCTCCAGCCGGGATTTGAACCCGGGACCAACCAATGCCATACCAACAGAACATGCCTTTTAATGTATTTAAGTATAAATTACGTAAATGGCTGATCACTAAATGCTATTATAACGTTAAAGAATTTTTGGACTCTCGTGTTTGTATTTGTATTTGTATTTGACCTCTCGCATAGGAGGCAGATGCACAACGTCTGCGCAACAGAGGTCGTCTTATTATTGTCTCTTCCGTGGTCCAGGGTAACCTATAGGTAGAGCTCGTCTAAGCTGAAATGACGCGCCCCACTCCTTGGTTTTGTATTTACTTGTCCTACAAAACCAAAGAGTGGGGCGCGTCATTTCAGCTTAGACGAGCTCTAGTAAGGTATGACTAAAATACGCGCGAACTTGCAATAATCATGTAGTCGCATTCTATAAGAACGACGACGCCTAATAATCAGCACAAATTTACCTACTGCTGGGCATACGTTTTTTATTTACCGCGCCATCCACACAATGCTTTTCTGTTGTGTAAAAATCATGACTATTAAAATGGCGCATCAAATCAGATTAAAGCTTCGTAGCTCGTCAGCGACGACTATTACGACTATTAAAAGTGGAGGTTTCTTCTGTCAACAGCCATTTGTGGTGACGACGTGCGAGTACATTATTAAATTTCTCCACAATTAACAAGAAAATGGAGGAAGCTGTATGCAACTTGTCTTAGAAGGCTTTCGTCTTTACTGACAAATGGTATAACTAGCTAAACACGGGCGTGAATGTCTGCCACTCCATGTGGGAAATAGCGTGACGCTTGTCTTTGTTTGATTCAGCTGATACATTTTATAAGATACAGTTAAAGGCTTTTTTCTTTCGGCTAACAGTATTCACCGAATTTAATGTCATGTCATTCAATTTAAATTTCAGACGCGCGAACTAGGGTAATGTCAAATTTAGCAATATTATGTAGAAGCAAGTAGCCTACGCGTATAGTGCATCTTGAATTAGAATGCACCTGAAGGGTGGCGTGACGGTGGCGTGACGGTGGCGTGCCAGTATTTTTACTAGCAATACCATAGAACGATAAAATGGCTACCTATCAAATTAGTTTTCGCTTCTCGCCGCGTGCATTCTTAACCAAGATGCCATACCTGCCAACCGTTTGAGAACTAACCCTAAACACAGCTAACAAATTACGGGCCGAATGCCTGTACCATTCTTACCCCGTGTCGGAAAACAGTTTGACAACAACTTTCTATCGTAACTACGATGATGATTTGAATGTTAGTTGGTTTCGCAAAAAGCTCTACCGACCGACTGGGAGTACAAAAGACATCAACGGGCGTACAAATACCGTTTGTGTGCTTAAAGTTTTGTGTTCTAGTTTTATACTATAGAGAAGAAGGTTTTTAGTAGTTTTTTTTTTTTTGTTATTTACAATCCGGAAATACCTGCCCCATCGTGAAACTCATAAAATCTGATTGATAACTACCTAAGCTTTTTTTTGCACAACTCGATTCTAATCAACTGCCAAGATAAGTTACTAAGAAATCGCTCCAGCCATCATAAAACTATAAAAGTTAGTTTATTTCGTTACCGGGAAAGATCTAAAAAATAACCCTTTTAGCTTTTGTTCCTTCAGAACACGCATTAACACATAGAATAAGACAATAATCATATAAAGGACTGTCAAGTTCATAAAGCACAACATCACATAGCGTCACGTCATTTCCCATACTTTGGGGCTAGCCTATCGCCAAAAATAGATTATGAAAGTTCTAAAGACTAAACGAATATGAAATCAATTTATTAATAAAATAAGTCATAATAAATTAAACATTCCTCAACCTAATTCACTACTTTAGATAACTAAACGACCTGTTTATATAGCCAACTGTAGTCAACAAACCATATTTACAACCTTAGTCATTAGCTAAAACCTCAATCATATTTTACAATTCACAACGGTCACAACTGTTCTACTATTGTATGTTGTGATTGATACAGCCTTATAAATCCACTTTTGTATTGTCAAGAGCAAAACTGTGTAACGATTTGTGTGCGCACCTGTACATTCCTAGACGTAAGGCAACGTGGCCTTAGGCCGTGCCTGGTTTCGGTCAAGATTGGGGGAAAAAAATCCTCTCCCGCGCAGGTACAAAGATGTTTGTGTTCGTATGGCGCAAGACGAATCTGTATCACAAATTCGAGGATATTCGAAAAGCTGACGCAAAATTGTGAAATGATTTGCGTCTTTGTGATTTTGTTGAGGTTATCGACGTGAGAAGAGATTCGTGACAGCCTAAGCTCTATAGCAGTTATAAGGTGATCTTAAAAGTAAATTAACGCAAATCATGAAAGGTGAATCTACTTTTAGAATAATGAAGTTTAGTTAATCTTTACTTATTTCGTGCTGTTCATTATTTTAAGTTGTATCGGCGACAGAATTTTTCAACTCTTTACTTATTACTGTTCGTGATATACAGCGGACGGACGAATAGCCAAGACTTAGTGGCAGGGTCCCATTTGGCACTGTTCAGGCACGGAACCCTAAATATCTCACATCATCAAACGAACACGCAACGTAAAGTCAAAAAACAATTCGTCGCAGCCCAAAACAAAAATGGCTGCCGAAAGAATTACGTGACGATTTTTTAATAATACCAGAGCTGCTCCGTCTATTCTATACCATCGCTTATTACTATGAAACAAAAAAAACACCATCCCTTATACGCCCATTCTAGTATACTTTTATTACAGGCCAAAACACCGACTTCACACCATTTCCCACCTTACGCGTATGTGACTTAAGGTTGAGTTTGCAATACAGGGCAGTCTCGTAGGCTAGGTAGTAATCTGTTTGGTTCATCAATTATCTTCAGTCGGAGTTAATGACTTTTATAGAGCAGGCTTGGATTTTTTTAATAGTAGAATAGGGTTCCGACTTGCTTGGTAAGGTTGGATGTATGAGTTTAGTTTTTAAGAGGAATCATACGTCACTTCCTTTCCCATTTGGGGCGGTAGAGGCACAGTAAAATATCTAAATTAATAAATAGAAAGAAAATGGAACAACCAAAATGGAGTATTGAATAAAAGTGGGCACAGTTGTGCCTCTGCCACCCCGTATGGGAAAAAGATCTTAAAGCGGAGCCATAACTGATAAATGCGTCTTATATAAGACTTATATACAGGGTATCCAGATGGCAGATGCACAGTTGTTCCAATATTCACCCTATAATTTAATACTTTTAATTTCAGAATAAACCATGCATTATCTACATCTACACATATTATTTTAGCTTCATATACAGATAGGTCATATATGAAACAAATAAGCTAATTACACCCAAGCAAAGTCACGGGCAAAAACTAATAAATACTACTTTGTAGTATAAAACAAACCTAGAATTAACTCAGGGCTTCTCAACCTGTGTACTATGTAACGGCACTAAAACCCGGAGAAGGCAGCCGCAATTTCATACTAATCCATCGCTTTATGCCATAAACCATAATATGTTTAATATCCTTGTGAGATTACACATTACAACCAGTAATGGGCAACTTCTTTTATTCGCTATATACGGATTATAAAATTATTTTTACGAACGCAAATATTATGTTTACTTTGTACCACATTATTATCCCCACTGAGGGGTAGTAATCCGGATTCGAATAAGATTAAGCCATACTTAAAACCACCACTTAAAAGAATTTCATATAGGATTCGTTTTTTTTATAAAACCTTCAGAATTCACGCATCCCTAATGAATCATTTTTGTTGCCGGTAAAGCTAATAACCATTTTTTTTCATGGTATATCAATAATATACCTGTGAGGATGTTCTCATAGACCACTTTTATATTATCAAATGTAAGTATAGACCGTCATTGACAATGATAGTCAAGAAAAAAGTTGCTCTGTCTGTCTGGCGCCAATGTCCCTTAGCGTACTTACCTGCATTTAAGTCAGTGGGTCTCAACATGTACTACAAAAAAATAACTAGCTATATAGATGGAATGTATTGAATTTGTGTTTAATTTCTATTTTATAAACTGTTGTTTCACTTTTCACTGCATGGAATATTATTAAACATTTTTTTTCAATATTTTTACCTCCAAAAATACAAAATGTTGAGAACCATTGCTCCTAGCACCGCGCTTGTCTCTACCTGACCGTTTCGTCCGCAATGCAAATTGTTCTCAAATTGTACCCAAAATAATAGACCGCATTACCGTCCGGGCACCGAAGGGGCCTACCTGGGTTATACTAAAAAAAAATGTTCACGTCATAATATTTTTCAGTTGCTTTGACTTTTAGTCGCAGTTTTAGACCAACTTGTATTCACAAGATTATTTTAGTAAACTTGGAGACAAGTAAGTACACTAATCGAATCGTTCGTATAGAAACACATAATATCCATGTATCAAATAGCATACCCATATGTTTCGTAGTCGGCTTTCAGCATTACCATTTACTTTAGTTCACAGTAATCCCTTTCATACCTGTAAACAAACAAAAAAACTAATAACAATATAATCACGAAAAAACAAAATAATAGTTTAACTATTCCACCATTTTGGTTTATAATTTGTTTCCTTTTCTAAGTATAAAAACATCCCAAGCAGCGTACGCTCTACTATTGTACAATCTACGCAATTCACGACTCAATAGTTCTCGTTGTAGAGACTGGAGTTGCATGAGTAGTTTTAACACTTTGAAGGTTCTATGTGCCAGTATGAAGTTAGTAAAACGAGATGATTAATGCGATCAGTCAATCTAAAATTCCGAAGCTGACGTGAAAAGTTTTGTTGAACACTTTGAGATGCGTTTTGTATGAATAATAATTTGAGTATGTTTTAAGTACGCAACAAGTACTTAGAGTACCTACCCAACGATCGCTGGGAGAATTAGGTCAAGGAATCACACGTATTGACACACATAGATAAAATAAGTGTGTGTTCATACTTCTTGTAATTCCACACCTATAGCATTGCGCCCTTTTCCATTTGGAGTGGCAGAGGTGTCCCTCTGACATTTGAGATTATATTTAATGCAAAGTCTAATTAAAACCAATTAAGACCAAGTAGGTAGTACAGTGCAAGTACAGTATTAATCAAAACCGACAGCTAAATCAAACAAAAAGTAAGACATAAAGCCCTTTTATAATTCAATCGCTAAACTATGACAGAAGTTGGTTTCATAGAATTTATTTCAAGGTCATCAGACTTATTTATGTAAGGAATACCTACTGTAAGCTATTATTAAATTCAATTCGTGGCTTCGGAAAATACTCGAATTTATGCAAAAAATAATTTACCAATTGAGGTAAATAGTAGGCATTTGCGACTAGATACTACAGCTGTATACTTAAGCGATATTGAAGAGAAGTGAATCGATGCATCAATCCACGATACCTATCAAAAAGCATAAAGAATCGATATCGGATAGAAAACGGGAACTAAATCGATTATCGACATAGTACAGCTGATGAAGTTTCATAATGGTACAGGTTCACACTACGGTGTTCTCAAGTACATAATTTACAGACACATCAATCGTTCTGTATAATTTAAATTCCACTTAGGAATTTGCATGCAACGACCCAACATTATAGCACATTTGTAGCCCTATTTTACTTAAACTTGTTTCATCAGCCGTAATAGGACGAAATACGAGCCCTTTTTATGTGTGCAAAACGAAATATTTGCCAACCAAAATAATTAGATCTCTTGTCCTTTTACAGTCTATTTTCTCTAGAGATCTTGGACAATTGGTTAAGTTTATCTTCAGCCAGTTCAGTCGAGTCTCTTGTTAACCCAACGCTGCTATTGCCGCTCAAAAACTCAATTACTATTGAACCTTACTTGAAAGATTTTAGGTTTAAAATTCGAATGGAATATGGCTTCTAGCATCATGTAGGTTAATAGTAAGGGGTCAGTGTAAAATTGGTAGTGCTTAACAATAAAGTTGTACGCCTCTTGTATCCATCAATTGAAAGACAAGTGAAGTTTATTGTTGACTAGTTACATGCCACAGGTACGGTCATTATTGTGGTTGAGGGATAGGTAATTTTATAAATTAGTTTAGCCACAAATTCTGATAGAGTTATTATTTTCACTGGTTCTATCCTTTGACTGGAACTCAATTAATTACAATTTGTAAGAAGAATTATATAGGAATGTTCACTTTAATTCTCATACGGTGTGGTCAAAGTACAGAGGAGGTGAATTCTTTCTGTGACTAAGAGATAATAAAATCGGTCTTCTCTGGTCCTCCCCAGTAAAACAACCCGCCGCGGTACCGAAAATAATCATAATTTTGTGCCATACTAATCCTAAGCAACGACAAAACTAACTTATTAAAACATCCATTATAACAACTACGAAAACCATCTCGCTCCCACATCTATTATTGTCTAATGTTAGTTTGTTTGACCTGTGTCCTTACGCAAGGATACCGATTTATATATTCTGTTTCGACTGAGTATCATGAAAGTTATAATAACCTTATATCTTTATTACTACTACTTTAGTATTTGACAGGTTAGAATTTACACCAAAATGAATGCACTACCCAGGTAATTATATGGTAAGCTAGGGTTCACAAAACAAATCCCTAGATTACCTTAATACGTTGAAGTCTGGTATTTATAACAATATTATCTTGATTCTAGGTCGATCTTAGGTTTACGCCTACTAGCTTCTGTCATAACATAAAACTAGTAGGGCGACAATGAGTTCTAGTCTTGGGTAGGCAGTTGCTAATGTCCGAAGGAAATATTTGATGCCTACATAAAACGCTTTCCGCTCTTCCCGGCTAGTGCTAACGAAACGAATATCAAAACATTGTCAAGACAATAATGATGAGAGAAAGAACCTACCAAATTGCGATCTTTCAAATACACTTAACATTGGCAAATGAAACTCAAAAGAAGTTGGCCATTATTAAAAAGAAGAATTGTTCTAGTTTTATGTCATACAAAAACTCTGCTCAAATAAAGTCCCTCTCAAATATCATACTCGCCCTGCTCATTCCCCACACGAGTGACACTGAAACGTTAAATGATTGTCAATCTATGAGTTTTTAGGCCTAAATTATAGTACATAATAATGTAAGGTTATAGATTCAGATTTCAGATTCAGATTCAGATTTCATTTATTTGCGTAAATGTGGTTACAGTAGTTGGTGTAATATGTATAAACAACATTTAGCCAAATACCGGCATGCAAAATATACTAACACAAATATTTACAATAATATAGGATGGGAAAGCGTCAGTATGGCAAAATCAGAAATAATAAATGGGACGGAAGTTTTTGCTTTAAGAAAACATGATATCGATTTTGATGCATATGATTGCATGAGCTTCTAAGCCTTTATCAAAATCATTCAATTTATCAACTTTAATCAAGGCTCATCATTATAATTATTTTCTGACGTAGACTATGACTGTCATACTTTTTTTACAGTCACCCTATTCAATACACCTAAACAACAATGTTAACTTTGAAATTTCATTAAATTTTACACAAACAATAATGAACATTATTTCCTGCACATAAAGTACACTTTTTCATTGCAAACATTGCTATTCGTAAATTGAATTATGATGTTAATAACACCTAGTAGTTTAACCTTTACGATGTTAAGTTACTTGTAGACCAAGCTTTAAATATGTTTAGTTAAGCTTATCTACCAAAATTAGACATTGTTAAGTTAATCGAAATTGTTGGCAAAGTGCATACTTATGTTTCAGATAAGACTATTAGAATATCTAAAATACGAGGATATCTAATTGTAAATTAAAAGCCTTTGACACGGGCGGCGGATTAGAACGCGGAGTAGACGCGTGGACCGCTTACGCCCGTTTTCCGAAAGGAAAATTAGATCTGACTACTTGTTAAGCTCTTTTCAAACTAATTTGAGCCAATCACGTGTCGGTATTTTGAATTAATCATCGATTAATCGCCTGTAACATTAAATTGCTTTTTCAGAAACATTCAGAAAACGCAAGATCGAGGCATTTCAGGGAATTGGGTGAAATAGTCACATTAAAGGACCGATCACCCGCCTGTGTACAGCGGGCGTCCCACCTCATCATCTATCACCCGCCTGTGTACAGCGGGCGTCCCACCTCATCATCTATCACCCGCCTGTGTACAGCGGGCGTCCCACCTCATCATCTATCACCCGCCTGTGTACAGCGGGCGTCCCACCTCATCATCTATCACCCGTACTTTTAGTTAGTAAAAAAAGCTAACTAAAAGTACAAACTTTGTGTTTTGTAACAGTTTTTAAGAAATAAAACAACTTTCACTTTTTTTTTACTTACTTTTAACTGCTAACTAACTAACTAACTAACTACTGTTTTTAAAACTAACTTAATTCTTAATTCAAATCCAACACAAAATAGTGCCCACTTTTATCCATTTATTCAAACTCCATTTTGCGTGACAGGGAGCTATCCCATAGCCACAGTTATTCTAATTCCAACCACAAGAATATACCCCTAAGCTGGTCTAATCAGCAATCTCAGGGTAGGGTCATCGATCGTATTGCAAGTCGTTATTTATTTTAATTAAGGACCAACTAGCTAGTCTGTAATGGGTCCGGATTCTTCTAACCAGTTGATGTGTTAATGACAATGCCATGGTCATGGCAGTCCACTTTATTAGATATTTGTTAACGCAAAAAAATTGTATACAATGCCTAGGCAAAGTAAAGAATGCCGGGCCTATGATCCATATTTTCACCTCGTATAAACTTTACTTCAAATAAACTTCAAAACTCAGTAGCTGTAGTGATGGGCTAGCCCCTGTCACGCAAACCTATAAACAAGTAAAATATAATAAAAAATCGGTCATGTGCGGGTCGGAATAGCACACGAAGGGTACCGTACCATCGTACAACAAAAACTTAAGCACTTAAAACAATAAAACAAAAAAAAAAGATTATGCTTTCACGGTGATTTGGACTCACGACCTACGGATTGAGGGCCTACAACATATCGGCTGAGCTACCAAAACGATGTGGGTTGACGCGAAATATACCATCATATTGAAATGCGTGGGTGTATCAAAACAAGTCTCTGGGGACCCCTTTAATTTGTAATATCTCTCGTATTTGTTATTTTTGCGGTAACAGATATACACATTCTGTGAAAATTTCAACTTTCTAGCTATTACGGTTTGTGCACTAGGACCCGCTGACGGACGGACTGACGGACGGACGGACGGACAGACGACGGACAGCAGAGCCTTAGTAATAGGGTCCCGTTTGGCACCCTTCGGGTACGCTACCCTAAAAACTATTTGCATTCCTATTTGCTAAAACGAGAAGACAAAACAAATGAATACGCATATTGCAATGAATTGCGTTAATATAACTGCCGACATTCTGAAGTGGGTAGTCCTATCATATTCAACTCTTACAACGTTGAATTGTCCCTTTTATCAGCCCTTACAGCCAGGACATCGGCTCTCTACATCTGCCTAGTAACTCAGAGTATTAAACCACCTCCTACCTATCATAAGCGGGCTGTCACCAAGCCTTTACAGAGGGTTCTATCCGGTTCGAGGACCATAAATTCTATTAGAGGCTCGTGATACAAATCTAGGGCTGAGCGACGCGAGCGCCACCTACCGACGGCGGTGGACTGGTGGGACTAGAAAGCTTGGAGAGAGAAGCTGAATAAAATGAGAGGTATGCCTGTGTATCATGTTTTTTTTTGCGAATTATTACAAAAATATATAAATTAAAAATTACACAAACATACTATTTTTCCCCGGGTCTATACTGATGAACACATATTTTTATGTATAATATGTACCTACCTATGATATGAATGTATATGAATCAGGTAGCCCATTAATGTCCCCATCGAGGGGCACGGGCCTTTACTCGGATACGAGTATAATATCAAAAAAAACAGGGTCCAATCTCCTTGGTCATTTCCACACTCGCTGCACAAAGATGTCCGCGCGTCGTCGCGGGCGCAGCGAATGTAGAATTATGTAGCATTAGATCAAACTAGGAGTAGCGAATGAGGTACATTGTGCGCGCGCTGCTCAAGAATGTATAGAAGACGGGTAGTTTGTTGGAGTTGGAACATCTTTCTATGCTTTGAGAATGTTCGAGAATACTAGAGATGGTAAGAAGGTTCAATAAGTAATATAGTTAACTGAACTGAGATGCAAGATAATTCAGTAGCCTGTCCTGTACAGGCCGTGCTAAGATTTTTTGGCTCCGAGTGGACTGTAACTCTCTTTTACTCTTATACTAAGGTGGGGTGTAATCGGAATACTCGCATAAGGACATAGGCCGAACAAACTTACAATGGCGAACATAGACGTCGGAGCGAGAGGGAGAGAGAGAAATCAAATCAAATATTTTCATTTCAGAAATAAAAGTACAGCGAGAAAAATGCAAAAGAGATGTACTGCTTGCTCAAAGCCATAGTACCTATTAAATCTGATGTTGTTTTTACTCATATTTACCCCTTGCTATCCGCCAGCTGGTTAAATAGATTTCATCTATTTAGACACCTTAAGCCATAAGTTTAGAAATCACTGGAGGCATGGAGGAGTAAAAACTTTAATAACATACGTACGTAACCAACAAATCGCTACTGATTTCCGCTAAAATAACAACGCTAGTTAAACGACATGACAATTTGACATGCTCTTTCAGTAACACTTAATACGGGTTCACTCTCACAAGCACACCGGTCGAACAAACGAACAATGGAGAACAATAGATAAATAAGATGTGTCGACGAAAGGGCATTCTAAGAAGTAAGGCTTGTTTCACACAGAAGGGCAGCCTCAAAAAGCATTTGATGACAGAGCATGGAGTGGATTTGGAAACAGAAGCAACTACAATACTCGGCGTTTGATATGGCGAGTCGGGTCAAATATTATTATTTCTCATCCATTACCAATACCATTGAGTAACTTAACTAATACAACTAATCTGCAATCATTACTGCCCCCACCTCCACGGAGGCCAAGCAACAAAACAAAAACTAAAACAAATGAAGCCAAAACAAATTAAACCAAAACAAAAGATGCAAAACTCGGAGCTCCGTAGACAGTGAAAGCAGTATTTATGATTTCACACTATCGCACGCGTCATCTCCTGTTCAACATTGGACCTGGTGTAGGAAATATTGGAGGTGACAAGTAAATTTTTATGTAAGTAGATTGGGTAGCAGATGATGTCTAATTTTAAGGTATAGTAAAGTGAATCAACGATCTTTAAACTGTGTGCTATTTGAAAGGACTGATACAGCTCTTATCCAGTTATGGTGTACATTTATAGAATAAGTAAGTAGGTATTTAAAACTTCAGAATCACTAACTCGTCAAAACTAACCATAAATTCATTGTCCACAGATTATCATTTTTGTTGCTGCGGAATCGACAACTGTTATCATTATTTTTATTTTGTGTTTATATTTTTAAATGCCTTTTTTAGGTTATATTGACATTAGTTTACATGTGACTCCTCTGTAAATGAGATCAATAAACTGATATACAAAAGATATACTAAGTGCCGAAGTATCAGAGAGTAAAATTGTCATAGTTAATGTGTTACAGTGAAAAGGAGAAATGCACTGCTGCGGCTAAAGACTAAGTTTTATTTTAACTCGCTTTCACAATTAAGTGTCTATTTTATGGGACACAGTAATAAGCATAAACACAACAAAATAAGCATCTTACCATCATTTTACCATGCAGTATATTTGGTATACATGATGGTAACGTATATATGAATACAGTTGTTGAAAGAAGAACATTAGGTAACCACCAATACGGTTTGGTATTACAGTTATTATTATTTTATCTGTTCTAAATTTTTATTTTTTTATTCTTTTGTTTTATTGAAGTAAGTTTACAACTACATAATATGTACATTAAATTGTGAGAATATGTCAAAAACTCTACAAAAATTACGTCAACAATCAGAATAAGATTCGAAGACAATGATTTAATCATCTTAGTTTTGATTCATTTATTAACTTTGGTTTTGATTATTGGTATCAATTCGACTAATTATTTCACAAAAATTTAATCTGGTGTTCGTCTATCGATCATCCCGGTATTAAAGACATCAACGCGCTATCAAGTTTTGATAATAATCTAACAAAACCATAATATCGCGATTCATTATAAATTAATACATAGATCACATCTCGCTATTTTGAATAATAGAGGCACGTGATTGGCTGAGGCTGATTTAACCAACCTGTTAACTTAATCAGCGTTCAGGAAACCGGGGGTAAATATTTGATTGAATGCTCAAAGTATACCTCGGATGAATGACTAGGCACCTTCCTAGAATGTATTAACCTTAGAACACCATATTGTTATCCTTCCAGGTGTCTATAGTAATGGCCTAAGTATAGTAGTATTTAAAGAACTGATTTATAATAAAATGCGACACTAAACGCGAAACATGCACGAAATTTCCAAGCCATCAAACCTAACCATTTTGAAATCTGTTGCCGCGAAATTTACTGATTATCAAATATCTACATTTCTTTACAAAACCCAAATATTTCAATTACAAAATATACGATGGGGCATTGTACAACATTTATAAAAAACTGTATAACAAGAACCCCGCAATTCCCATTGTGATACATTATAATGTAGTAAATAATGACAAGTAGATAAAGCCTTTTTTAAATTAGATAGGTACCATCTTGGTTTTACTAGTAAATGTATTCAAGACTATATTAGATAGATAACATATTAATTGAAGCGGTCGCCGTAACCGAAATCGGTTGGACCACTCCACATCATGATCATCATATTATCGTCCGCCGTTAAATAGAATGTCACCTCCATTTTTGTTCGGCAACGTGGCAGCTGTTTACATAGCAAGCGTGGGTAAGGCTGAGGCGGATAAACTAAGATGCAGGGCACAGTATAACTAAGTTTAGCCTTTGTACTGAATGTATAGGGACATTTCATTTCTCCGTAGCAGTTGGACTAACACCCAGTCTTACAGTATGGATCATTGAATTTGTGGATTAAAGTGGTAATGACTGTACATTTGCCACCATAGATGGGAAAAGGGCGTGATAATAATTGTTTATTCTATAAACAATTCTAATAAAGTGTTACATAGGGATACGACTTACTGAGTTATTCAGAATACCTAGCCCAAGTTTCAATATTTACTCAGAGGTTGTTTTTTACGATAAATAGTCTGAAGTCTAAATCATGTCGTTAAACTATTGGGTAGCGGTTTGATACCCTGTTGAAACCACTTTGCAAATTATTTAAACCTTGTTCTGTCACTGCCCACGATTTAACTCGAGAATGGTAAAATTGTTTGATATCAAAGTGAATAATTATCAGTTCGATCATAAAATTGGCTGTGTCAATATGTAGGTATATCTTTGCAAATTTTGGACGTTTCAAATTCAAGCAAAGACAATCATATCCTTGTACGTACATTTTACAGATGAGATGGCTGAGGCATAGAGGCGCTTGTAGCCAATTATTCAAATACTCGTTCTTTAAAGTTTTGGTCATTAAACTATAACATTATAGCGTCACGCCTTACACACATATGAGAGGGGGGGGGGGGCAGAGGCACCATTCCCATTTTAACCAGTTATTGAATATTATTTTAAACCATATGAAATAAATTTCTTATTTACACATCTGAAAGATAATGTGGTTCATATTAAACAGCGTTGTGTAAGTTTTGCAAAATAATACCATTTGTAGGGTTCCGTATCGGAAGGGTGCCAAACGGGACCCTATTACTGAGACTTCGCTGTCCGTCCGTCCGTCCGTCTGTCTGTCTGTCTGTCACCAGGCTGTATCTCATGAACCGTGGTAGCTAGACAGTTGAAATTTTCACAGACGATGTATTTCTGTTGCCGCTATAACAACAAATACTAAAAAACAAAAGAAATTTAATATTAAGGGGGGCTCCCATACAAATAACGTGTTTTTTTTTGTGGTTTTTTATAGCTAGTACGGAACCCTTCGTGCGCGAGTCCGACTCGCACTTGGTCGGTTATTTCAACTGCCACCGTCCGCACAAACAATATCCTTGAGCAAACATAAGATATAAAGAAAAGGATTATAAAACAGTTTAAAATACAGGTAATTTACTTATCTTGACACAATCAAGTAGCGGAATAAGCCGCGCGCGACCAATGATTTATTTAGCACTAGCAAAGCTTAATTTGTAGTCTTTTAATTCTCAATCTCATGTTAATTTCAATCGTCGTAGATCTGAAGTTTTTTTACTGATACTGTATTGGGTGATGTATGGTAGCGTAAAATTTAAAACAAATTATTTTCATAAGAGACTTTCTGAAATAAAAAGAATGAATCAACTGTCAAATAAAAAGTCAAATTGACAGTACATAAAACGTTTCTATGTTGACAACCCATGTCAAGTTTCAAAACATAAGGTGGTCGTAAAACAACACATGTCGTGCCAGTTCCGCCCCGCTTACCCTCTCGCGTGACTTCGATGTGACTTCGGCTAATTGTGAATGTTGGCCGTAATTTGCCGAGCCCACGGCAATAATGAGGGCCGTTGATTGTTTCGATTTATTGTTTGTTAATTACTAATTGGAAGTGTCAAAATCGTTTATGAAAGTGACAGGTATTTTCGAAACGAAAATGCACTGAGTTTTTTTGTTTTACGCTCTAGTAGTATAAAATGACAAGGTGAATTACTTATCGCAATTGCTACTAGTCCAAAGCCCCTCTAAACTGAGCCAATGTGGTAGAGTGCGGCTAAATCTCTCTTGATTTCAGGTAAAGTCCCCATGGTGGAGACATTAATAAATCTACAAATTATTTATTCTTATATGTCCCCAACCTACATCCTTAAACCATTACAAAACAATGACGAACAGGACTGAAGTTATTTTATTCTCCAGAGCCTCAAAAAACCACCCATCCATAAACCACTGCCGCACCAAATTGATCTCTCCTATGCCGCTGCGCTTTGGCCCTTCATCTAAACGTAATAAGGGCATCTAGGTACGTAATGACTACTTGCAAGAGTGGTACTAGACGAACGAATTCAGTAGACATCTGCATACATGACGTCAGTACGGCGCTCGAATGTTACTGCATTCCAGTGAGGTGGCTACTTAATTTGGCCGGGATATTGTTGGTTCGAGGCCAAACCGAATCCCACGTTCTATGCAAAGCGCTCATTAAGGCTGTTTCCCCTCAAACCTTAATAAATAATCGCCGCGGTTGTAAATATAATTAATCAGTTGTAATGTTAGTACTTGTCCAGCAGCGTAGACAGAATGGCGCAGAATTGTAGTTACTAGTCTTCAATAGGATTTCAACTATACACTCAAAATATATAAATGCGTGTGTGTTCCTAACTGTTGTACTTGATTTCGTTCTAATTAATTGTAATTGTAAATTATTTTTTGTACTAACATAATATTAAACAGATTAAGTTTAATGAGAGATTTCTTCCAGCAAACCGTGTAGGCAACCGTGTGTTATTTGTTAGGGTTCCGTACCAGAAGGGTGTCAAACGGGACCATATCGCTAAGCCTCCTCAGTCCGTGCAGCTTACTGCTTGTTTTCTCAAAACACGCATTGGCGCCTTAATATATGACTTTTTTTTTTTACGTAGCCTGTAATGTGTCCCACTGCTGGGCAAAGGCCTCCCCATTTCGAGCCCACACATCTCTAGTCAGAGCTAGATTGACCCACTCTGGTTCGAACGTGTCCAGGTCGTCCCGCCATCTCCTTCTGGGCCTTCCTCTACGCCGGTGTCCGTCTATAGGCATATATGACTTATAATATCATTATTTTTTGTCCAGTATTTCTTGACAAAGAGAGAATTAATAATATACTGAATATGTATTTCTGTTGCCGCTACATGATCATAACATATTTATTGCACCCAAACAGTTAGACAGTAAAAAATACATAGATAAAGCATTTCTTTCAAAAAGGGGGTAATACAGCCAATGATTCAAGTGAAACCTTGAGAACCTAAGTAATACTTAAACCTAGCCTAGTAATCTAATCAATAAAATTATTAGCTAATGACCACATAATAAGCCTCCAATAAATACGAAAAGTCAATTTGTTTGCTAACGAATGACATAAAATCAACCTAAGAAACAAACTTAAGTACTACCTATTACAGATCAAATGCATTGAACCTTATTACAATGTAGTATAGTTACAAATATAAGAGTATTTTGTGGAATGGCGTTTAAGCTTGTAGGTACCCTCAAGAATTCGCAATACCATTTATCAATTGGTACAATCGTCCTTGCATACACAACATTATGTTATTTAGAAGTAGGAATATTTGGCCTTAAGTTACAATTGTCAATTCATACCATATAATTGTTATAGGCCAATTTAGAATGCCTCCTACTGAGCTATTCCGTACATGGAATATTGTAACTACAAACTTACTTCAAATTACTTCGTAAAAGAGATATCTATATAATTAGCTGATTACAACTTTTTAAGTACCAGAAAGTAAGGCCAGCGCAAAACAAGACCAAATGCCGTATTGAAGAGGCTTTTTACTTAGTAGTGGATAAACATAAACATAAACATTTACATACAGGCACATACATTGCTTCTGGCCCCACACTAGGACACCCGGTGTCGTGGGAACACAAACATTTAGACCTGGGGTTTTTTTTGTCCCCAGCCGGGATTCGAACCCGGGACCTCTCGCATGGTAGGCAGACGTGCAACCGCTGCGCCACAGAGGTCGTCAAAGATGCAGGAACCTAAACAAATATAAGCATAGAATCATTGCATTTGTAAATCATTTACCTATCACTTCATTCAAATATGACTTTCCTGCTTGTTTGAATTGTTGACTTTCTATACGTACCACAACTCTACTGACAATGATAATTTCTCCACATCAAATGTGTGATTTTTTGCGCTTAGGATAGCTCTCAGAGCTGAAACCAGTTTATTATATTGGGCACAAGAGACCTATTTTACCACAGCAAACAAGTAGGTATAATAACCGGCCAAGTGCGAGTCGGACTCGCGCACGAAGGGTTCCGTTATCTAAAAAAAACGCAAAAAAATATTGTATGGGAGCCCCCCTAAATATTAATTTAATTTTAATTTAATTATTTACTTTTTTAGTAAATAATATACTCAATATATTGTGAACATTTTAAGCGTCTACCTGCTACCATTATCAATATCGAGCAAAAATGAGCAAAAAAATCACGTTTGTTGTATGGGAGCCCCCCTTAATATTAGATTTCTTTTGATTTTTAGTATTTGTTCTTATAGCGGCAACAGAAATACATTATCTGTGAAAATTTCAACTGTCTAGCTACCACGGTTCATGAGATACAGCCTGGTGACAGACAGACGGACGGACGGACGGACAGCGAAGTCTCAGTAATAGGGTCCCGTTTGGCACCCTTCGGGTACGGAACCCTAAAAAGGATAGCAGTATATCATATAATGGGCTCGTCTCCTGTCATGGAATATGCTAAATGTGGCCATAACTGAACCTCTGCCATCCATATGGGAAAAGGTGTTTAGTATTTTATGCTTATAATTTACTTTACAAGTTGCAGAAATGACCTCCTAAATGCATGTTTGGGGTCGGGATTGATTTAAAATATACTTATCGTCAATCGTTAGGTTGTGCAAGGGTTCTAGGTAAATATGCTACTGGTTTAATAGTGCCTATCTATGGTCACGCCACGCCATGCCTCATAGGATTAGAATAGGCTACAATATGGGTTTAAATAGGCAGATTATTTAATCGGTAAACTGTTCATTTGAATGGTAAAATTTATGTTATGGCCGTCTCATTCAATTATGTATTTAAATAGACTAATGGTCAGGCGATGGAGACTCAATGTCTTTATTGTATACAAATGTCTATACTACCTTTGTGTTCAAATTAAAATATTTGCCAGGATTACAGTGCAGAATACTTCAGTCACTTTACCTCAGCAAATAATGCACTATTTTAAAATTGTGATGTTTTCTGTGCGTGTCTTAAGAAGAGAAAGATTATGAAATAAGTAATCAATTAGTTTTAATTTATTACAAAACAACCTTGATCCACGAGATGGCGCCGATAAGCAACAGATCTCACTATCAATCTCTAGTTCTAGTCCAGTTGTATTGAACAGTGGTTCTCAAAATGTTACAAGTTCTTCAGTAGCCATTCAATAAAGTATGTATCTCTATGTTTATAGAGCCTGACGAGAAAGAGGGGTGTTTGTAAACCTGGTATTAGAATCGTTCGTTAAAAAACGTTCCATATTTACATGACACGTTAAGCTGCGTGGTAGTATTTATGTAAGGTATCTACACTGTATATCATCATTGGCCTTTTCATATTTTTAGATGTTTATCTGTTGTGTGTTCTGGGAGTCACATTTTCTCTTGTGACTGAACAGACCGAGTCGGGATCAGCGGGTCGATTCTCGCGCCTTCGATATACGGATATCGAGACCAATATTGACAGATTCCCATACGAAATCACTCGATATAGGTGTAGATATCGTATATCGAATACGCGAGAATCATGCTCCTGCACTGCTTGTCACAACGATCACAAACAAATTCGGCGTTAGGTGATGGAGCCTGTTGTTTTCGTGCTAAGCGTTTATTTTATTTATTTATTTTAATTTTATTTTATTTGGAAAACTTACGGCTTATAATTGTTATTTGAGTAAAGGAGAATGCTTATGTGATGTCTAAGCCAATTCAAGTTTTCGCCTACAGTTATACAATTGAATACTTGCCATGGAAGGTTCTAGTAACTAAACTAGGTTTCCTTTAATCCCTCCATCAACCCGCACTGAACCAGCGTGATGGAACATGGTACAATCATATTCACATACGGGCAAAGGAGAAACGGCAAACCTTTATTGGAAACATTTATTAATTACGTTAACTTCATTACAAGTACGCGCTAGCAAAATGGAGTAGTGGAAGGTAAAAGTAGACACAGATATGCCTATGGGAAAAGACGTGATGCTATGTAATAATAATACAGCATAACAAAGTTACACACAAAGCAAACATACAGAAAACTTATAAAATATAGACTGTATACATACACGAGGTTATCTCTAACAGAAGATTTCTTCCAGCAAACCAGAGGAAAAGGAAAAGGGAAAGGGTAGAGAAAATTGTTGTTATTTAGAAGCTACTCACCTACGCTTTGAGTGACGCTCGTATAATTTAATCGGATATATTCCGACTCAGATCCAACGCAAAGGTAGAGGTCAGATGTTCGCGATACGGATCCTACCCGCATTGTTTGTGGTCCGTTACTAATTGTGCTACCCGATCTACATCGGCCAGGATTTATTGGCACACGGAGTAACAGCATAGCCACGTTTTTTTCTGTACGGGGTGACAGAAGCACAATTATGCCCACATTTAGCCGGTTATTCAAAACGGAGCGCTAAGCATAAGCATAAGTAAGTCTTTCAAATATGTCCAGTGATAAAGAATTTTTAATTAAGTTTTTTGACTTTGAGATAAAATCGTCATGGATTTTCCCTTGCGGGTATCCCTTGTATCTTCATACAGATTTACGCAAACGTTTTTTGTTTCGAATACTCTTCTTCTGCGTAACGCAGTATTATGCAAATGATAATGAATAAAATTAGAAAAGTTTTCGGAATATCTGAACGAAGTGACATTTCAGAAATAATAACGTGGAGTAATTTATGTCACCACGTAGGTCATACATAATCTAAGAGCCCGTACGCACAGCATTTTTTTCCCGCAATTCTGTAAGACATGCAATACTATGGGAGTGACCAGTGCGGCCACTTAATTTCTTTCCGCAGATTTCTGCATACAACTTAGCGACTTTTTCCGCAAATTTTAAATTCGCGCAGTAAACAATCGCTGTGCGTAAGGGCCCTTAATTTTAGATGGCGGACAATAATACCTTGCCTATTTCTATATTGCACATCCGTTTGGCATTGATGTGACAGACATATTATTGGTGCCGCAACACTTGTCACTTGTAATAATTGTCTGTCTAATACATTTGTTAGAGATAAGTACAGACAACTGCAGATTAAATTTCTTCGTTAGTAATCGAACAATAATAATACAATCATATCATACAGCAATACAAATCTCTTATTAGAGATAAGCTCGCCTTTGTACATATTTTTTTGTATGTTAAGCTATTTTTACTGTCATGTGAGTACAATAAAGAAAATTACAAATTACAATACAAAGAGTGTTACGGTAAGGTGTTGTCCTGATTTAGGATTTGTTATGAACTTTCAGGTTGGCCCAAGACCGCTTAAATGCCGTGATTTCGAGGAGGCCTTTACTCAACAGAGGATGCAGGACAGAGACTATATATCCAATTGACTGCGCCTGCGGGGAATGCGGCTCGCTAAACATTAGCCGTGTTATTACAAAAAATAGTAAACGCAGTTTAACCTCAAAACAAACGTCAAATCCCATACAATTTCGTTTTTAAACAGGCGTTGAACGGGAGTTTATTTTTTTGTAATAACACCCTAGTTATTTATTTAATCGTATGGCTCTAGTGAATATTCCCCTGTAGCCTATTCACTAAACATTAGTTGTATTCAACGTATGCAACCTATGTACGATGACGGGCTGCCAGACAGTTTTGCAGCGGCTGACCAATCACAGCTCTCTTACCTGGCCCCCCGCCGCCCGTAAATTGGTGAGTTGTGTTTCAAAGGAAAATGTATCTATGCGGTCTCCACTGGATAAGTGCCCCCTGATGCAGGAGGATGCAGGTGGTTAATTGTTTAATTTTTATGTACGGCTGTGTATTTTTGTTCAATAAATAAAATAAAAAATTAAAATAAAATAAAATAAAATAAAATGGGCATTACAGTGTTGCATTCCACGTAGATTTAAATAATGATCCCCAACATATTTTATGAAAATTATACTATCAAGTACTTGATGAACCATCTAATAATCTTGTTTAATGTCACTCATTGGTAAATAAAACAAGCGAGGTGCCAGAACTTTACAAAGATGTAAAATCGTTCGAGGACATGAATCATACACTCGTGAAACGTTGATGTATTGAACTTATAATATGTTTTGTACTTGTAACTTATTCCGAGACAACCTAACACGTCATATACTGCAGGCTATATCAAACTTACCCTATACTTAACTCTGTGACACCTCCTCGTAATGAACAACAGTATAAATACCTGAAAAATAAAAAATACCTTTTAAATACACTATAATTAAAGGTTTTCAAGTGGCTGGTAGTCGTTTAATTACCATAATGAATGAGATCGATTAACTTTGTAACTACTTTGTAACTATGTCCTATCTATTCATTTAATTGTAGATGAATTCAGTATGCATTCAAAGGACTGTATTATACATACAACTTTGTCCAGAACTTGCCGGTAGAGAAGCTTCCTGTCTCGTATAATTGTCTATTAATTAACTGCCTAAAAGTATGCACAACTGCGTCTCTTCCTCCCCATATGAGAAAAGACGAGACGAGTTATACAAATAATAACAGTAAAATCAATCCAGATAGACATAGGTACCAATATAATAAAGCAAGTTTTTTTTTCTTTATTTAAAGAGGTTTAGAACGCTTAGACCGACGATGTTGCTCTACATTGCAAATTACTTTTTACAAAAAATCAAAACACAAATAAAACAAATGGAGAATTAAATAACTGCGGCTAAAAGTGGGCACAATTGTGCATGTGCCACCCCGTATGGGAAACGGCGTGACGCTATGTTATGTAAAGTGAATCAAATGAAGCATTCCATCCACCTGTTAGTCTAACATCGCCTTGTACTGGTATTAAAATATGTGCAGACATATAGTTTACTCTTCACACGGGTGTTATACTACGGGAATCAATTAATAATATCTAGATAGTTTGTTTTACCGTAAAACTCAGTTTTATTCCAACCGAAGCAACTAGAAACCACTTTTTATTGTCGTTATTTTGCTTAAAAATTGCCGTAATTTTGAGAAACGTCACATTGTAAAATATGTTTCTTTCTTATTTAAGTTAGCTCGCGTCTCTCAAGAGACGGATAAACAGTCAGATAACTTTTTTTTGTCAATTTTGGTAAGAATCCCCAGATAAACAAACAGATAAACGCTATCTGAGACATGAGAGAACGGCACTGAGTCAACTATTTAATTTATTTAAGGCTAATAGCTAAACATAAACAATGAAATACAAGCACAAACATTGCTACAGTTCCCACACTAGGATACCCTGAGGTGGATGGAAGGCCTTAGCTCAGCTGTGAGAAAATAGTCATTCAAAATTCTTTACAACAAATCAATGACCTTGACAAAGACAAGGTATTCAAATACTCTTATTGACTCTTTATTTTAAAAGTTGACATTTATTTTGGAATTTTACTTATATTTAACTGACATTTTATGTATATTTCACTTGTAATTTCATGTGTTTATATTGGACTAGATTATGTCTGGAAATAAAATAATTAAATTAATTAAATTAATTGACGATCTCACCGTCTGAAGTTTAAATTAATCTACCCTCTCGTCGACACATCTTATTTTTCTATTGTTCTCCATTGTTCGTTTGTTTGACCGGTGTGCGTCTGAGAGTGAACCAGTTAATCAAATTCCATTAAAACCATCTTGAGACAAGAATGTCAATCGAACGTCAATAAATACTGCTATTGGCTACTTTTTAGTGAAAGTCGATAAAAGTAACGTTAGCATATTAATGAGCGCCGGATTTTAAGTGTTTGTGGACTGTTCAGATATTAAACGAATGATGTGGGTTAATAAAATTAGTTTTGAAAGAGTAGGGCGCTGTGGGTGTCATTTTTATTGCAAAGGCCAATGTAATTTAATTGTACTGATAGAGCGGTAGAAGGACAAGAGATAATTGGAGAAAAGTGTTTAAGACTTTGCAATGTCTCTTTTATGCTTACTTCATAGTATGACTTGTAACTGCGTACACTTTAGGGTTCCTTACTCGTTCGACTGGCATTCTGTCAGAGGGCTTTATCTCATAAATCCTTAACATGTACAGGTAATAGAGGTAATTGACAGAATTAAAAAGTCTATTGCCACAATAACAACAAATAATCAACCACACGAGTTTTAATAATACTTACCGATAGATAGATAGATAAATAGGTAAATTCATTTATTCACTGAAAAGTTACACACACAGACACATAATAAAAAGAAATACAGAATAGAATAAAACCGATACAAGAGACGTGTCATGTGTTTTCGTTTTTTGGTCTACGTGTTACGGAACCTTGTTTGTGAAAGTCCTACTCGAACTTGACCGGTTGAATTATGTAGACCGAGCAAAACGTCGGCTCTTCTAACATTCTAAAAACCTCGGTCTTTAGTTCTAACAAAACTGCAACTAAGTCGTTACCTACGTGCTTCTCAAAGTGAAGTCTAAGGTCCAGCACACACGGTGAAACGGAACTGCAACGAAACCGTTTTAAAATTATTAGTTTGAAACCAGTTTCAATCGTTTTCCACACACGCCGCAAACTAATGTACTATCTAATCCGATGAAACTCAAACATTAGTTTCATGCATGCTGGTTTCAACGCAACTGACTTGCAACGCGTTTCAAAGATATCAAACCGGTTTCAAAATGGTTGCGTCATGTGCGGTCTCTCAAAGGAGTCTATGGCATAAACTCAGATGAAACTCAAAAGTAACTTGGAGTTGCAGTTTCGTTGCAGTTGCGTTTCACCGTATGTGCTGGGCCTAACTTGATATGAACGTTTTTATCATCCCTCACATCCATTTGCAGTCATGCAATGTTTATGTATGTTTCTTGTTCATTTGCCGTCCTTTTGCCAGTAGGTTTCTGCTTATTGATATTTTATGGGACTTTTTCATGCTTTCGTGTAACATGGTTTATGAAGTACTAAGTACTGTGTGTGGTAAAGTGGTTATGGACGTCGTGGATGGAGTCTTTTGTTAAATGGCAGAAGCGCGAAGGAAATCTGTAATCGGAAATAGCTACGTTATCGCTTGTTAAACTGACACCGACAGTCAATACCCCTCCTACCCGTACTGAGCTAGTGCGATGGATAATGGCTCAACCTTACTCGAATCTGGGGAAAGCCCATGCCACTCGGTGGGGACATTACTGGGCTATATTTATTTACCTCTATATTGTTAGTTTAGTACCTACCTTATGCCGTACTCACGATAAGCCGCTTAACAATTTCGCGAGATAGGGCAGCTATAAAGATACTATGTATATTTTGAATACAAACGTAGTAAATGTCACGTTTCGTAAGACTAATAATATGTAATATCTCATTTCAAGTGAATGTAAATTCTTATGAGAATAAAGTTCTTTAAACCTAACATAATAATCCATTTAATTAAAAAAAGTGGCCAAGTGCGAGTCAGACTCGCCCATGAAGGGTTCCGTAGTAGCAAGTAATTATAAGACTGGATGTTTGTGTTGTAACTTTGTTTTTCATAGTGTTTTTATGAATAGCAAGTTATCTTTGCGGTTTTTAATAAATGTTTTATGTCATAAAAACTGCTTATTATATTTTGTTCAAACCAATTTTCTTTGAAATTATTGTTTGTATTAAGATACGCAGCATATATATTTTTTTATTTTCACTTTCTTACTTTAAAACTTAGAGGGGTGAACACAATTTTCTCAATCTTTTCTCTTTAACGATTGACTTTATGGAAAAATGGTTTTAGGAATCTCAACGTCATTTTCAAAGACCTCTCTATAGACACCCAACACAATTATGTTTGATGATTATTATTTTTTGTTTCAGTTCCATGTATGGGGAGCCCGCCCTTAATATTTAATTTTATCAATAGTTTTGGAATAAATTTGCTGTGACATACGGACAGACAGACAGACAGACTTGACGAAACTATAAAGGTTCCTTGTTTCTCTAACGGAACCCTAAAAACTGAGGTTGAAATAGAATTTAAATCTAGGCGTAATGACATGTTATAATAACTCCAAAAGATCTTTAGAGTCATTTTTACAAATTAATATAAATGAAAAAGTCATAGTAATTTGCAATAAATAAAAATAATGTTCACAAGTAAAAAATTAACGCCCCAAGCAGACAAACTAGTTTTAAAATTGTAAGGTTTTTTAGTTCCTAAGAGTTTGTCTTATCTAATGCGAAAATGCCTATAGAAACACCAGATTTATACACCTATTTGGAAGAAAATAAAGTTTCAAATTTAATATATATATAATGTATCACATGGTAATTTATCTCTTTGTAAATTGGAATTTGTATTAAATTGTGTATCATGTGGACCTTATGTGGCTCACGAAATTCACTGATGGGGCGGCGGCAATATGATAGCTCCTTTTCGCGCAAAATACACTATTAAGGCTCTGTTTTAAACAGTCTCGATAAACCCTTTTGAACAGATAACTCATAATATTTTGTATCTGAAAATTTAGATGAATCTGTCAAATGGACCGGTTTCGAGCGTAACGCTTATCGGGACCGTTTGAAACAGTCCACACAAGTGACTAAGTGATGCCTCTGCCAACCCACATGAAAAAAAGGACGTTATACTATACCTATGTACTTTACTGTAATATACCTATACGATCAAATATGTATAACTTATAGGTAATACAGTTGAACCAAAAGATCCATATTATTTATAAATATCGGCGGCCGATCGTAGAATGGGGCACATCATGATGTGCCTCGCCATTACATGATATGGCCACAGATTACATTAATAAAGAATATGGCCAAGCCATTACTGGGCATATCAACATAATACAACAGACGGCATTGAAAATACCATTTGAATATAAATAGGATTTTTCGTTGACAGCTAAGCAATATAAACTTCTATTTTGATATAGCTACTACATATTTATTCTTCTAATTTATTGAGAGTAGCGACATGGTAAACTAGGCTGATATAAGGCATACTGCCCCCACATAATGGGGTTCACATGGGCATCAAAAACAGTGTCAATTTTAACTCGGAAAAGAAAACATGTTCAGTACTTCAAGTTTAAGAAAAAAGTAAACTGTTTGTAGCTAAACGAATAATAGCTATGAATGTAAAATTTATTTTCAGGTCCTCAAGATTTTACTCAGACGCTGAAGGTCTGACCAATGTCATATGTCTAGTGAGACATAGCACAATAGACAAAAAATAAAACTGAAGGTAGGTACACAAGAAATAGTACCTAAAGAAAAAGCAAAAAGAACCCTAAAGTGTTAAACGCCAAGAATAAAACCTAAAACCTAAAGATTGCGAGCGTCTACGTGACCTACTTGACTGCGATCCTTATAAAATATCTTGTCATCATGTTATTTATTTAAATAAACCCCTATTCTTTAACTCGAAACCTGTTCATTTCGACATCGGACGTCCTGAACACGATTTTTCCATCACAATAACGATCGCAGCCACGTATTTTTTGTAAAAAAAGAAAGTAATTCGATTAAATTTTTCATGCGAATCGAAAAGCTTAAGGTATTAAACCTTCAGGCTTAGCGATGCTATTTATTTGTATAAATGGATTGCGTTTGCTTCGCTAAAAATAGCTATTTTAATAAGTCATGGTACATATTAATGATATGGGCGTTTTGTATCTGAATTTAAATTAAAAACAAGACGGGGATTAGTTAAAAAATATCCGTAGACCTCGCTGAAATTAATCCAAAACTCCACTAACACAGTACAAAGATAAGTATACAATTTAAACCTTACAATCCCTAATTCTTATTGACAGTTCGGCCTCCATGGTCATTACAGTATTTATACTCTTTGGGTCAGTAAAGAGGTTGATGATCTCTAAACTCGTATATTTTTTAATCCTCAACCAGTTTGCATTATTATCTCAAGTCGATCTGCTGGAGGTCGGGATGCAATTCTGGTGAAATATTTGCCGATGACACGTTAAACTTACCGGCTCTTAGATGCTAATCTCGATCTTAAACACGTGCGGTGTTTAAAAATTGGAGCCTAATGTGTTAGGTTTTGATTATATTTTGTCCATTTGTGTTAATTTGTGATGCTTCATATGGTATATTTGAATTATTATGTTAGCAATTGTCAAAGTTACCAGTGTCATGTTATTGTTATTTTATTTATTTCTAGTATCTCTATTGTACTTACTGTCAATAATTTATAGATTCGATAATATTGACAGCGCGCCAATCGATTTAGTTTAGTGACATCCGGATGTTGTATCATAATGATGTTTTAATACTTTGACAGTTGTAAAATGGCGCCGTTGCTAAAAGCGCGCCAATGAGCGTTGGTATATTGACTTCCGGATGAAACGTCAGAATTATAAGTTGGCGCGCTGTCGATGCTAAAGAGGGCGCCGCTGCTGTTAACGCGCTGAACGGAAGCTTCTATTTTGACATCCGGAATGAGATATTGGCGCGTTAACAGTGGCGCGACTGAGGCGGTGCGAGAAAAATGGGATCAGACTGTCTTGGAGCGTGGTCGAGGTAGGTCGCATACCGAGACTGTGGTTGAGTTGTTTTGTTGAGTGTAGTGGTTATCGCCATTTTGTACAGAATAAAAGTGAATAAGTTCCACGGTGTATGCTGAGTTTTATTATACTTCAGAAGTGGTAAGTGCACGCCTTTTCATTACGCATAACTTATTACGAGAAGACATGAAATGTTATGGCATTTCATGGTGTCTGAACAATGACGTCATTTCTATCAAATATTGAAATAGTAGACCCTGCATAGGGGGTTTCTTAAAGGGGGTCAGAATTTTCATCATTTTTGACCTACGACGTACCGTTTTCGAGATATTTGCATATTAAGGTTAATTAATTAAAAACGTGTTTTTCTATTATTGACTGCGACACTAATGATCTCGTTTTTGTGTGTGAGTCCAAGACTCTTAGAGCATGCCGCGTGATGAAAACTGTGGCCCGCGGCGGCTAAAGACGCCTGAGCGCAGTTCATCGCGCAGCGCCGTGGCGAGGGTCACTACGCCACCTGCAGCGACAAGTGGCAGCGGTACGAGGCAGAGCCGACGTCGGAGCCTTTATCGCAGCCGCAGTCGCAGTCGTCGCAGTCATCGTGGCCGCGAACGGTCTCGCGAACGCAGTTCCCTGAGTCTACGTGAACGAGAAGTGGAGCTACAACGGGAAAGAGAGCGACTCCAAATCATGGAAGATGAGGTACGCAGGGCACGTCTTTCATCGGAGCAGCGGCGGCGGTGTGAATCACGTGCTCGACCACCGTCGCTGCAACGAGAGACGTCTACTACGTCGAGCCGGCGTCGTAAGAGGAGTCGCAGCCACGATGATGGGCCCAAACGTTCAAAACGCTCCCGTAGCGTTCAATTTTCCACAAAAGATGTCGTAGATTTATTAAGCACTATTAGGAACTTGACGTCTCATCCGGATGCGGCAGCCACCTTATCAAACCGTAACAGAAATCCAAAAAATATTTTACCGGATTTCAATCCATCATCGCGGATTCAACGCATAGATATATGGTTGAAAAAGGTGAATGAATGCGCTTCTGTGTACGGATGGGACGAAAGGACAACAATTCATTTTGCGATGCGAAAACTGCAGGGGTTGGCCAAAACTTGGTATGAAAGCCTCAATTCCATTTTGTTCACCTGGCCCGAGTGGCAAGAAAAGTTAAAGAGTGCATTTCCGTATGAACAAAATTATGGCCAATCCTTGGAGGAGATGCTAAGGCGGAAAAGCAAGTACAATGAACCCATCGAAAACTACTTTTATGAGAAGTTGGCTTTGATCAATCAGTGCGATATTGTTGACAAGCGCGCAGTCGACTGTATTATTCACGGCATTAGTGACAATACAGTAAAATCAAGCGCGCTTGCACTACGGTGTATACATCCAGATCAATTGCTAGAATTCCTGATGAGTAACAAAGATTGATAATAAATGGATTTTTTAGTCGGAGACTATGTTGATGTAGGGACTCAAAAAGTTGGGGAACTCCGAAAGTCGGAGACGTATTCAATGTAGGGACTCCAAAAGTTGGAGAACTCCGAAAGTCGGAGACGTATTCAATGTAGGGACTCCAAAAGTTGGAGAACTCCGAAAGTCGGAGACGTATTCAATGTAGGGACTCCAAAAGTTGGAGAACTCCGAAAGTCGGAGACGTATTCAATGTAGGGACTCCAAAAGTTGGAGAACTCCGAAAGTCGGAGACGTATTCAATGTAGGGACTCCAAAAGTTGGAGAACTCCGAAAGTCGGAGACGTATTCAATGTAGGGACTCCAAAAGTTGGAGAACTCCGAAAGTCGGAGACGTATTCAATGTAGGGACTCCAAAAGTTGGAGAACTCCGAAAGTCGGAGACTTATTAAATTTGGTGACTCTAAAAGTTGGAGCACTCCGAAAGTCGGAGACTTATTATTTTGACTCTATATTTTATTGTGTAGGTAATTGTATTTCATAAGAATTATTGTCGTAAATGTTTAATAGTAAATACAAAATACAAATACAAATACAAAATCATTTATTCACTAAAAATTCTTTCGTTTACAAAATATTATTGGGGCCTTGTACTAGATCTGACAAATCTGTGTTACAAGAACCCCGCAATTCCCTGTGTGATATACTATTTAATAGTGAAAAGTAGAACAATTTTTAAATTAATAAAATAAAATATTAAAGTATTTTAAATTTTGTGTGTAGAGTGTATACCTATAGTGAGTGTGGAGAGAAGATGTGAGTGTTAGGTAATGCTTTATGGGTGTTCACTTGATACGTGCATGAGGACATACACGTTGTCAGGATGGACGAGTGTTAGGTTTTGATTATATTTTGTCCATTTGTGTTAATTTGTGATGCTTCATATGGTATATTTGAATTATTATGTTAGCAATTGTCAAAGTTACCAGTGTCATGTTATTGTTATTTTATTTATTTCTAGTATCTCTATTGTACTTACTGTCAATAATTTATAGATTCGATAATATTGACAGCGCGCCAATCGATTTAGTTTAGTGACATCCGGATGTTGTATCATAATGATGTTTTAATACTTTGACAGTTGTAAAATGGCGCCGTTGCTAAAAGCGCGCCAATGAGCGTTGGTATATTGACTTCCGGATGAAACGTCAGAATTATAAGTTGGCGCGCTGTCGATGGTAAAGAGGGCGCCGCTGCTGTTAACGCGCTGAACGGAAGCTTCTATTTTGACATCCGGAATGAGATATTGGCGCGTTAACAGTGGCGCGACTGAGGCGGTGCGAGAAAAATGGGATCAGACTGTCTTGGAGCGTGGTCGAGGTAGGTCGCATACCGAGACTGTGGTTGAGTTGTTTTGTTGAGTGTAGTGGTTATCGCCATTTTGTACAGAATAAAAGTGAATAAGTTCCACGGTGTATGCTGAGTTTTATTATAAATGGAAATAGGTTATACAGTGACCTCCTTAGGGCTAAACTCTGCAGTCCGTCTGTCCGTGTGACGTAGGGAACCCGTTTTTTCTTGTCCTAGGTATATCATACTTATTATTTTTTTCAATTAACATGATTATTGCCCTGACGACTTACGAGGCGACAAAGGCACCAAATTGGACCCTTAAGACAAAACGCACTTTGGACCCGCAAGACGGCGGCGCGGCGCGGAGAGGCGCAGCGCGGCAGGAAGCGGCCAAATATTATTTCTACTAATTACTATGATTCAAACCGCACCACAGCGGAGCGGTGCGGAGCGCCGCGGCCCGTACCGGCGCGGCGCGACAGGCTTGGGCCCGAGAGAATAGTGCCGCGCCTCTGTAGTGCGTTAAGAAGAGGCCTCGTCGCTCCGCTGCGCTGCAGCGCCGCGCCGCGTCGCCGAAGTGCGGTTTAACCTTTAGTTAGATAGTAATATGTAATATTCTATTATCAATAAATTATGATTATGATTATGATTATTATGATTAGTACCATTCAATACTATCTACATTATGTTTTCTGTTTAATAAAGTTATAAATAAGATGTTATTTTTATGGTAAAAGCCGTTTCCCTTCTAGAATGGCATAGGATAAGCACTTGATTTGTTATCTCCAAGTCATTTTAGCTTCTACTATACATGTGTTTACCTGAGAAGTGTTCAAACATAACTTTTAGTATCCGTATTATTGGCATGTTCACAATCATTCGAACAGTACACATAAACACAATAGGTACACTTATCTGTATTCTCTATCTGACGCACACACCCACAATGCATTGATTACACGAAATGCAATATTCGAGAGTCTCTCATTTTCCTTTTATCTCAAATGTGATTGTTGGTTGCAGAATCGATGAGGAATCGGCGTTTAATTTATGATTTAATTGCGGGCTGGCGTTTTTTTATGCGGGTGCATTGCCCTTTTGTACTGCTGTGCGTTCTGTAATGGGATTCCAACTTCTCATGGCTGCGGCGAGGGGCTAGCCACCTGGCACGCAAATTTAAGTATTGTGCCTCTGCCGCTGGTTATGGGAAAAGGCGTGACGCTAGCTTCTATTTCAGTTGTCATTAAATCAAACATGACGACTTTCTTTGTTACAACGCCCCAATTGCATGAATAGCATGAATACTGATAAAGGTTATTTACTATTTTGATTTAATTTGATTTTTAATTTACTATCGCAATGATTGAAATCGAAAAGAATTTATGGATAGGGTATATCCGAATCGTGGAATGTAAATCAGCAGAACATACACGATCGTGGTCCAAATTATCGAAACATGATAGCTCACACTACCCTTGCACTGCTGTAGTCTGACTAACGTTGGTAGATACTTTATTCGTGTGGTCGAACTGTTTTTTTATTTTTTTTATTTTGACCCCATGGCGTCTCACTGCTGAGCCAAGGCCCTTTTCTGGTCTTAGCGATCCTAAGCAGTTTTCCATCAGCTGTTGTCCCAAAGACCTTGCTCATCCCCCATTTCTTCCCGGGTCAACTTCGGTTCCTCCGACCGGCCCAACCAACGGTTCGGATACATACGAGCAAGGAACTGACAGCAGAACTGATAGATAAATCACTTTATTTCCAGTAACAACTCAACTAAGTTAGTTACCTCAAAATAGAAAAGTACATTTAAAGCAAAGCAAACACTAAAAATCGGTCAAGTGCGAGTCGGCATCGCACAAGATGTGTACAAAAACAAAGAGAAAATTAAAAACACGTCTCTTGTATGGGGACCCCCTTTAATTTGTAATATCTCTCGTATTTCAGTATTTCTTGTTATTGTGGCAATAGATATACACATTCTGTGAAAATTTCAACTTTCAAGCTATTACGGTTCGTGCTCTAGGACCCGCTGACGGACGGTCAGACGGACGGACGGACGGACAGACGAACAGCGGAGCCTTAGTAATAGCCGTTTGGCACCCTTCGGGTACGGTACCCGGAACTTAACTACACAACAGCTCCGATCAATATAATATAAATATTATGCCATATCAATAAAATTAAGTATGTTGCATTTTGTTAGACTGCTCCGTGGTCTAGTGGGTTTCACCTTGCTTCTCACGCAAGAGATGCAGGTTCGAATCCCGGTGCTGACCATGTACCAATGAGATGATTAATTTGTCTTAAATACATTATCGGACACTCCGTGTTTCGGATGGCACGTTAAGCTTTAGGTCTCGGCTACTATCACTACTTTGTAGTATGTAGTAGTCGTAAAAACCCCTCCACCAACCCGCACTGAGCCAGCGTGGTGGAGTATGGCTCAATCTTACTCGGATCCGAGTAAAGGCCTGTGCCCCTCGGTGGAGATATTAATGGGCTACATTTACTTTTTTACTTTTATGTTGTATTTTGTCTTTGAGAACGTGTGCTGTTATTTATCTGGCCGCGCCCTCCGTTAAGGCCTAGACCCTTTGATCAGACCACAATCCAGGTTCTATGCACAGAAGATAAAAGTGAGGTATATCCTGTTGATACCGAATATCGAGTGACTTACGAGTGTTCAGTCGAAGAGGCGATAAGTTGTACCGGAGATATGCACTATGTGCCCTTGGGCACGGAAATTGTGTTTGAAATTCAATTCTATTTAAATAAGATTCCTAAAATCCCTTTTACGAAATTCACAACTTATACTTATTCACCTGTGTGTTCAGTTTTTGTGCAATAAAGTATAAAGTAAAATAAGTATCCACTTAACCTATAAAGTAGACCTAGGCATTAAATAAGTACCCACTTAACCTATAAAGTAGACCTAGGCATTAAATTCATCTTCTTTGTTTTCAAAAATCCCTTCCATTATCTTATCCATATACAAAAGAATTTTTAAATACTATCCTTCTAAGTACATGTACCTCCAACAAAATTACACAGCGATATTAGGTACTTACATATGATTATATTAGCAAATATAAATACTACTTAATGTAGATAGGTACTATATTTTATTGTCAATAAAAGAGCATTCCCTAATAAAAGTTTACTATTCATGTGAAAACATTATACCGGGAAATAAAACTATCGTTCGATTACTATCACCTTAGTTTACGACCATGGCAGGATGTCCCGTAGTTTATCCCGCTAGGTGTCGTTACAGGACTAAAAATAGAATTTTAAAGAGTTTTCGGGATTTTACCCGACTACGGCAAAGCAGAAGGAGGATTATGATTTTGACCGGTAAGTATGTATGTGCCCCGATCACCTAACTGCTTGTCCAAATGTGATACATGAGGATTAGAGCGTCTTGATCTTTCACTTGATTTAACCATCACACTAAATTCAACACGGCAACTTATAGAAGGGATGAAGTCGTCGTCGTATTTTGTCTCTTCACAGAGTTTAAACACCTCGACAATACTGGCCACAAAGAAATTTAAATCAAATGAAAAACATTGGAACGTTCCATTTTCGAATTGGCTTCCTGCGTCCGCCTGATTCAGGGTTGCCAGCTCAATTCTCATTAAGCTCGCGGTCGCTCGCCATCCATCATTACGTGCCGCGGAGCGCCGACAGCCCTATAATTTCCCACCCCCCTTACCCCGCGACCCCGCGCCCTGCACTCCTGTAAACGCCCGGGCCTTTATTAAAAGAAGACGTCGAGTGAAATGAGTTTCGTTGAAAAAGTTGTGTTGCTGTTGTTTTAGAGGTTTTTGGCGTGATTAAAATGTTTTATTTAAATTAGACAGGTAAAACTAACACCCAGATAGTGATGTCTCATTATTTTTCAGTAAAAAAGCCTTCACCTCGTCCATAACTCAAAAACAAACTCTTCGTATTTATCCAATACACTGTGCCTCCGAAAACTGCTTAAAACAGGCATTCAATAACAGGAACGCCAAAACACGCTACAAAATCACGATATGCAGAATTTGCCATTTCCTAAAAGGTTTCCGAACGCATACAATTAAGTATTCTGCGATATTGCTCGGTGATTGTCGTGAAATTTGTCATATTCCCTCGTGTAGGTTTCAAAACTGTGGGATTCTAGTTGTAGCACTATGAGCCAGTCATGCCTTAATGTTAAATCGATTACATGGGTTGGGCTGTGTCTTGCAATTGGATATGTTGCGGATTACGTTTTTTATACAATGGGGGCGATTTGGAATGTGCCAAAACCACTAAACTGGTAAGTCAACTCTTGCACGGTGCGTGGCCACAGATTCCATTTTCAAACAATTTTAATTTGCTTAGTTCAGTTCGTGTCGCCTTCCTAATCGCATGCAATGGCTCAATCTACTCGTATTCGGGTAAAGTACCTGTATTCCTCGGTGGGGACATTAAAAGGTAAAATATATTTTTTTCTCGCGTACAAGTTTTTCAAATATGCCATAAGTACTTATTATTGTTTTAATGATCTACATCCTCTTCTTTGACAGTTGAGATCTGCATACTTGAGTCCCTTTTAAAGGTTTAATATCGAAAACATCACCTGAGTCATACCGTAACGTGTTAAGATTAAACGATACAGAATATTTAATGGGATTTAAAAAATGGTCTGTAATCCGTCCATATTAATGTTAACTCAATCATTGGTTTTATTTTCTGTTTACATATTTAGGAGTGAAAAGTAAATTCGATGTTCTTACAAAACGAACAGGCTTACCGTCACGTCTTTTCCTATAGGGAGTAACAAAGGCTTAATTTAACTATTGACATTCTTACGTTATTAGCTGCTATCTCGTCTAATGTACGAAAATGCCAAAGAAACATAAATTAATTGGTTCGGAAGACTGCTAGTCAAAAAAAAATTTTAGAAACTCTCAAAACAGTAAATGCATCAGTTCAACTTACCTACGTCTTTTTCACACAAAATAGAGTTATTTAAATACAACTGCTGAAAAATATAATAAGCTGCCAAGTGCGAGGTAGACTCGCGTTGAGAGTACAGCAATAATAGGACTAACATCAACATCAACAACGGCAGGAAGTACCCTAAAATTTAGTTTTTCATAAAAACTTTGTACACCAGATTTAGGAGTTTAAAGTTGTGGATTTCGGAGTTTTTATGGGATATGGTTGCAAGCATTCTTAGGACTTCGGGAAGTACCCTATAGGTTTTGATGACATGCGAATCCGACATATTTTTCTATTTCATTTAATTTCATATTAATAAGCATAACTTTTTCGAAATAAGTCTCAAAATATTATGAAAATACATTTAAAAGATTCTCACACGCTTTCATTCGATATGTCACACGGCATATTTAGAATTTTTAAATTATATTTTTCTCATTTGGCCCCCCAAAAATGGTCTGCATATTCCATATTTATATATGGAATATGCAGACCATTAGACCATTAGACCACCTATGTCTTTAGGTTACAGTTACAGATATTGATATGTGTACCAATTTTCAACTTCATCGGTCCAATAGGTTCTGAGTAAATTGCCTGTGAGGGACGGACGGACACGGACAGACGCACGAGTGATCCTTTAGGGGTTTCTCCTTTTGAGATACGAAACCCTAAAAACTGATAATTATCACACCATTTTTTACATAATGCTTCAACTTGAAATATATTACTTATACTTATTATTTTATTTTATTTTACTACCTTGTGCAATACCGAATCCTATGGATCATTCGGATAAGACGGAATCATAAAGTTAGCGTGCGAAATTCTCACAGGTGAATACGGGCCAGAGTGAGAGAATACAGCACAATTGCAAAGAATTGGCCACTCATAAGAGTCATAAGTTAAGTACCTATATGTAGTAATCGAGTAAGTATCCCGCGGTGGCAAGTAAGCGTATACCTTTTTAAAAACGATTCTTTCTCCCGCGAATTGCTAAATACAGACAACCGATGACAGATTGATGAGCTGTCCGGTTTACTCACTGAGTGTTTTTAGAAAATTTACTTTTCTTATTAAAGGTGCATACAGTCAGGATCTAGTGCATAATTTAGTGGATACAGTTTGTGATATTATTAATATTTAAAATAAATAGATAAAACAAATAAAGATTGGCGTTATAAACAAAATATACCTCTATTTAAATATTGCATTGTCAATTGTCAACCAACTTTATATATTGTACTTATGCAAAACAGCTCATTTGGCAATCGGCAAGTGGGTCAAAAACTTAAATAATAAATAACAAATCAAATAGGTCTGTACCCAATATTTTGTTCTTGGTGGCAATGGCAACACAAAAAAGTTGCGTTCCGTTTAGGCCACGCTTTGCTATTCGAGTTTTTCAAAATGGCCGATATCGCTTTCCCGCCAACGAAAGAGTGCAACCGAGCCGCTGCTGTCAGCGCAGGGTTGTCCGACACGGATCGCCACGTGCTGACGAACGCAGGTTATCGGGTTTGTACCACTGGACATTTATCAGGGCTGCCAGTAAAGCTACCAAGAGAACAAGAGGGAAAGTTGGTGAAAGAGTAGGAAATGTTGGTACGCGGTTGGTGTTGGGAAACGTTGGAAAGTTTTGTTGTAAATCGAAGAGGTATAAAATGTTTATTGATGAGTTTTGGAAAAGTTGCATCCTCCTTAGATGAAGGAAGACATACATAAAATTACATCCACTTTGTGGGCTTTTATTATATTGATATAAGTAATGCATGCATATATATGCTTATGCAATGCACGATTTATATGCACTCGTGCTCTTTGTGACTTTATCTATTTACAACAATTACAAATTGTAGGTATATTCAATCAAAATATATGACGTAGTTTGCGTATGTTCCTAATGACACCCCTAGCACCCAGTCTAGGAGCAGATAAAAAAGAAATAGACTCCTTCACTGTGGGAATGCATCGCGTAATGTGATCTTTTTGCTACATATTAGCTATACTGGTTGAAATGGGCCGGACATACACAGAAATAACAACTTGAACGTAAGCACTGTGTGAGATGGGAGTTTTAAAAAATAAAACTATTTGAAAAAGGAATGCCACCGATGCTTCGTGATCACTGGAATAGCATGATTTTGAATTTAAATTAAGAGCGTAGAGTATTCTTTTTGCGCAAGCGTCAGAGAGGATTATTTGCAATGAAACTAATGTCTGCAATAAAGGCTTGGCCGATAAAACGTATCCTTTAAAGTGATGGCTCTGATAATCCTATTAGACTTCCCAAGATGTTTTATAATAAATTTATGTAAAACTTATATTTTTAATTTGGAGATCGGTCAACCAATATTGCATTTCCTGTAGTTTTGTTAGCCTTCATAGACATGTATGATGTTCGACATCCGGATTAAAATATAACAGATAATATAGCTGCTGGCAGTGTCAACCGTCAACCGCCAAAATGGAAGACGGAAAAAGACAGTGTTTGAAATAGGTTCTTACATCCTGAGTTGTCATTTTTAACACAGCCTATATTGAACCATAAAATCTCGTAGTAGGATAGCATGAGATTGATAATTTAATATTCTGCTGCAGTGATCGATAAAACTCTCAGTAAAGTTACCGCACTATTAAGAGCTCAATATTAACTAATTTGCTAAATTACACCCTATCTTAGGTAAGGTCAAAACGCAAACAACACAGCAGGAACAAAACAACATCTCTCATTGTTATTAATATGAGCTCGAACATAAAGCGAAAACATGTACGGAGCAAAAGAATATTAATTCAGTACTGTATTTAATTACTGCAACGTTGCAGTCGAGTTTTAATAAAAAACAGAGTCTGCGAATGGACAGGACTTTTACAAATGAAGTCCGACGAAGGTCATAGGTAATTATAAGTTGGAGAGGAACATCGAGAAATGTCCGATGTGGGAAATAGGACAACATTCGAGAATTCTTTGGACGCACCTACCACATACACAGTTTGTTTAATGACGTTATGTCCCTGGATTGCCTTGGAGTTTGAGTTTGGGGGCTTTTTGAAGGCTTTACGGTGTCATTCTGAAGGCATCAATACTACGGGCCAAACTAACAGCTTGAAATTCGACAGCTCTTGCCCGGTCTTCTTGGTTTCTATTTACTAACCAACTAGTATATTAAGAATTTCAGGTTTTACGCCTGCTGAATCTACTATGCTGGTTAATATGGTACATTTCAGAAGGCTGCTGCAGCTCAGTTGGCATTTCATGATCTATCACACCATGAAAGACTAATAATACAAACATGATAATAACATAACATAACATAACCTAGCATAGCGTCATGCCTTTTCCCATACGGGATGGCAGATACACAACTGACTTGTTTTATAGAATATTATCTCAGTAGAGTCAGTACTTTAAAGATCGGGAATAAACAGTTGAATCGAAAAACTTTGAAGATTCACCGAACGTTTTTGTGACTATGACTATAAACATGAAAACTTAATTAATGTATTGCTAAAATGCAAAAGAGTCTTTAAACACAGGTGATAATTACGAAATAAATAAAATATCACAGTTTCTCGTTAATTTTTTGTCAGGCCGCCTTCTACGAAATACATTATGCATGTAGAGAACAATTGCAAGAAAAAAAGAATATTTCAACAATTATAAGTACCAGTAATTTTCCTTGAAAACACGAAATAATTTTATGTCACTTTATTAGGTACTTTTAATAATGATATCTACCAATGTTGTTGCATCACTTGTTTAGCTTGAATTAAGAATGAATTTGTTTTGTTTTGTGCAGTTTTGTAATGATTGCCTCGTTTTTGCCACGAATCTATCAAGCCACGCATGTTGAATATGATAATGAAAACAAGTATTATTTAACACGTTATGCTGTATGTACATTGTGAAGACATTGATATGTCATTACGTGATCGAACACGTACATTTGGTACTTGTACGTAGTCACGCCATTTTCGAATTATGCTAATACCGATACAATAGCAAACAAACCAAGCATCACCATTTTCCATTTGCGGCGGTGGAAGAAACGCAGTTGTGTCTACAGTGCCTCTAGACTCTACACTAATAATCTTATATTAGGTCGGGTAAAAAGTTTCTTCGTATTTTGTATGAAGAGAAGACCGAACCGGGTCAAACAAAAAGGTGCATCTTTGACTTAAAAAATTCCGGATTGAAAACGCTTAAACCAACTTTGTGCTACTTTTACTGACAATGCATTGGTTCATTAACATATTTTTTTTCGCGGCCATCATTGCATGTCTTCCTTATTTTCTACAACTTTAAAAAATATTGAATTTCTCCATTAGATTCACTCATTTTGAAGTAAAAAAAAAACAATGAAAATATGTCGGAAACAACATTTAATTATATTTACTCCTTTTTTGAAATATAACCTTTTTAATGACATCAAAACCAGCCAGATACAATTAATACAACCACAAATATACATACAAAATACGAAAAGACTTTTTACCCGACCTAAAGGAGTAATGAAAAATACGACAAGCTTTCAGTTTGATTAACAATTAAAGCGTAACTACCTATGTACCTTACATAATACATTCAAAGTTGAATAAAAAGTGTCAATTACGATTATGTATCCGTTAATGTCAATTTTTTTTATTTGATATTTTTATTTTTATTTGATATTTCATGTACCTGTACATGAAATATCAAATAAAGTTATTTGTCTGTTTATTTAGGGACTGCCAAATTGACTCTTAGTTATAAGGTACCTGTACCTATTTGAACTGTAAGATCAATATTCAGTTCAGTAAACTGCAAACACGACAATTGCGTGTAAATGTTATTAATGAAACTCCTTACAGTGGCTAACTGACTGGCTGCAATTTAACGGTGTATAGTTTCAAAAGCGAAATAATGAAAACGAAACGTTTATGTTGATAAGCAGGAAGAGAAACACGTAAGAATGTAAAACTCTACGTTTTTTAACGGTGTTCTACTATGGAATATCCCGTGTCAAATGACTATTTTTTTATTACCATTTCAATAAACATTGCAACTGCATTTCATTGCAATTATGCTTGAAATTATTAGGTTAATTAAATTTTTCTCTATCTAATTATCGTTCTTGATTGGGTCTTTATTTTAATATAAAAAAGCCCTGTTAAAAAAGTGTTTAAAAATCCTTCAACTGGTCGTCCGTTACGAATTTATATTTTACCCTCCAATACAAATTCACAGCGACTCCAAAGAGGTAACTTCAAAAAGATCTTGTTTTGTTTCGCACACATGGCTAAAAAATACCTCAAAATCTCTGCAGATTTGTCCCTCTCACAATAAGGCGATAGGTATGTTTGCAAAAAAAGAAAAACTCGTTCCAAAGACGTTGACAAACACAATCCGTTTCGTGATTTTATCGTCCGAAGGATCTAATTTGACGATGCTATCAATTCAAAGCAAACTTGTGGGTCCCATTTCACACCAGCCTTCGTATTTGCGTACTTTAGTCGCAGGGTAAATGTAAAATGTGTAATGATTGATAAACCCGTAAATATAACTAAAATTATTATTATTTAAATTGTTGTTAATTTTATTTACTTGGTTTGCTGGAAGAGATATTTTAGAGACTAGAGATAAGCTCGATTGTGTACACTATTTTATGTAGGTACTTCTTCTTTTCTTAACTTTTTGTGTACAATATAGAAATTATGAAATTAAATTAACTATTCTATATTTTAAAAAAATACATAATATTTGGTATATTATTATTATTTTGTATCTGATTTAAGAGTTCACGGGACATTGCTGTCTCTTTTTTGTAGGTTTGCGTGGGGACATGGGTCCAACACGTAGAGGCCCCTTTCAGACAATTTATTAGAAACAAATATGAAATGTGGTGCACCCGTTGGGTCCGTCCCCGAATACACCCACAACAAAAGTGCACCCAAAGAACATTCCTGCCAGGCACACAGGTCTATTGGAAAAATGGGTTTGCGTTTTCGTTTTCGTATTATTATTATTATTAAGAGCCTGTAATGTCCCACTGCTGGGCAAAGGCCTCCCTCCCCCTCTTCCACTCCATATATATATTCAAATTTAAATTGGGCGGATTTAAGTTCTTATAAATAATCAAATCACAGTTCTATTTAGTTGAAATAAAGTATGTGAGACACAGAACTAAAGCAGTGAATCATAAACGGTCTCGTTAATGTTATGTCAAAGAGTGAACAAACATAAAATAACTATGACAATTACGGTTTTAATTCAAAGCTTACTCCAGTTCTTTAGCTAAAGCAGAAAGGTTTACATTTGCATAATCCAATCGACCTTAATTTACAACTAGGGAATTAAATTTATACCTAAAATTGACGATATTTTTACTATAATTAGTATCAATTTTCGATTAAAGCATTATCTCAAATGCTGATACTTATAAGTAAAGATGTCGCTAAATTATTAAATTAAATCAATCGCGTAGAGAACAACTCATAAATCTAACTTTGACTAAAATCGCAACTTCAGAAACTATATTCGACAATAGGTATGAAAACATTTCAATTACGTTTTTTCCCACCAAAAATAAAATACAATCATAAGCGCCTGATTCTTTAACACCTAGCCCAACATTCTTCTAACAACCTACATTGAGATACCACGTGGTGGAAAATAGCTCAAACTCAATCTTGTTCGTATACGGGAAATGGCTTTTCATCTAACGTTGTGGAAGAGAGACGTACCTTGCCAAACATAATATACTTACCCAAATATAAACTTGTTTATAACCAACTCCTAGCCACAATACAACGAAAAATCCTAGTCCATTTTTAATGGCTCTCTTATGAATATTTTCGCAATAAAAGGCTTAGATAAATCTGTGATATAATTCCAATATGTTTTTTCTTCCCGCAAGGCATTCCTCGAGATCTAAATGACCCCATAAATCCAGTTCAGTTACATCATTAACAGTTGCGTGACTATGCAGCATAAAGGAACTTGTCCTCGAGAGCTTAGAGACTATTTATGTACGTTACCCGATATATTAAAGCTCACAGTTTTTGCCTACATCCCAGAGCAAGTATCATGTGTGGTATTTGTACTTACGCTAGTTTTTAAACGCAGCTCGAAGGGCCGTTTTTGATTGGCAATAAAAATCATGTAGTTCTTAGAAAATAAAACTAGACCACAGATATATCACGGCTACAGCCAAAAACAAAATGTGGTAAGATAAAACTTAATAGATTCGTCAGTATTACTAATAAAAATATGGAACGTAACAAATTCCCTATTCGCGCCCGCGCAGCCTACGCACGCGATCAGACGGGTTGCCATGGCAACGTGAGGAATCCAAGATGGCCGCCGTAGTATCTTATCTGGTTATTGAAGATGCGGTCGTCAGCGTGCGGCTCGGTCCCGCTACTGCTCCCAACGGGATAAAGCTTGAAAAGTATTAATTTGCTAAGATTGTTTATCAAGAAATGGGTAGTAGAGCCTTAATGGATTTTATACGTTCGAGCAAATTCCCTGCTCACCCCGTTTAATTAATAGAAAATGTTTAGACTGATGGATTTCATGGGTGATTATTATTCTTGATTATAAGCTGTAAAATTATTGGTTGAACAAGCTAGATAGTAGACTGACAATTGAGGCTGTCTTTTTCTTCACTTTTGGGAGTGAGATAGAGTGAAAAGTGGCACAGGACAGACAGGGACATACTGTGTCAGGATCGCATTCTCTCAGCGGCCAGAATATAGCTGTTTTGAGTTTAGAATTAAGTTTCAGACCATAACCGACAACTAAAATAATATTACTAAACTGTTCCTACCCTGTTCCAAATAGTCTGGTGTAAACCCTATTGGACCGATACATCATAAATTTTCGGTCGCATAAGAGCATCTCGAGACTGTTTGGAACAGTCCATATAACGAGTTCCCGAAAACGTTACGATAGTCTATATTATTTGCTGTTTTGTTTGCGTTTCATAGAAAATAGCGATATTTTACCACCGAAGAGAGCTTTTTACTCAAGAGTATCTTCTACTTTTTCATAGAATGACCTTATTTTGAACTGTCATTGTCATAAAAATTATCCCTGGGATAGTTATTTTCGCATTACGTTTTGTTGGTAAAATCCAGCCTTAGAAGTATTAAATCGTATTTATTTTACTTTATTGTTAAACACAACTCCCATATTTAGCAAACATACAAACCAGCTGTTACCGTATTTGCCAGACCTAATAAAATATATAAAATGTGGTGAAAAAATATGCATTAAGATGAAGACCACTTTGGCAAAAAAACAATAAAGTAATTAAGAAATGCAAGCTCCATACAAGGAGAGGCAAGCAGCCCAAACAACGTAAACAAGATTAGTAAACAATTGAACCAGTTTAGTTACACTTAGTTTTAATTTTCATCTGCTAATTTCAAACTTCATATGAAGTTAGAATTAAATAGCTTTAGAGTAGATAGTCATACAAATTCAGCAAAATTATGACATAATATCGCGGTATCTTTTGATTGCGTGGACCGAGAAGTTAATTTTTTCACAGCTCCACAGCTTTCCTTTTAAGGATCGGAACCCTAAAAACCCGACAAACCAGTGAGTAAAAGTAGCTTTTTAGGGAGTGAGTGGTATAAAATGTATTGTATCCCCTCATCAGAAAATAATTTCATAGGTTTGTTTATTTTACAGGTACATACATTTTAAAGTTACTACGAGTAACCAACAAAAACTATAACCAAGCCTAACCCAGGCTTTTATAGTCCTTTGCTTCCTATAAGACTGGTTCTCTTTACTAAGGAACCGTAATAAACCATCTTCACAACAATCGAGCGAACGGATCGTGATCGTCCTCTCGGTATGCAGGTGTAACAATTCCCCATTGAAATGTGTTCCTATTGAGTCGAGTTTGATGATCAATAGGAGGAAACATTCAATAACCGACTCTCTAATGGCGGAAGCGGATTAGTGGGTCAAAGGTAGAGATACTAGGAATGATTTGCTGGTACTCGATTATTCGCATTTAATGTTCGTCGAATCGCGAACAGTGAATTTTGTGTAAAATAATAAAGATAAGTTAAGAAAAGTGTGTGAAAAGATAGGAAAATCGTAACATAAAAACCCACTGAAAGTGTATGTATGTGTATTATTGTATATCTAGAAATTATGGCATATTCATGATCCAGTGAGGTGATTGAGCTATACCTATAGATATAAGCCAAAATACGCCTACAAACATTAAGAATTCAAAACCCATTACACAACAGGTAGTCGGGTGACCAAAACCAATAAACTAATATAATATCGAAATAGCAATAGGGAAGATCTATTCGTTTCGGTGCGCTATAGTTGAAAGCTCATTGGGCGCGCGCGCACTGCGCCCGCGGGCAGCGCCACATGCAAGCGGGACCGGCGCGGGCGCAGCCACACTGTTTAATTTTCAATTTAGATCGCAATTTCCGATGCGCATCGCCACACGCCCAAACTCGCATCACTCGCCCCCGATAGATTTATGCACCGGCTTTATTTATAACTACTTCAATATAACAGAATATTTTAAAAAGAAATTAACCGCGTAACTTACGAGCGCTCGGATTCGGCTGATAAGGTTTAATGAAAATTGAGTTTTTTGAGCGCAAATTTGAGCTCGCTTGTTTCTCAGGGCGATAAGCGGAATTGATCTGTCTTCGCTAATCGATGGTGCCGAATTTCGTACAGGCTTTTGTTGGTTCAGCACGCTTGATCATAACCGTTTTGGAGATCGCATCAACAATTTCCTTCAACCTGTTATGCCCTACCGTGTACTTTATTCCCAACTCATTAGACTCAAGCCGATACAATCGTCACGTATCTTACGGGCTTCTTGTGGGTACTGACATTTCGAGTGAACATTGGCATTTGATAACACGAAGCTATTTTAATCAGACAACGCAAATTACTGGTAGCAACATGAACTTTCACTGGCTAACAGGATACTTTACGTATTTGGAATCGAAATTGAGCAAGAGTTAAAGTTACTGCGGATTACTTCGCACTTTTGCAACTCTATGGAGCTCTAGAATTGAACAAACCCATAAGTATGGAGTGAGTATATCGGTTTCGTGTCTGCTATGGCGTACTTTATGATCGAATTCACATACTACTTCGTAGGTTTAGTGCAACTTAAATGTCATACTAGTAATGCTATTTTGTTAACGCAAGTCAGGACGAACAATTTTCAGGAAAAGTTTGACTTAGAGCGAATTTTACCAACGAAGAGTAACTTTTCACTCCAGAGAATCTTCTACTCTTTCATAGAATGACCCCATTTTGAACTGTCATTGTCATACAAATTATCTATGGGATAGTTATTTTCGCCTAACTTTTTGTTGGTAAAATCCAGCCTTAGTAGTTTTGTCCCTCTGGGACAACCGAGTCTTACTTAACTTTGATTTTAATAAATTTGATCAATTAATTGAAGAATTACTCAAACTATCAAGTGTTTTATAAATCAGTTTCACTATATTCCTCGATACCTACCGAAGGGAAATATGATTCCAGAAATTTAAAACACTCACCTTTAAAATGCAGCTCCCAACAGCTTCATTCTCCGGCACGGTGACGTTGTAAAATGACTGGTCGAAGATCGGCTCATTGTCGTTCACATCAAGCACTGTCACTAGCAGCGTCGCCGTCGCCGACAGTGGCGGCGCCCCTCGGTCCCGCGCCACCACTGTCAGCCGAGGCGACGGATTCGTCTCACACTCCACCCTAGCACGAGTCGTCACTAACCCCGAACGCTCGTCAATCGAAAACCACTCAGATTGCGCACTAGGTAGCAGCATATACCGAATATCAGCGTTTTCACCTTCATCAGCGTCCAGCGCTGTCACTTGCACTACCGGTGTACCAGGAGACGAGGCCTCTGGCACACTAGCTTTATACTCCAATTCACTGAACACGGGGGAGTTGTCGTTCACGTCAGTCACTTTTAAGCTGATGATGCGCGACGCGTGCAGAGGAGGCGAGCCCTTATCTGTTGCAACCACGTTCAGCGTGTAAGACGACTGCGATTCTCGGTCTAACGGTAACGCGACGACGACCAGGTAAATTATGTTATCGTGAGTTCGTAAGTCGAAATGGCCATCGCCCCCGCTTAGAGTGACGTTTACGTTTGCGTATTCAGTTTTCGAATCCGGATCGTGGACCGAGATTCGGGCGACGAACTCGTCGAGTTGGGCCGATTCGGAGATTTTCGGTGTGGCGTCGTCGCTGAGGAATATCACGTCGATTGTGGGCTGATTGTCATTCACATCAGTGACGCGGATGGTGACAAAAGCGGTTGTCTCCAACGGCTGCGCTCCTTTGTCTCTAGCTACCACCACTAACTCGTGAAGCTCTTTAGTTTCAAAATCTAGCGCTTTGTTGACAGTTATCTCACCAGTCTCGGGGTCGATTCGGAACATGTTTTCTTTGTCACTCTGGCGACGGTTTATGGAGTATTCTATCAAACCGTTTTCGCTGGAGTCCGCGTCAGTTGCTGATACTTTTAAAACCGGTGTGCCCACTGTTGCGTTCTCAGCTATTGTAGCTGAGTAGACGCTTTCTGCAAACACCGGTGGATTGTCATTGACATCCAGAATTGTGATGTTCACCATCATAGTTCCACGTAAAGGTGGCGTGCCGCCATCCAACGCTTCGATAACAAGTTCATAGTGATCCGTCGTCTCCCTATCTAGGAACCCATTGATTTGCAGATCTAAGTACAGAACCCCATCGCGCTCCCTATGCGATGACAATCTGAACGCATTGTCGGTATTCCCCGAAACGATGTTATACCGCTGGGTATTAAACGCCCCCAAATCCTGGTCTCTCGCTGGATTCAACTTCCTTTTCACATCCCTCGGAGTATTTTCAGAGAACTCAACATTCATAACCGGAGTCGGAAACGTCGGAGCATTGTCATTCTCGTCCAGCACTCTAACAACAACTCTAATATTATCTCCACTTGCCGGTATCGCAACTAAAGCATAATGATCTCTGTTCTCTCTATCCAGGGATGCTTTGGTTCGTATTTCTCCAGTGTGGGGGTCTATTCTGAGGTCGTCATTGACCGCGCTGCCTGGGACGGGTACTATCGTGTAGGGTGGTGAGGCGTCTGGCAGTTCGTCTCCGAGGTGCCCGACGAGGCTGGCTGGCCTGGCGTTCTCTCTGACAGTGAACTCTCGGACGTGCTCCGTGGCTGCGCGTACGCAAAGTAACGCGAGCAGTAAGGCGCGCATCGCGCCAGTCTTCATGTTGCTTACCGGACGCACATGGTTACTGCACGGTATCTGGAAGGACAGAGAAGGTTCTTTTAAAGGTAATGTAATTTAAGAAGTTACATATTTAAGACCAAATGCAAACCATGATAGGCAAATAATCCGGCTTATGCTTATCCGGCACACTAACTATAATTACTTGACAATATTAGCTCCGACAGCTCTTAAACGGTTGCCATAGGTTCCATTTTCGAACTCACTTTTGAATCATTTTAATGTACTGATGAACTAATTCAAAAGTAAGTCCTTTCAGAATTTGTCGGGATTCTTATTTTATATTTTTAAACATTAATTTGTTATGTTTATCAGAAACATCTGTGCTTCTTCTATCTATGACATGTGAGGAAAGGCGTGGTGGTGTATATGCAAGGATGCAGTGTAGGAACATCGGTTAAATGATGCAGTGTAGGAACATCGGTTAAATGATGCAGTGTAGGAACATCGGTTAAATGACATAATAATTATCGAATTTCAAGGTTGCCTGTTGTCTTCGAATAAGCCTGAAGAATGAGGTAGTATCATAAAATGCTAATTATGCAGGTTTCGTTTCGATATAAGCTATGTGTTACCTCAGTTCATCATCTTGTACTTCGCACATAGACCCAAGATGGCCTGCTCAGATAGAAAATTACAAATATGCACATAAAACCCAAGCGCATACGCAAAAACTTTAATGGAAACGCAAGCACAGTTTATTGAGAGTTCTATCAGATCCTAACTACTAAAAGTACTGTTCATTAAACAATAATGTTTGAGGATCCAGGCATCCTGGGCAATAATTGTGTTGACAAACTTGCAACTCACTGACTATGATGGCGGTCCAAATAAGTTTTAACTATGTGATATATCCGTAATCCCTTCATTGCTTGAATGAATAATTCATTCTATTAAAAGCGAATTAATTTAACCCTAAATTAGTTACTCAGCTACCCCAAACGTTTCAAGCTACTTGAAATTGGACCGTCTTCGTCAGAATATCGAGTCATCATTTTCTACCGGAATCAGGCCCCAGATCAACTTGAGTGGTCCATATAAAAATAAAAGTAATTAAAGTAAGAACAGTCAAATAAAACCAATAAGTAAATACTCAATTAAGAATGCATACTTGTGTTAATTCTCCCTTAACGTACAACTTACTATTCACGAACAATTTATAAGACTTTTTGCCAAGTACATGGAAACTCTATGTTTTGTTCTTACTTCTTTTTATGAAAGCGTTAATAACTTTCTCTTCTACTCATTACGTTGAATTCATTGAAAATTATTTATAATCATAAAGGTATATGTATATGTATTTTAATGCCCTGTTTAATACTTTTAGTTTTGCCTGTTTGGTCGAGGACGCTCTAGAATGCGTTGGAGCGATGACGTGCTGAGGGACCACAACATGAACAGGGGGCAATTCTGGCGCCAGCGATATCATGTCCATGGCCGAGATATCGGTTTTGATACCGCCTAAATCCGTCGAAAACGATCTCGATTTTTATTTATTTCGATCGAAATAGGCTCGAGATATCTCGGTTGGTCGAAAGGCTAGTCGTAAGAATAGCTTTTTCTTGTTTTTGATAGAGATTTCGGTATCTCAAAATCGATATTTCGACCATGGACATGATCTCGGTAGCGCCAGAATTGCCCCCCTTGTGGGAATCGGCCCAGGAGCGAGATGTGTAGAAGAGGGGAAGAGAGGCTTTTGCCCAGCAGTGGGAAGATATAGACTAGTAATAATAGTTTTAAAACGTAATCTAAAATATCAGAATGTGCAACTATTAACATCCCACAATTATGTATAACACAGGCCCGATAAGAAGACAAAGAGCTTTTTTCAAACGAACAGAGAGGATGTTCTACCTGCGGCATCCTTGATAAGCTTAGAGGGGACGCTTTTCAGGGTTCCATGATACAAAAGAAACACTTGCCAAAGAAAGCGCCACTGATCCCTAATTTATTTCTTTTACTATTACTTTGCCACCCGCGTTTTAGACAAGTTTTTTGTGATTTACATACAATTCAATAGAACTTTTCGATTTTCTAGTACGTAAAGTACACCAAAAGATCATTTTCAAGAAGTACCTAACGTCTTGATAATGCGCAATTTACCATAGATATGCCTTTTCATGCTTAATTGCATATTTTTTGACTGAATGATACATAGAATGACGAAAATGCTATTAAAGGACATACAATCGGCAAAATTGTCTAGTAATCTAACAGGTATTTTGCGTAATTAGACCTTCTTGAGATTTATTAATTTTAATTAAAGAATGAAAAAAACATATGTACCAAAAAGGAGAGCAGAGCATATTTATTACGATATGACAGAATTTGTCAATATCTTACTCACACATTCACACACCGTTTCTCTACGCCTACACAGATATTAAACTTAGATCTGACAATTCAATTAACGGTACGAAATCTGGAGCTAATACTCGAAAGTAATCAGGTATATTGATTACTGTGTGACAATTTCAATCATCAATTTATAAGTGAAAAGACGCAAAGACGGCTTATCTGTTGAAAATCCGTAGTCTATTAAAGCCGCTTTGAAGAAAAAACAAAGCGAAATGATATGAGTGAGATGAGTGAAATATACTTTCATAGTAACGATTAATTAAGACCGATTCTTGTTAAGGGCTCACGGTGCCATCTGTCTTGCAACTTGTCGCTGCAACTTGTTGCTTGCAACCTGCAACCTGCCTACTCACGATGTAATCGATTGCATGCAACCTGAAACCTGCCTTATCACGATGCAATCTGCCTGCAATCTGTTGCAAGGCAACAAGTTGCAGCAACAAATCGCGAGACAGATTGCAGCGTGAGGTGAGTCGAGCCCTTTAATTTTTTACTTGATTCAAATCCTAGTGTTGCAAGTGTAATAAATATACATACACAGATAGTAGAAAAAAAAAGACAACAGTGCGCGTTGAACTCTTTTGTATTGCGTGACAGTATAATCTTCTATTTTGGCCTCTAGACTACCTGAGTAGACATGGATGGGTATGGAAAAAGTGGTACTCTTATGGTGACCACATTATCATTTCTTATTTACTCAGATTATGATATGGTGACAGTACAAGAGGCATTTCGTAATGCTGTTTTCATCCATTCTGTCAAAAAAAAAATATAATACTTTTACAGGTCCCACGAGAAATTAATTGAGTAGATTAGGCAAATATCACACGCAGTTTACTATTTTGATATGTATTTATCATAACAAGAATTTGTACAAAACACCTATTCGAAAATATATATTTCTCAGCTATTGCAATTATCACCCGGCTGCCTTTTGCGACTAGCGATTCCTATTCAAAAGCTTTCTCAGATAAATTCTTGTTAAATTAACATTTTAATATTCCGTTAATAACAGCTGCTGCTGTATAACTTCACAGCACACTCAGTATTTATTTATCTCATAATCTTTATTTGACACGACTCGCCGAGACGATGGTTTTTAATTTTACGTCATTAAAAAGGTTACTTTACGGCAAAAATTTGCTCTAAAACTCGCGTTGTAAAAGTGATCCAGTTAACAAGAACCTATTCAACATTAGGACTGTGAGCTAATTGTGTGAGGAAGGATGTGTCTTTCTGATAGCTCAGGATTTACTGGACAGGGTCACTCGTCTAGTCAGAGCCATAAAAACGGTCCACCGCATAGTTTGTAGTTTTAGACTGTGAGTTTTGCATATTATATTAATTAGTAATATGAAGAATTTATAGGAAATTAATGTTTCCGGCTACAGAAATACTGTACGATTGAAATAAGGAAGACATCGAAGTCCATAATAATAAACCGATCACAGCCTTGAGAGTTCTCTTAAGTGCTTAAAAATTACAGAACCCTCATTGTGACATAGCTGAGACAACTCTCAGGGCTGAAGAACGTTTTATTATTACTGAACTTAGATAAGTACATATATGAAATAGAAATAGAAAAGTATTTATTTTGCTAAAAATAAAAATAAAAACAAACAATACAATAAACGATAGAAAAGAGATTATACTAGCAAAATAGGAAGGGCGTTACAAAATAAACATAATTAAGTTTGTACCAAGTAACGAAATGGATCCTTTCTTTACATCATAATATGTGTATAAGTAAGTACATATGCGTATGCGTATATTTTACGGCTAATATTAGGAGAGCGGCTAAACCTAGGTTTACACATATTATGATGTAAAGAAAGGATCCATTTCGTTAATTGGTACAAACTTAATTATTTTTATTTCTGTAACGCCTGAATTGAAACTTGAATTAAATTATTTAAGTTGAAGTAATGAGTAGTGTTAAGTAGTGTCTTCATAAGAGAAAAGATACAATAGAAATCTATTTTAGAGATAACCTTGTCGTCGTATTATTTCTTTTTCCATTGTTATGTATAATTAAACATAAACCCAGAGGGCTCTGAGCCAGCGTGGTTGAGTATGGCTCAACCTTACTCATATTCGGGTAAAGGCTTGAGCCCCTCAGCGGGGACATTAATGGGCTACACATTTTTACTTTACTTACTGAATTATAGTTATGAGCCGTGAGAGCAAAAAGCGGTTTTCTAACTGATTTGCGTCAAAAATCCCGTGCATGCGACGACGGCGGCGCGGCGGGCTCAGACCGAAAATGCCGAATACCAAAATACGGGCAACATTTCAAGTTATGCGACGATCCACCTGAATTATTACCGCGAGTTTTATGCACCTCACTACCTACGCCTCGAGAAATTCCAATTTTGAATTTAAACACGTTTTAAGTTTAAATTTTAGGGGAGCGTTTTTTTCGTGACAAACTTCCGTTTTACCTATCCAAAAGCTTTTTTATTCGGCGCTAATATAATAACGTTCCTAATGAACCTCTACGAATTGACTCTATATTAGTCTTATTAGATGAGTATTTGTAAAGTTCTAGATTTTTCCATCCGGGGGTGACAGAAGCGTAGCGCTCATGAAACTATCTCACTAACCTCTAAAATACCTAACTGACATCTTCCTCAGACATTTAGAAAATTAACAGGATGCATAAGAATAGCTCCATTCAAACAGAAAGCTTGTTACTACCAACAATAAGCCTTAACCGAGTTAGTGATGTACTTATTCGAAGCTATTTAATGCTGGCTGCTTTGCATTCAATGTGATGCTTATCAAAGGAGGCTTTATGCCGTACTCTTATCATCACGCCATAGCGCTAGGGGATTGAGCAGAGATGATAATTTCGATTCTGTTATGGCTTTCGAGCCTCTTTTACTCTCCTACTTTCTTTTTTCTTTAGTTGTTTGATGCTCTCTTGAGGCATATGCAATGTTATGCCATGTAGAGCTGATAGTAAACTTGTTTATGTCGATTTTAATTGTAGTTTGATATAATATCTACTAAGGCCTCTGACCTATCGTTTTTAATTCTGTATGTTCTAATTGATTTAAATTAATTGAGCCGTTTCATTCATCATCCGATTATGGTAGATTTCGCAAAACTGACGTTTTTACAAAATAGCTATAGGTAGGTAGATTATAATACCAAGGACATGTTTCTCTACAACATCATTACAGTTAAGACCAATCATCATCATCAAAAATACCTCCCAAAGAATTTATGTTTTATCTCTAGCGCAATAAACCATTTCAAAACGAGCTTCCACTGCTTGAACTTTCAAGTTCTCAGCTCGCCCGATCACTTTCCCGCTAAGCACAGCACTCTAACTCAAAGCCTTAAACTAAGCACTTAAATTGAAAACTAATTTCTAACCAAGTTCTTGATTCAACTAACCTCCGAAAAGCGTTCAACACTTCACAAAAGCGTTTCCAAACAACATTCAGAACATTATACAGAACCAATCCAAGTTGTAAAACCACGTTTTATCCTTCACTTCTGTTGCCAGAATAATAATTGATATCACTGCAATCCTTCAACCACACTAGCAATCAGTAATTTCACTAAAACACTTGTCTATTTCACTAGAAACGTTGCAAAGTTTTTTTTTTATTAAGCTTTTAGCGGAGCGGCGCTAAGACGCGTCCGTGCGTGCCGGCGGCTCGGAAGGTACTAAACTAAAGCGCGCAGGCTCCCCCCCCCCCCTCAAACAGGTTGCCCATGCGCATACCACTTGAGCGCCAATTTTCGTAGCTCACGGGATACAGGGACGCGCGGCTCACAAGAAGTGTTAAAAATATTTGAGTGCCCACCGTAGATGGTATTATTATTTGCCGACCTGTTTCATTTCGGTGTGGATTGAGATAGTTTGATGGAGGGTATTGTTTATTGAAATGTAGAGGCGAATTGTCGTTTTTAGTGTTAGACTGTGGTTTAAGACATTAGTAAGATAATGTCAAAAAAACCCAGGTCTTGGATGTTTACATGTTTGTGATGTCGCTGTTTCTGGTTCCCACAACACAGAGTATCCTAGTGTAGGGCCAGAAGCAATGTATATGTCTGTATGAAAAAGTTTATGTTAAAGATAACACAGGGATAAAATTGCAATAAAGGTATGAAATTACTGACTGAACCAAACAAATCCATTTAGCTCGCGAAAGTACAATGAATAGGTGCAGAATGAAAGTAACTAATCTAAAAACTTTTTTTTTTAAATATATATCTGAAAAACATTAGGTAACTACTTAGATCCAAGGTTTAACATAATATTTAATACAATTTCATAGAATGTTGTACTCCGACCAAACATTACAATTGCAGAGCAATTCATTCTGGGTTGCTAAGATTAAATGCAAGGTATCAGATACAAGAGGCAATGCAACCAAAAGTAAAATAGTACATACACAAAACACAAAACCAAAGATACCTACCTACCCGCCTACTTTTATATAAATAGATACTTACATTTATAATGAGCTCGCCCTCGCCTGCAAACATACATTTTTAAAAGCCTTTTATTTTCGTAGTTCTATTGAGCACGGCTATCTTTTTGCATTTAGCTTTCGTCTGTCTAGGTTTGCTTAAACTGTATTAGCCCACCTTTTTGACGTGACAACGTCTTATAAATTGGTTTGCCGGGTGACACTTCAAGAAACTGCGTTACGCTCCGCTCACGTTATGCGCTCACAATGAGAGCGAGTGAGAGGCACGCGTCCCTTCCACTCGGGCATGGTTAGCCCGCCTAAGAGCGAGAGAGACAGACATAATAATGAATATTCACATTAAAATTATTTTACCACTCAAAGTCGTTGTCACGTAAAACTTTCGCCCGTATACCGACTTTACAGGCAACCAATTTTTTATATACATTTGTGTTGCAACTGCAATAAATAAAATATATGAAAGAAATCAGATAGATAGATAATCCATTTATTCACCGTAAGAATACACACAAATACAATAAAGATACCTACTTACAAAACTTAAAAAAAAATATAGAAAGAAACTATACATGTGCATATTCCACAGTGAATAGGCCCTGGCTCAGCATGTGTTGCAGATAACTGAACAAGAACTATTTTTTATTTCATTCTGCAAATTAATACCATTAGAAGTTCGAATCAGAATGTACTGATCAATCAAATAGATGTGAACAGGGAGCACTTATCCAGTTGAGAGCGCACAGATACATTTTCCTTTGAAACACAACCCACCAATTACGGGCGGCGGCGGGGGACGAGGTAAGAGAGCTGTTATTGGTCAGCCGCTGCGAAACTGTCTGGCGGCCCGTCATCGTTGCATACGTTGAATTCAACTAATGTTTGGCGAGCCGCATTCCCCCGCAGGCGCAGTCAATTGGATATTAGTCTCTGGATGTGAACATCCATGTTAACACCAACCAAGGACGTTGGTTGGCACAATTTTGTCACCTTGACTGCGGAGATATTTCTGGTTGTTAAGATCTATTTTGCACCATCTGGCTCACTTAAATCTGGGCCGTGAGTCACGGACTGAATCGCAAGGCAATATCTATGGCGAGGGAGCAAAATTCCGGTTTCTTTGTATCCAGCGCGGCGCGTCTCGGCACCCTCGACAAGGCAAAACCGTCTTTTTGCGCCTCACTGTAGCTATCTTCATACCATTCCTGTACGCGACTTCCAATGACTGATGCTAATCACAAAAAATCCAAAACCGTTTATAAGTAGATTACCCAAATCTACTGATATCCTCCAAAGCTATCGGACTTATTCTCTGACCGTCTTATAATAAACACAGATTAAATAATTAAAGTAGTTTAAAAACTAAAAACACCCTTTTGAGATCAAGAGGTATTTTCAAGACGAATTCAATGAGCCCAAAGTCGATTCTTTTACAAGTGTCTAACCACCACCCAAACTACGGCCGAAGATACGCGACTGAAGTTCCGCGGCTGATTTTACGTTCCGACGTATTCGGCTGATATGTATGACACACCTTATGTGCCGAACTTACCTAGTAGTTACCTTACTTAGTTGCCGCTGAACTTACGCCCGACCGAAGTTACGCTGTACGCTATAACGCAACGTAATATCAGCATTATGTGTCGTCAGTAATTCAAATAGCATTGCAGGCGTAATTAAGTCGAACTTCGGTCGCGTAACTTCGGCATAGTGTGGTTAGACACTAAGTTTCCCAGGGTTCCGTTTACTACCGACTGTCTCCATCATCAGGTGATGATAATGATAATTTCGCTAAAAGCTATGAATATGACTTGTCACGACGAATCGAATGAGCCCAAACTCGACGGGTTTACAAGTAACCATCCCAGGGTTCCCTCTGCCACCTTCGAGCTCCATCATCAGATCAGCTCAATGGTACCATATTATTGTATTGTAATCTGAAACATACATATACTTACCAAGTTTCGTAGTGATAGAAGGTCTGGAAGTGGGCGAAATTTCCACTCCTAATTTACTGCTCCGTGTTATTTAGTTACAACACGAATGGTGTTAAAAAACCGTAGTAACTTAACTCCAAGTATGTTGCCAGTATTAACGAATTTCAATATTAAAGTGGTGTAAGTAATGAGCAGCACTTATCTGACTCTACTCTCGGATTAAAAGTATCTTACTTTGAGTTCAACCTTAGAGTACCTAACTAGTCTCAGCTCAGAGTAAGGAATTCCATATTAATTAACAACAAAGTAAATTATTTTATTAATAAGACTGTGAAGGAATGAGGTATGCACCTACTCAGATATGCCGTTATGGGTTTAGGTCGTCGTGACCACAATCGGTCGTACGGTCGTACGTACCACATCATCCTCGGACAGTCAGTCGGAACTCGGACCATATCATCCATCATCATATGGGTTTATAAGTAGGTAACCTCTACATAACAACTACCACATCCAAAGCGGTCCCGACTGGCATCAACGTTTCGGTGTTGCCACGCATAGTAAAGTTTAGGATTGGGGTTGTCATCGGAAAGAACAGAAGCCTGTTTGCTTGTGGCCCGGCCGGAATAGAATGTAATGCTAATATCGGGCTATGTTCATGGATACGTGTAGGATAGGCATAGCATTAAGAGTGGTGTGGAGTAGCACCTATTTGGTCCGTTTTTTTACTAAAGCCTCGATGACACTGGGCTAGTTTACAAGCTACAAGCCAGTGAGTTCGCCAGCAGCTTGAAAACTCACCCTAGTTCGTGTTCGTGACTATCCTATTGTAAAAAAGCCGGTAAAAAATAGAAAGCCGGGCTGCTAATTTACTCGCCAGTCGCTGGCGTGTTGGCTTTTAAAACCTGGATTACACGGGGCTAGTATGTGTTTCATCATCGATGCTCACTAGTTGCGAGTATCTTTGCGTTGTGGCAGTCAGAAAAGATGTCAAGGGAAGTAGTTCGCGCGGGAATAGTTATTTTAGCTCATGCTCAAGAAGGATTTACAACAAAAATCAAAGAAAAACTTGAAGCAGAAAAGAAAATGGGTAAAATCATGAATAAGAGCGCGATGAATATGGTGCTTCCAGCGGTTTATTAAGAGAGTTGAAAATAGAGGGTAGATCGCAGACAACATGTCACGCAAAACAACTGTTGTTGATTCCAACTCGCCAGCTAGTTCGCTACCTGAGCGAGCGGACAGTTTTGTATGTCATCGACACTTGCTAACTCGCTCGCTAGCTCGTCCTGCTACTCGTGCTGCTACTCGTCCTCGTCCTGCCGCGAGTACTCGCGGAGTGGTGTGGATGCGCATTTCTCTACTTCGCGAATATTTCGTAAATATTCGCGAAGCTTAGATGGCGACCACACGTAATCCAATGCTCCGCACTAGGTATCAAGGGTCCTTTTCCTTTGAATCGCGCCAAATAGCCGACAGGCGGCAGCGCGAGGACGAGGAGCAGGAGCAGGACGATAAATGTGTCCACACCACTTCCCTCGATTTTCTAACGTTGATGGCAAATATCGCGAGGAAACTTTCAATATCCATAGCTTCGGTAATGGGCTAGGCCCTCGTCCCGCAAAATGTAGTAATGGATGAGACTAAGACTTAAAAACTAAAAAAAATGTAAAATAAGAAAATTAATTTGAATTAGCAGAGATTGCACTTGGACTCATGGTCTATGGCACTAATAATGAATTCATTATTTAAATTGAATTGACTAATAATTGCTGCCCAATTGCTTCTATTTGCTTCCTATAAGTAGATAATTGCTTCCATCATATTTTAGGAGAAATCAAACATTTAAGGGTGACCAGCCATCCTGACGTCAGGTTGGCTGGTCACTAGCTGTGGTACCTTAGGGGGGTGGAATAGATGAATTATTCATCGGCCAAACATTAGTGCCCATTTGCTTCAGTAAATATTTTAAACTCCGCACCTCAAGCTATCATGGAAGTAAATATATTGATCAAGTCTCTTTGTTAATCTTCAGCGCCTTATAGAATGTAACGAGCAAAAATATGTAAACTACTTAGTCTAGTAGTAGTCACTAGACGTATTTATCGTTCAAGTTATGTTAAGTATGACCAATAAAATTGCTGCCCAATACCTAGTCGAGTTTGCTCGTTACATTATATAATGCGCTGATGGAAGCAATTATCTACTTATAGGAAGCAAATAGAAGCAATTGGGCAGCAATTATTAGTCATAATTTCAACGTTATATACGACGATATATATTTAGTGACCAGCCATCCTGACGCTGACAAATTAATTTACTTATTTTAAGTTTCTTTTTTAATGACAGTAATTAAGTAGAAGTGCAAGCTACTGGGGCCAATTCTCTAGGGCACACTCACTAAAATTACTTGACAATATTAGCTCCGACGTTCTTATGTGGTTGCCATAGATTCCATTTTCGAACTCACATTTGAATTAGTTTATCAGTACATTAAAATATTTCAAAAGTGAGTTCCAAAATGGAATCTATGGAGACCGCATAAGAACTGTCGGCCTTAATGTTGTCAAGTAATTTTAGTTAGTGTAACTTAGAGAATCGGCCACATTGTGATATTTTTTCGAAAATATCCTTTTAGCATCCGTTTATCAACAATAAAAAACCCCCGCATAAAACCAGTCTTCCAGATTCATCACCAGGTCTCATCATCAGGTGAAATTAAAAGGTTTCATCACAACTACATAATTTAATGAGTATAAACTCGATGGGTTTACTTGTAAGCATCCCAGGGTTCCAGCTCACACCTTCGAGCTTCGCACTCCATCATCAGATCAACTCGATGGTACCATTTTCTCAAAGGTCTTGTCACTACGAGTCTAATGAGCCCAAAGACGATGGGTTTAATAGTAAGCATCATAGGGTTCCCACTCCCACCTTCGAACTCCATCATCAGACCAGCTCGATAGTACCATAACAACCAGCTCCAAGAAATCTACTTTCGATTAAAAAAAACAACATTCAAATTGGTTCACCCGTTTACGCTCCACGTGCTGAGAGGCAGACAGACACACAGAGTGACTCACACGTCAAACTATTAACACCCCTTTTGCCTTCGCCGGACGGGGGTTAAAAACGCGGTTTTTCCTATTCCCAAAAAAGTGAAAATGGCGCTTGGATCAACTATGCTTAATTATAAATCTTCGTGCCTCTTGTTAAGACGGCGTATTAGCCAAAAACAGCCTTTAGTAAAACACAAATCGCTCGGAATGATGAGTATTATGCTGTTCGGTTTTTTCACTAGCTTGTTTATCACGAGTGTCAGCGTGACTTCGCTTTCCCATAAACGTAGTTTTATTAATTTTGCTCGATAGAAAAGTCCTGAAGTTGCCGGAAAATCTGTCTGTCGCAATGTTTATTTTTACAATTTCACATCGGATCTGAATTTGTGTTCTTGTTATTTATCTAATCATTAGAAAAATGGCACAGTATGTTCACCAGTTAGGCGGGCTTAGCTTGGTTTTCTTTTTTTATTTGATTTCCTCTAAAAATAAGTTAAGGATGAAATACTAAGTTCTGATTGCCTAGGGCCCACCCTTAAGTTAAACATTAAGTCAAGAATTTTCTCATTTAGCCAGTGATCCATTGCTTGATTGACCAAGCTAAATGAGCAGAATGTAGCTGAGGGTGTAGGGCTATTTGTAGGGCTATATGTAGCTGAGGGTGTAGGGCTATTTGTAGGGCTATAATGTAGCTGAGGGTGTAGGGCTATTTGGAGAAATATTGTAAAAGCCCTATGAAAATATCATTATACAATTTATTGTGCCGATCATAAAAGTTTTATACTTACACAATTTTTTGTTGGAATTATTTACACTTTTACTCATAGTATCTTCTTTTATATTCTGCACAAAAGGATACATAACTAACCTATACAGGGTGGAACAAACGAATGGGAAAGGAAGGGAAGTACCTATAAATCCATAAGATCATCAAGATCATTTTACTCAGGAAACTTGTTTTTTTTACAGAAGTATTATAAGTTATTTTTTATTTGCTTGTCTCACCCGGGAGTTGAACCAGCAAAAAATAAACATTTTTTGCACTATTTGATGCAGTCAATTAAAAAGATACAATTTGTCTAAGAAACATAGGTAACTGCCGCACAAGACATCCATAAAATATTTTGTACACAAGTTCTTTCTTACTTAGAATCACAGATACTATAATATTATACTAATACAGATAGACCACCTAGACTAGAACAAAATATGACACCGCCGGCGTAAACTGAGATGCAGCGGAAGCTTCTTTAGTTTGAGGCCATTATCGCTTGGTGCAGCACCCTCGAAAAATTGCAAATACCACGAGATGGCGCTAAGATATTTAAGATTTATTCTAAGATTAGCGCCGCCACCTGATGCGCGCCACGCGATGTTAACTGAAACCATGGCGTTTCAAGTACAAATCTTACTCCTCACGCCATCTCTTTTTTACGAAGGGTTACTTATTCTAATTTTTAAGGGATGAGCACCCTGTGCTTTGAACGAAGGTAAATTTACCATTTTTAAACTTTTCATCAAAACGCCTCTTAGAACTTTCGTACTAAATATTCGATTTTATGGATTTCTCGTACGACAGACGAGTGTAAGAAGCCAGTGTTTATTTTTACTGATTACTTTCGAGTGAGATTGAATTAAAAAAAACTTTGAATGCAATTTTGTTTCTTTCATACTAAATATTCGATTTTATGGAGTTCTCGTACGATAGACGAGTGTAAGACTTAATGTTTCTTTTGCATTGAATTGTGCAAAAACATAGCCAGTGTTTTTTTTTTTACTGGTTCAACTCCCAAGTGAGACAAGCGAATTAAAAAAAACCTTGAATGCAGTTTTGTTTCTTTTTAAAAGTAAAAGAATGTTAGAATGTAAAATGATCTATCTTAAGGATTTAGGGTACTACCCCTCCAGGGCCCATTTTTTTGTTTTTGTAATACCTACAAGCTAACATACAGTAGGCAGTAGCCATGAAATGCTAGAAAATCAATGATGGCAACATGAGTGTCTGGGTCCGTAGTCCAGGAGTAGACCCTACCACCTCTTGTGCAGACTATACAAGCTACTGAAAACAGAGCAGATCACTTCCATCCCACTTTTTGTTCTTTAACTGCATGTGTCTTAAGTTTTGTTTGACAGTCCCAAAACATAAAATGAGTCTAGTGTAAAAACCCACAATGAATGCCCCCTTATTTTCGACCTTACACCTTGGAAATAAAAAGAAAAGTACAAAATGAAAATTTGGGGGCTATTTAAGCAGGTTTTGAAACTAGATGACTCACATAACATAGAGAATATCAGACACATAGAAAATCTTACAAATAGGTGCAGCATCATTCTTATAGCCAGCAGTGGGTCAATATGGGCTCATGAACATGATGATTCACAGAACTATAGCCCATTTGTTTATGTCTTGAATCTTGATGTGAAGCACAATTTGTAAGACACATTTAACAGTAAAAGGGGGGAATAGTACCACAGTATTGGGGGCTATTTGGAAGGAAAATGCACTAAATTAAACAGGCCACTAGGCCCTCTAAACGTCATAATGACGTAATCTTAGTTGTTGATAACATCTAAAATGACGTCATTATGACGTTTAGAGGGCTTAGTGGCTTTTTTAGTTAGTGCATTTTCCTTCCAAATAGCCCCCATAATTTTTATGAACTATCAGCTATAATTAAAATTGAATGGTATATTCGGCCAATAGTCTGGTTTATACTTATCACTGTCCGACATAAATTTACACTGCAGTGACATTTCCAATGCTGATATCTTCTGCCAGTTGGACCCATACATCTCTTTCAATGCATCTGAAGTTTCTAGAGGACTTTTTGTTGGTGGAGCTTCCATCTGTTTCATCTGATCTTCTAATGAGTCCTCATTTTGCAATGCTTTCAATCGTTCTCTTTCAAGTCGGGCCTCTTCCTTGTACTTATGATTTGCAGCTAGAAATTCAATAAATGCTTCACTTACTTCCAGATTTGGTTCGTCACCGTCTTCTTGATAAATGTCCTCGTCCATTTCACTGTCACCATCCGAATTGGGTTCTGAAACTTCTGAAGTACTCATCTCTGAGCTTGATGTACCTGCCATTCCGTTTTTTCGTATCATGTCGTGTAGAACACGATTTTCGTACTCCAACGCCTTTGCTTTGGCTTTCCAATAAGCTATTTGGTGTTTGTATTGCCAAGTCGTCGCTTTAGTGTAGGATTCTGCCCAAGAACTCATTGTGTTGGTAAGCTTCTCAATTCTTCTCGGAACAGGCGGTTCTGTGACACCAAGCAAGAGTTTTTGCTTCTTGGATTTGTTCTTCCGTTTCTTGCGTTTGTTTTTGTTGTTCTTCAAAGGAATTCCGGTGGGTACTTTGAATACATTTGATGAATTTTGTTCAGATTGCAGCTCACTACCCTCGTTAGCCATTGTCAAAATTTTGTTTTGATTCTACCCGCGGTCCGAAATGAAATAACATGATTACAAGTTTGGTAATGGTAATTAAATAATCTAGCTAACAAAAAATGGACCACAATTTAATCACAGATACAAAAACACCCATTAATACCGGTTTTTTTATTATTCTGTGATCAATGATTTGACATTTCGACAATTTTCGTCGCTTCGCTTCCTTATCGAGTGATGCCAACTGCACCGTAAGTCCGTAACTACGGTGAAAACACCGGTCATAATTAGCATAGATCTACTACCTACATACCGTAGGAATATAATTACGGTAGCAAAAAACAGCGTAATACGCACTGAAGGATTTGAAGCTCCTATTTGTCCTATTTTTAGTTTTAGGTTATGACTTTATGACAAAACGAGAAACAATCGCTAACATGAACACAAGCTATGTTTCAAAATCTACACTGAGCACGACTTTGTTATTTTACCATTCAATCTTTCGAATTTACTTTTTTAATATTCTGAACGCAGCCGTTTTATCGGAAACGGAAGTGAATGCACAGGAAGGAAATCCTTTAAGGTAAGACCGCACTAGGCGGAACTGCACCGCAGCGGAACTGCGCGGCACGGCGCGTCATTTTTTGGTAAACCGCACTTGAACTACAGCGGCGCGAAAGTTTCGCCCGTTATTCAAACAAAGAACGAAAGAGATAGAGAGAAGAGAGAGGGGCGGAGGGGCGTGGGGCGACACTTTTGCCTAGTTGCCCAACTTTGCCGCGCAGTTCTGCTGCAGTGCAGTTCCGTTGCCGCGTAGTGCGGTTTGCTCCATATGTTTGCCTTGAAAGAATATTTTGTCGCGTCGTCGTGTCGCTCAGTTCCGCTGCGGTGCAGTTCCGCCTAGTGCGGTCTTACCTTTAACACGCAGGCTCGAGCCATTGTCATTCTCCAAAATTATAAAAAAAAAAACATTAAAATTAGTTTGACAGTGGGTACCACCGTCAAAAATTAGACATTCATTGACGTCTTGGTAGCCACTGTCAAAATAATTTTAATGTCTTTTTTTATAATTTTAATGTCAATATTGTTCCAAGGACTCTTTTGTCCTTACGCTACCGTGGGTGTTAATTCTCTATGTGCACTCCTGGCAAATTAATGTGATTAGTTGAAAATTATATTTAGTATTTCAATACAACCAGTCACAACGCGCCTTGTTGTTCAGCCCATTTTGCTAATAGAAAACATTTTCTTCTTCTTTTTTTTTATTAATGGCGTCCTAACATCTTTTGAGGTTAATTTTGCCAGTGTCAAGTGGTCAGGTTCTCATTTGAGAACCTGGAAGTTATAATGTCTTGAGTTGATTTGATGATTATGATGATGATGGTGATTTGTCGCTCGTTAGCACTACCCGGACAGGACGTGAAGGGCTGTAGGTTCCAAGTAACTCCTACGGACGTGAGCGACTGCCTCCCCAATAGAAAACATCGACATGTATAAAAATATTGAAACTATTATACTCTCTGATTCGGAATAAAATATGAGTTTATTTTTTCAACTAATACATTTTCATAGTCGCTTCCGTAGATCCGCCATGGCTGTTCCCTTGTTATCGTGGTGGCTCTGTACTACTAAATAGTCAAGGTAATTTTACCCTATTTCGAATATCTTATACACCGTAATTCAGGAGAATCTACCGTATTTGTAGAAGAATTCTACCATCCGCTAAATTACAGATTCGACAACTAAACACTACGAGTGTCAGAAGTCAGAAGTAGGCTTGGGTAACACCGGACTAAGAGTTGCAAATGTATTGATACGCCAAGAGGTCCGATAGAGATTTTGAAACATGCTCTAATACAACAACTCTCCGGCCCGATAAGCCGGTCCGATAAGCAAGCCCGAGTGGCGACTGGCGAGTGCCGATAACCGCGAGACGCCGAGTCTCGATAGAGCGAGCGAGAAGACGTAATTTCGCTCGCGCGGTAAGATCGAGACAGCGTTATTAACCTCTCTTCATAAGAGAGAGCGGGTACGCAACAGCAACACGGGCCGTTAAGCGAGCGAGACTGCGATTATGAGCTCTGTTCTGTTTTCCATAGAGTAGTAATGTGAATATACTATAAATGGATGCGCTGAGAATGTTATGTGCATACTTGTAATTATTTTGTATCTATGTAAATATTTTATATGATAGCGAAGGTTAGCATGTACATAGAATCGTTGTACATATTTGATTGACTTTTAAGTGCGCCTATCAATCAGTTCTGTGTTGCGCTGTATTCCATTTCTAGGTATTCAGACAGAAGTGATTGATTGACAGTCCTAAGCCTGTAAAGTACGAAGGAATTTCAATCAATTATTTAGGTACCTAAGTAATATCAAATGCGACCATGTTATTCATTTAGTTAATATATATTTTACAGCACTAAATAATACATATACACTTAGTATCGAAATAATATTGGAAAAAACTAGTTATACATAAAAAATATTATTTTAATATTAAGTATGCGCAAATGGGTCGGATAAGAAAAGTCTGCGCGGATGGGTCGGATTAGAATAAGCCAAGAGATATATTGGTTATTTATGATATTGGATCATAATCGTGAATGAAACGTGATTCGGACCGAGAAGTTTTCAAGAGCCGACAATTCAAATGTGATTCGTGATTTAGTAATGTCTCAGAGACTTAGGACTAATTAGAGGTTTCATTACCCGATAAGAGGATTCAGTTCGCGGGAGTGAGTTGGTGTCAATGTATTAAAACACGAGCCGGAGTTGAGATCACCCAAGCCTAGTCAGAAGTGAAGTGAGTATCTGTGTAAGGTCTGTGTCCGTTCCGTAGTGAGGTCCGTAGTACATATCCGTGTAGTATCCAACTATCCATAGATAGTCTGTGGTCCGTAATCCGCAGCCGCAGCCGCATTCTCGAGTTTTCCGTCATTTTAGGCGAAATGTGTTTCTTTTCTACAATTAATATTTTACAGCGGTGTTTCTGTGACTTTCAAATAATATAAGTGGAATTCAGAAATGGATTATAAAAGCTGCTGTCTGACTTGCCTGGAAACCGACCAAAAAACACAACATGTTCATACAGTTATCTCAATATCCGGGGAAGATATTCGTCTTTCAGATATTTTGCTGAAATTTTACAACTACGCGGTACATATCACCAACCATTCTAGCTTTCAAGACGAACAAAACGTATTTACTGCGTCGAGTTACTAAGTATTTATTATTTATTTATTTTCAGGTCCCTTCTGAAGAGCACTATCCTGATAATGTATGCATCAACTGCGTTTACCAGCTAACTATAACTTATTCCTTCAAAAATCTAATCGATTCATGTGCAAAAACACTGTCTGACAAAATAACTTGCATAGAAACTTCAGTTACTGTGAATGATGAGTATCAAATTGACTCTGAAGAAGAGAACAATGCTGAAAAAGAGACTTCGAAAACGAAAAGAAGACAGTCTAAAAGATCTACTAACAAACCAACTATCAACATTGAAGATGATCAAAAAGCACTTTTTTGTGTTGAATGTAAAGAACAATTCATTTCATTGCAAGACTTAAACGAACATTGCACTAACAACCATCCTGTAAGATTGCTGACCGGAAGAGACTGCGACTACTGCAGTGAAAAGTTTGAAGATTTCAGATCCCTTGTCTTGCATAGAAAGTTACATTTACACCCATATGTCTGTGAAAACTGCTGGGAAGGTTTCTTTAGTATGGACGAGTTGAATACCCACTCCTGTTTGAAAAAAGATTGCAACAAGGACTTGGATAGGACAGATAGAGCACTGAAACAATGTGATCAATGTGGCAAGTCTTATTTTGCTGGCTACATAAGAATACACATGCTAACACACAGTGAAGACCGTCCCTACAGTTGTAAGTATTGTCAAAAAAAGTTCAAAGTTCCTGGTGGCCTGCATTCTCATGTCCTCTGGAACCATAAGAGGACGAGAAACCATACATGTGAAATCTGCAATGCGACATTTATAACATCAAGTGCTAGGAGTTCACACATCCGTAAGAATCACTTGAAAGAGAAAAAGTATGCCTGCAAATGTGGCAAAAGGTTCTTCTCAAAATCGGAACTAGAAAGGCATATGTTGACACACACAGGAGTCAAAAACTTCCATTGTCATATGTGTGATAAATCCTATCAGACTAGATATGGTTTGAATGTGCATTTGAAGTCACATTTGAATATGAATGTATTAAAAGCGCTAGAGGCAGAATAACACTTGAATGGTAAAGAGTGTCTCAATCATTTCATTGTACATGATGGGGTTCCTAATTCCAATGAGTGTAACCATGTGTAACCTATGTATACCTAATATTATAGTAGGTATCTGTGGTAAACCTCAGTTCCTGACTGGGTTATCTGTATCGAAATTTAATTTAATTATATCATGCATAGGTATGTACTTAATTTGTGAATTATTAATAAATTATTGTGTACCTATATGCTTATCATAGAAAATTTACATATTGCTTTTTTGAGTACCTACATATATGTATGTAAATAAAGTCATTTATTAAAACATCAACATACATAGTTACTGTGTAACAAAAAATCTTTTTATTCTCATAATTCTTGTCAATATAACTTAAAACAACTTTGAAAGTTCTTCAAAGCTTCTTTCATAGTTCCAAGTTCGCAACTCAGCTACACCGACATCACACTGAAGTGTCATCTTGGGTCATCATTGTCATCATCTATCACATCAGCATTTGCCTCTATGCCGAATGCTAACATCTGAAATTCAAAACAATCTGGGTTGGGCTTCATCGTTTAATCCTGAGCGTGGGGTATTACACCTACCTCGACGCAACACTGATACATCTGAAAGTGAGAAAATTATATGCTTGTTTAAGTGATTGCACTTATACTTCATTCACTAGCCGTACTTTACAAAACAACTTTTACAAATCTTAACTCATACTTTCCTCAGGTGAACAAAGTGAATTAAGTTTACTAAAACTAAACCAGGTCTTGTACAGCATACTATAAAAGTATATTTAATGCACCTAAACAGGTGAATTAAGTATATATAAGTGATGATGATAGTAGAAAGAGTAGTTAGATTAGATAATAGAAAGTAGTCCTGGCTTATTGATCTTGTTTCTACTAAGTGGGCACACCAGCGACACCCCCTTTAGTCCTTCCTTCATGGCAGTCGCCGTATAGTAGCCGTACCGGCTTGGAGGAAATTTCATTTTTCATTTATAGGTACTTACCTACCTACTCTAATGCACAAAAAACATTTTAAAAAAACACGTAACATTTACAGAAAGATGTACAAAGGCGAGCTTATCTCTAAAAAGAGATTTCTTCCAGCAAACCTAGGCATCCAGGGAAAAAAATAGATAAAGAGAGGGAAGTCAGTCCACAAATGACTAAAACTAATGACATGACAAGTATGAATAAATATAGACAAGACCAAGATATCATCATCATCAAGCAAGCAAGACAATAAAAACGGCAGTCTAGTCTACTGTGTAAGGTCAAAGGGGAAACCAAAGAAAGAAAGTTAAGCTGCACCCTTAGCATGCCGAGTGCGTGCGGGGGGAAATTTTGTCGCGGAAGGTGAGGGAGGGACTAGGGACAGAGACATGTAGTTATAAAACGCGTGATCTGTCCTCCTCCTTCACTTTTACGCGTCTCGACTCTCGACCTCCCGCGGGGGCAGGCTTACTGCGGGTACTGAGCAGCTGCATGAGCTGATTATGCTATGTACGGCGTGCACGGCATGCAATACCTGAGTGCATCAGTGCAATACAGTAAAGCCAGTACCCTAAATACCTATTTTTTTTATTTTGAATGCGCGCGCGCTTTTGAAATGGAAACAAAAAGGGGCGTTCATCTGAGAACGAAAAGTGATAACCGTTATTAATCGAAAAATCATCGGTTATATTTATACCTAGGTATAATACCAAAATAATAATGATGATACCATGATCATTCGAAATCAAACCTGGATTTGAAAACCTGGACTGTAAAACCCTATAATGATATAGACACCACAAATGAGATACGTCAGATATAAAGATTGACTGAAAATCACATCAGATATTATTACAAATTGGACTGAAAAATTACCAAGATAGAAGACAACAGACTGGAAATGCTGATGGGCAGCGCAGCAGCACAGAGACCCATCAGTATTTGTAAACCTCTACATGAAGTCAAGATTTAAAGAAGAATTGGCTGTATGTATTATTACAACCTTTGCCTGTCCAATGAAGGGACGAAGGAATTTAAAAAAAAAAAATTATCTATTAAAATATTTTTTAAACGTTAAGTTTGAATAAAAAAAATGTAAGTAACTAGATAGGATAGATGCGCAGCGGTTAGGATAGGACTATACTTATAATATAGTAACCTATAGGTAGTGGATTTATACTTACAAATGCCGCAATTTCGGGCGCACTCAAATCTGGCTGGATTGAAATACGTAACATTATTTGAGCCGCATACCGGATTGTATTCTGATGTAGCGGTGCGACAATCTTGTACACATTGAATCTGAGCTGGGTTGTCTGTAGAACTGCGAAAAATTATAGGTAAGTTTTACACGTGTTGATCATGTATAAAGAATAGTTTGAATTACCCAGGTAGGTACATTTTTAATTCAGTTCAGTTCAGTTCAAAATTTTTATTGACCATAAAATCATACATATTACTTAGTCAACGTCAATATAATATTAATATTTTTGTATACTACCGCCCGTTCGGAAGTTGTGGGCTTAGGGATGGAGCAAGGAGAAATTCTTTGATACTAACCTGTCATCAAAAATTATTTGATCTTGGCCTGCAGGATTAGTCGGTATAATTACAGGATTTCCAATACCCACTTGATTATCAGGTACGGTATTTTCAAGTTGTCCTCCGTTATTTGTATCACCAGCAGGCCACTTCTGTTCATTATTGTTGTTTAGCCATGATAAATCGTTTGGCCTTGAATCTTCTGTGTCAAAGTTTTGTTGAGGGAAAAATTGATCAACCGTTCCATGATTTTGATTATTAAAACCTCCCGTATTCCAATTTGGTGTTTGGAGGTTTCCTTGCCCGAGATTTGTTTGCCAGTTTTGATTTGTTTGTCCCGGTCTTGAGAAACCTTGGTCTTCATTTTGAAATGGTCGCTGATTTGGCCACTGTCCTTGGCCTGGGAATTGTCCAGGATTGCCAATTTGTGATCCTTGATTGGTGAATTGTTCACCGCCCTGTCCATTGAATCCATTTTGGTTTGGAAAACCTTGATTTATGAACTGATCGGGCCTTCCAATCTGTCCTTGAGGATCTTTTTGAAATCCTCCTTGATTATTCAGTATACCTTGATTTTGGAATCCTCCTTGGTTAGGGAACCCTCCGAGATTCTGATTTGCAGCTTGATTCGGGAATGTTCCGGGGTTCGGAAATACACCTGTATTTGGGTATTGTCCTGGATTCTGAAATCCAGCTTGGTTCTGGAATCCAGCTTGATTTGGGACTCCTCCTTGGTTCTGGAATCCAACTTCATCGGGGAACACAATTTGAGGAGAGAGTCCTCCCTGGTTTGTATTTGGATAGTTAGGATTCCACCCAGAACCTCCGGGAGTTTGCTGTCCAAATGGCATCTAGAAAATGTTAAGTCTCTTTAAAATGCAAATTGATCAGAGTGATAGTACTGATTCCTACTGCCAATGAGGATAACAAAATATACCTAGTTACTTACATAAGTAGTTAGTAATGAGCAGATAGGTAACGTAATGGGACTTTGTTTGCTATACTTACTTGAACTGACACTGCTGGTTGAAAAACTGGATTATTGGCTGCATTCCCATCATAACTACCCTGGTTTGGCCGCTGTCCAAAAATATTATTAATTATATTGCCTAAACCAAAACCAAATCTTGAATCAAGTGATACAGGAGTTTTATTGTCGTCTTCCAATGTTGTCGAATTTGGAGCTATAGTTGTTGTTTCATTGGTTTTGACTAGGATATTCGGTAATATTGCTGAAATTAGAACAAAAACAAATAATTTTTAAAAGATTAAGTAAAATGGATTCAAAGGACATGGCATGCGTAATCTAGATTGTCAATTGAGCGTTGTTCAATCATTAATTTGTTTTAGACCTAGATCTTGATATTATAAATAATTCTAACTCTTACCTAAAAACAATAATATGAAGCCAAGCGCACTTTTACACAAAAACATTTTAAATTATTTTCAACCCGGATGTGTTTCACTGACTTGCTGTTTGAACAATGCCAAGACAGATGTGCAGGACAATCATTTATGGATTTGTAGATCGTTAGCTAATGAACTACCTACTCATTTAACGAGCGATGTATCTCGTTTCATTGTTTAATGGAACTGACCACAGCATTGAGTCATGTCAATAAAGTATTGTGCCTTGAAAGAAGTGTGATAAAATACAAATCTGCATCAAGGTATTTCCATATTTATTCCATCCTCATCTAATATGATGACTCATTGAACACGTCACTAATACCTCGTTCATTATTAACTTAACCTCGTAACCTATTAACTTTTCACCGAAACTATAAAATCAGTGTCACTTTCACAGTCTTCACAAATCCAACGACAACACATTATTTAATATCAGTTGAGCCGTTTGGGTTGTAGCGATTTTTTACAGTTTAAAACCCCATATCTCCACCATTTTGAAAAATACAAAAACTGAATCGGTAAAAAACACAATCGGTTGAGAAAAGCGACCTGGTAGAGGAGAACACATAGACAGACAGACATACGAAAGCATTTTTTCACCACTCCCGCACGAAAGAAGTGTCTTTCCTCTACGAAAACAGTGAGGAAAGTTAGTTTTTCCTCACTGTTTGAACAGTGAGGAAAGTAATGATCCCGTACAGAAACTAACCTTGCCTGATTTTTATGTTAAGTTTTAAAGATATTTTAAAAAATAATTAATTTTATACTTAGAATAGAAATACTTATAAGTTAAGATTAATAGTAAAGATAAGGCTGTAAAAGTGGTTATTACAGGCCTTACTGTAATTGTTAACCAAATGATTTCAGAAACTTACCAATAAAACCAAATCATAAAATAAACATACCAATAAAATCCAGCATATAAGAAATTGAATTAAATTACTGAAGGTCATTCATGATCACTGATTATTTATTTTATTATTTTATGTTATAATAAAGAACTATTTTGATTTGCTTTGTGACTATTTAATTTATTTACCTATGGTGACTGAATACTTTCTTGCTGGGAGTGGTGAAAAGTTTTGTATGCAACATGTGAGCAAGTTCATTTGCTATTCGTTTTGTTGAGTCTTTCGCTTACTCAGGATTGAATTTTATAATCACTCGCTGCGCTCGTGATTCTATTTTTCAATCCTTCGTTCGCTCAAGACTCAAAATCAAAACTCATAGGAAAAACGAACTTTCCTCACTTGTTGGATAAATAACTATTGCCCAATCCTGGAACGGAGAAGCTTCGTTCGCTCGGTCAAAGACCGCGCCGACTTTGTACGTGTGGTGTGCTGTGTGCTGTGCTTGTGCACCACCAGTACCAGTAATTGAATTGAGACGGGAGAAATTCAAGTTAAATATTGGTACCACCGCTTCTCGTCACATCATATTCCTTTATGTCTGTAACATAAAACACCGCAATATCTGGCATTTGAAAGTAATTGAATTGAAAAACTGAATTATCTAAAACTTCTGTGGGAACAAAAGTGACCTCTGACTTTTGGTTAGTAGGTTAGGTAAGTAAGTAAAGCTTTCCAACGATCAGTTTTAATGACAGCTTTTTAAAACTGGGCCCCCCGTTTTCACTCACGAAAGATCTTTTATTTGAATGAGCATTTTATATTTTGTTTTCAAGTTTATAAGCACAACAATATACGTTCCTAGACAGTTTGCTTACCTACCTGTAGTTCTCAAGGTCAACACTCCGGGCAAGCCGAATATTTCTAAATGTATCACCTCTTTCGTACTAAAAAATAAAATTGTAACGCTCAGTACCTAGTGAAGTGAAAGATCACGAAATATGTCAGGAAGTTCTCATATAATTTATAATATTTATTGAATATTCATACTATATGTATGTACTCACGAGACTGTAATCACGAGATATTGTGATTGTGTCGTGATCGTGCCAGTCATATCGTTAATATACAATGTAGTTAATAATTACCATTCATCATCGTCATTATCATCATCATCGCCAGATAAATACGTTATTTCTAAACAGAGATTTATGCCAGGCTGGCCAGGAGGTCTAATTGACCGAGCGAGCGAAGCGAGCGAAGCTCTCCGTTTCAGGTTTGGGCAAAAATGCTTTCGTATGTCCGGTTGTTCTCCTCTACAGGTCGCATTTATCCTCGTAGCGCCCAGAGAATTTTTGCCTCATCCTTGACTATGACCCGAATGGCCTTCTGATAGGACATAATTTTTATAGTCCTTAACGCCCAAGGTTTTGAGTTAAAAATTGAATGTGTTAGAGTTATCGGTTCGTAGTGAAACTTTTAGGGTATAGTTATGATTATATTACCTTGTGTTTTTAAATTCAGTTATTTATCTATCTTTTGTTCTTTATAAAGGCCACTGGGCCACACTTACTAGAATAAGAAAAAATATGAAGTTATGTAAAATTAAACAACTTTTTAGGATTTACATGTTTATTTTCAATGGAATGACTTTCTTCTTCTTATTATTATTCTAACACAGGTATTTTTTTCTAATCAGTCTCCTAAATCTTAGGCTTTTCTCATTTAAGTCAATATAATAACTAATTCTTTCATAACATTCTCAATAAACTTTAAGTGTAACTTCTTGTCTATTATTCGTTAAATTCTTACAATATCAAATTATTTCTTAATACCTATCCTCATAAAGCTCCTATATTAGAAGTACGAGTACGAACACGACCAGTGCCTCTAGCTCTCCCTCCGCGAGTCCGTGGTCCGGTCTGGAAATTGGATAGGGGCTCTTCATCTTCTGAGCTTGTACCTGACGAGCTATTGGTCATATTGTCACCATAATCTACTATGGAATCTGCATCCTCTTCTCCGTCGTCTTCAAACTCTGAATTGTCCAGTGCACCATCGTCCATAAAGACTTGGATTTCATCATCCCGCAAACCTGTGAATAAAACACCTAGGTGTATTGGTGCTCAAAGCAATCCTGAACCTCTATTAATTTGTCAGTGAAAGATTAGTGGATTATTTATATTACTAATATTTAAAATATTTCGTAAACCAAAATCTTAGAGCAACAAACGAAAAACATTCATACATTTTCAATATGTAGCTACCTACTAGCTTCGACCCTACCGCCTTTACAAAGTACATATTATTTGAACCCAAAATTAGGCAGTATTTAAGCCCTAACAATGCGAACTAATTATCACTGTGTAAGAAGTACCTATTATTGAGAAACTTTTTGCATAAACACATACTCAACAATCACTAATTATCATAAAAAAATATGATTTACTTACCACGCGTTCGCGAAACAGCCATTCCGTCGTCTGTTTTCTTCAAAATGGCATCTGTCAAATGTTCCAGCCAATGAAAGCATACCGGAAACTGTTCCTTAATATTTCGTTCAGAAATCAAATAAAATGACGTCTTTTAACCCGCGAAATTTCAAAATTTGTACCGAGTTTTTTATTATGGGTTTCTGAAAGGCGCGCGGGCAGTAATTCAAAGTTACTTTGAAAATGTTCTGGGCTGGAGTCGCCATGTTTATTTTGATGTTTCTAAAGGCACGTGGGCGCCACGAGGTTATGAACCGATTCTCGTGAAATTTTGTGAGCAGGTTGGAAAAATAAATAGAATTTTTTACTCGAGCCAGTTTTTTGATTTTTTTCAAAATGGCGGAGATATGGGGTTTTAAAATGTAAAAAAATCGCTACAACCCAAACGGCTCGATGGATATTAACAAATGAGGTGTCGTTGGATTTGTAAAGACCATGAGAGTGAAACAGATTATATAATTTTAGTAAAAAGTCAATATGGTTGTATTAAAGATCGCGAAATGTAGTTTACAAAGTTATTTGTGCGGCTACTTTCATACTGCATGTACGTAACCAGGTACATTCATAAGTTTGTATGTGTTATTGAAAGAAAATTATTTGGGTTATTTTTTTTATGTGTGTTAGCAGTTCACCTTTCCCACCGACATACTCGCGAGGTCTACAGCTCACAGAGCCACTAGTTAGTCTCTGGTTTTACCCCTCTTCTGGGGAATGGGGCGGCGTCGCGGCGTGAGCATAATCTTTTTTTTTTTTTTTTTTTCCTTAATGGCAATGTACGTCTGGTACTTTTGCCAGCGTCAAGTTTTTTTTTAGAGTTCCAAATTCAAAACAGGCGCGCCTAAACGGGGCGGAAGGGGGTACCTTCAGCGGCCCGCCGCCGCCGCTGGCGCCACCTGTCTAAGGAGATGTGCAAAAACCGGTAAAATTGTAACCCTTTCCGGAAATAGGACAACACTACAGCGGCAACCATTAAAATTCTATTCTGTCAAATTGTTTATCTTTAATTAATCTTTATCTTGTTCAGCAGTTCGAAAAACTGCGTTGTATTTCTGATTTTGTTTGTTCTTTAGCTGTAAGTTCATTTCTTGCCTCACAACAACTAGTGCTTTTCTTCCATTGTAACCAGCAGATATTCTGATCAACCACTAATTCACTTATACCCTAAAATCGCTGAATCCAAAAACTGTTATTACCGGCAGGTGAACGTTGATCTAAACGATGAGTTGCCCTTTCAATGACGAGCAACTACTGCAGTTGAAAGTCTTTGTTGACCTGTGTAGCAGCCAGCCGCAGATCTTGCACCACCCCAAGCTGAGTTTCTTCAAGAACTACCTCGCTTCGCTTGGCGTTACCTTTCCCGACGCGTCATTCGAATCATCGAACTTCACGGCTTCTGGAGATACGTAAGGCTTCTTTTCCATTATTATAGTATGTTATTTGTGTAAATACAGATATCCAGTGGGATACTAACCAACCAATTATAATGCAAGTCATTTTTTTTTACTGATGGAAATTACCCCCTTTTTTATATTTTTGTGCTACAGACTGTTTAGGTATAAGTTGGCGTTCCTGTGGCGGTGCCTCCTACAAGCTATAGTAGACGCCAAACAACTTGAACAAATGACCTTGCATGCGCAGAAACCATCTGATATATGAAACTGCGCACCACAGTATGGGGTGCAGGACGCGGCGTGCGCAAGGAGCATCGCATCGAGCGCGCCTAGCCACGCTATTGGTAGATCAGTCAACCATCGTTTCCCGCTTTGAGTTCTGCACTTGCGTGCAGTGAAATCATGGATAAAAAATGCCTCGACGTCCGAACATAGTTTTAAAAAGGCAAGCCAGAAAGATGGTATATGTTGAGTTTTCTATCGATGGAGATATTATTGTAGGTATCCCATAAAAAATCTTGTCTTTTGTCAAATCATTATTCTTTGTTAATAGACACCAATAAAGACGACAAATGTCGCTAAATAATTTACAGTTTTATTTTGATAGTCATATCCACAGACCATTAAGTCTGTATAGTTCGCAGCAAATGTACCTACTTCGCGTGTCTCAAACAGTTATTGTGCACCTGTTACCGCTCAGTCCCTCATGCAAATGGTACAGTATATTTTCTCATTTTCTATCGATTGAACTAAGTAAGTATATAGTATTGTGCACTAAGATTCATGCAGTATACTGTAGGTACGATTTGTTTTGAGAATTTTAAGTGCGTCGGTTTTTTGGCACGTAAGTGTACATGCATGGAAACGGGGAAGAGAGGCCTTTGCCCAGCAGTGGGATGATATAGGCTAAATATAATAATAAAAAGTGTACATGCGCAAACTTTCCCCCACCACGTTACATTTTGCTCAAGATGTTTGGCGTCATCTTTACCAAGCTTTGAGAACTGTCATCACAACTGGCAAAATTAGTATGTTTTTTTGCCACATGCCAACTTATACTAGACAGTTTGTAACATGCAATCAGTGCGTTAAGGCTAGGCCAAACCAACGTGTTCAATTCGAGTCCGCGGTGTTCAAAAGTTGTGTACACTGTCCGCGTTTGTTCTTGCGTTCACCAGGCTGGAGTCACGTCATTAACTACAATGCTCTCTGATACAGATAGGTAGTGAAATTGAAGAAGTTTTACTTCTGTCTGCTCTCATTGAAGACAGAAGTAAAATTCGTCCTATTTACATACAACAATGGGTATTTCTGAACCTCATCTATAATTCCTTCCGGTTCCACCATACTTAAAAAACTAAAAAACACAGTTTTTCTCAACAACAATAGCTGCGTGCAGCGTCCTAACGTAAAAAGCGCTAGCTGCGTGCAGACTCTGCACCGGGTCCTCAGTGTGAACACGTCGCTACAAGTTCGTACGCAACAACTAAAGCCCTATTTTTGAAATCGCTCGTGTGATATAATTTTAAATAAAACCGGCCAAGTGCGAGTCGGACTCGCGCACGAAGGGTTCCGTGCCATTATCTATAAAAAACCGCAAAAAAAATGTATGGGAGCCCCCCCTAAATATTAATTTAATTTTAATTTAATTATTTATTTTTTAAGTAAATAATATACTCAATATATTGTGAACATTTTAAACGTCTACCTGCTACCATTATCAATATCGAGCAAAAATGAGCAAAAAAATCACGTTTGTTGTATGAGCAAAAAAATCACGTTTGTTAATATTAAATTTCTTTTGATTTTTAGTATTTGTTGTTATAGCGGCAACAGAAATACATCATCTGTGAAAATTTCAACTGTCTAGCTACCACGGTTCATGAGATACAGCCTGGTGACAGACGGACGGACGGACGGACGGACAGACGGACAGCGAAGTCTCAGTAATAGGGTCCCGTTTGGCAGTTTTGGCACCCTTCGGGTACGGAACCCTAAGAATGGGTCATGTAGTATGGGTAGGTACCTATATTCCCAACTTCCCATACATTCTTTTATGATAGTGTTGTTAAGGTTAAAGTTAATTTATATATTTTGTTTTGTTTTTTGTTTACAGCAAGAGCACTAACAACAATGCCGAGCAGCCTTCTTCATCACCGGAAGAATCTGAAGAGTCTGACGTGGAACTTGATTTGGAAGGTAAGAGGGTGTTACTGCTAACGATATTTATTCTTTACTAGCAAAATAATAAATGTTCTTATCATCGAGACAGGCAGGTAATATCCAAGAACCAGCTGAAGTTCTCAGTGGTGATACAGATTTTTAAGATAACCGGCCAAGTGCGAGTCGGACTCGCGCACGAAGGGTCCATACTATCTATAAATAACCTGCCAAGTGCGAGTTAGACTCGCGCACAAAGGGTTCCGTATTATCTATAAAAAACCCCAAAAAAAATCACGTTAGTTGTATGGGAGTAATATAAAATTTATTTTGTTTTCTAGTATTAATTTGTTGTTATAGCGGCAATAGAAATACATCATCTGTAAAAATTTCAACTGTCTAGGTACCACGGTTCATGAGATACAGCCTGGTGACAGACAGACGGACGGACAGCGAAGTCTCAGTAATAAGGTCCCGTTTGGCACCCTTCGGGTATGGAACCCTAACAACGTGTGAGTCTGTGTTCCTGAAATGAGAATCCAGATTCACATTGCCCATTGCACAATTCACATTGCCATTCCAAGCCAGCTATAGGTCACCTATCATTGTAATAGCATGCCAGGGTGGCAAACTAGTGATCATTCATTCATTGTAATCACAAACAAACCCATTTCCAGGAGTCATAGAACCAGACACCCTTGACCCATCCCAAGCCATGGGCGACCCCGACAAGGAGACCACAGAAGAGGAACGCGACCAGTCCGATGAGAAGCGCTCGGCGGCCATGCGGGCGTTCTCGGAGCAGCAGCTGGATGAAGCGATCAAGTTGTACTCGGAGGCCATTGAGCTGAACCCGCAGAGTGCGTTGATGTTCGCTAAGAGAGGGCAGGTAAAGTCTCCGTCTCCTACCAACATTAAATCTCTTTATAAAGATACACTCGCCTTTGTATAACAAGCTATCTGTACTGTATAGTATGTCATGTCATGTCAGTACAATAGTTAAATTACGAATTACGAGGTAAGAAGAGTCTTGTAACACTGCAATAATTGGGGAGATGTTAGCTAAGATTAGTTAATTAGTCTAGCTAGAAGCAGTAACTTTATACTAATCACTGCAATCCTAGTAGTTTGTCCTAAATAATTGACTTTCTAACAGTGATGTAAAACGTGAGGAAACCTTCATTCTCCAAGCCCACACGCGAATATCGAGTATCGAATCCCCATAAACGTAGGCGCAACTTTGCCTACTACCGCCCCGTATGACGACGACAACCTCTGTAGTTTGCGGTCGAGGCTATGCTTTCAAATCGAGAGTACTGGGATTTGAATCCTGGCTTTTCTTGGATGTTTACATATTTGTGACGACGCTGTATCTATGGGTCCACCGCGCAGCCGCTGTCGGCATCGGCTTCGTGTTCGACTTGCCGTATTGTCATAATGATAAAGTTAATTATTGCGTGTTTAAACACGAAGCCTATGCCGAAAGCAATTGCGCGGTAGACCCACTGGTTCCCACGACAGGATATCCTAGTGTGGAGCCAGAAGCAATGTACAGTACGAGGCCACTATTTTGGCACGTTGGGTCTCGTCTCGCGCTCTCTCTCTCTCTCCCGCCAAGTCAAACGCCGAGTATCATACTCGGGTCCCGCCCCGACGTGCCAAAACAATGGCCCGGGATACCTCGCGCGTTGCAAAAAGAACGCTGAAAGCGAAGTGTTCGCGCTCCGTAGCTGACCGGTCGCCCGCGCGCAACCTCATCCACCTTTCTTTACCTTTTTACCTTACTCGAGACTGCTTACGCGTAAAACTAAAACTACCTAATCAGTTTTATTTGCTTATGCTTTAGCGCGACCTACTCGATATGTTCGACGACCTCCGTGGCGTAGCGGTTGCGCATCTGCCTACCATGCGAGAGGTCCCGGGTTCGAATCCCGGCTGGGGACAAAAAAACCCAGGTCTTGGATGTTTACATGTTTGTGATGTTGCTTTTTCTTGTTCCCACGATACAGGGTATCCTAGTGTGGGACCAGAAACAATGTATGCGCCTGTATGTAAATGTAAATTTATGTAAAAATGTATGTATGTAATTTACTGAGAAGCAATGGCTAATCAGAACATTATTATTCCTTACTTTCGTAAAAAATAGTACGACACATTAGTCTGACTGTAGACTCAGTACGTTTTGTGTCGATCTTTTTCATCCATTGCTCATTTATTGTGAGCCTCTCTCTAAAACAATATAGCCGAGCGAGACGTGGATACAGCGCGGGAAAGAAAGAACGACTGACGAACTAATAGCGCGTCGGCAAGCATGCGGCGCGTGACCCGCCCGCCCCGCGCCCTACATACCTCATACCACCAAAACAGACCTTTAAAGCGCCTACAGCGCAGCTTCGTTCGCCGCTAGCGTTCTTTTTACAACGCGCGATCTATACTGTATGTGCTTGTATGTACCTAAATGATGATTATGTATGGGAATACCCGTGACGCCAAGTTGGTTCCGCAGGTCTACCTGAAGCAGAACAAACCCAACGCCTGCATAAAAGACTGCACCCGAGCTCTCGAGCTGAACTGCGACAGTGCTGCCGCCTACAAGTTCCGCGGACGCGCTTACAGGTGGGTTTGGACAGTTGACTATTGGGCTCTACTCACGATGCAACCTGGCTTGCAATCTGTCGCTGCAACTCATAGAAGGCAGGTTGCCTTGCAACCGCTAGAGAAGGACAGAACAGGAAGATAGGCAGAGAAATACAAGTTGCAGCAACAAATCGCGAGACAGATTGCATCGTGAGTAGAGCCCATAAGCCTGAGTGTCTCATGAAACACGAATAACGATAGTGTATCGATATCGATTGTTTCCAAATGCACAAAGTGCTGGATTTGGTAGTCAGTCTGGAGTCATCGAGTTAAAAAATACGGGCATCGAAAAACTGGCTAAACTTAATAATAATAATAAGGCGTGACGCGACAGAAACACAAACTAACTTAACAGCACGCTTTTTTACACACGTGGAGGCAGAGGCATCATACGTTACCTGACTATCGTATAATTTCACTCAATAAAACAATGGGAATATTTAGGGAGGGTGGCATCTTGCATCAACAGTAACCAGTAGGCCTAGACAAAGAACGCAACGAAACGAACACTCAAAATGTATGCGATTTGACATTTGGTGACGCTAGCGTAGCGCGACCAAATTTCAAATCGCGTACATATTCTTAGCGTTTCGTGCGAACGATAATAGCGTTTTGCATCTTGTCTATGGGGGCTGAGTCCTAATTCTGTAAAGAACAAGCCTATCAGACTGCTATCAGGGCCGTGATTCTGCGGCAATAGCTACGCCGAGACGTGCCGGCTAAAAACAAACCAGTATTTCAGAATCCGGCCCCAGTGCCTAACACCAATTGGGAATTGGGAATTGGGTCAAATAGTCACAATGGAAGACCGATCACTCGCCTGTATTCAAGTTCAAGTTCAATTAAAAAAAATACCATAAAATCATACAGATTACTTAGTCAACGTCAATATAATATTAATATGTTTGTATACTACCGCTCGTTCGGAAGTTGTGGGCTTAGGGATAGAGCAAAGAAGGGCAAGAAACTCCCCCGTACCTGTTTTAAAATGTCGGAGCCTTAAAAATACAATGTTATGTATTTCTACTTAAGTCTAAGGAAATACACCGAAGAGAGACGTACTGACTCAGTCCATCGCCCCTCTTTGGATTTCTGTGCGCTCAGATGGTAAAGACCATGCAGTTTTGTCATCAAAATATATTTCAACGGGCGTCCCACCTTTTCATTATCGTGCAACTCCGCAGGCTCCTAGGCAAGTTCGAGGAGGCCTCCCACGACTTGTCCGAGTCGCTCAAGATCGACTACGACGACCAGGTCAACGAGTGGTTCAACGAGGTGAAGCCCAACGCCGAGAAACTGAGGCAGCACAAGCTGGGGGCGCAGCGCAGGAAGGAAGAGAAAGAGGTATGGTGAAACCAAACGCCTTTGTTTCTTTTATAAATCTGGGGGCGCGGTAGCGCCCCCAAGCCAAGTCGAGCAAAAAGCAAAACATACGGGCGCAGCAGTAACATCCTTTACAGGAAGCCATTCAGAGCATATTTGACCTACCTGTTACTCCGTTGTGGATAAAGATAGAAACCTGAATTCCCGGCGGCTAAAAGGCACCATGTCATAAGACATATTCTCAAAATTTCAATAAATTTGAACCAGTAGAGTTGAAGGTACAGCAATTCAAAGTTCCTCAATTTTGACACTCACTGACTCACTGATTCACGATCATGAAAACTCAAAAGGTGACTTCTAGCGAACCCACAAGCTTAAAATTTTGAGCATGGTTAGAGTTTAGCCTGCAAAGCCAAGGAAAACTCAAACATTGCGCAATTTTAGCCCCAATTTCATAATATATTAATTATCAATAAGCTCAGTACACGACTACTTCGATTCATCGCTATTCCCCATTAGATGTCGCTAGTCGCTATGTGTATCTTGAATCGCGGTATGGTTTGGTTCCAGCTATGATTTAAATAACCGCCCAAGTGCGAGTCGGACTCGCGCACGAAGGGTTCCGTGCCATTATCTATAAAAAACCGCAAAAAAAATGTATGGGAGCCCCCCTAAATATTAATTTAATTTTAATATAATTATTTATTTTTTAAATAAATAATATACTCAATATATTGTGAACACTTTAAGCGTCTACCTGCTACCATTATCAATATCGAGCAAAAATGAGCAAAAAAAATCACGTTTGTTGTATGGGAGCCCCCCTTAATATTAAATTTCTTTTGATTTTTAGTATTTGTTGTTATAGCGGCAACAGAAATACATCATCTGTGAAAATTTCAACTGTCTAGCTACCACGGTTCATGAGATACAGCCTGGTGACAGACGGACGGACGGACGGACAGACGGACAGCGAAGTCTCAGTAATAGGGTCCCGTTTGGCACCCTTCGGGTACGGAACCCTAATAAAGCGGTTACAATATTGTCTAATATCGCTATTCCCCATTAGATGTCGCTACACTCTCAAAAAAATATTGCCATTGCTACAAAAAAGCTTTGATGCTGGACAGTCGTCAAAGGTGCATAGTAATGAAGACAACGTTTTTATTGTTACTCTTCAATTGCTAATGCAACAAATTTACCAACATTGATGTAACAGCAATAAAACAACTGTTGAAATTACAATGCTAAAATTGTTCATGTCACAATAGGATTTCATGTCCTTTTGTTCCCATGACAAATTCCTTTAACTATCATATCAAAGTATATTGTCCCTACGTCTAATTTCCCTTAGCTACAGTATCAAATCTGCTTTGTTCCGATGACAAAGTATTTTGCTACTCTAGCAAAGTAACATTTTTGATCTGGATACCTGCACTTTGTTAATGGTACACCATGAACAAAAATTATATACTCCACGAAGCTACTGCCTATTATTCCAGGAGTATGCGTACCCTGAAATATGCTTATTTTGTACACCAAACACCATACATGCGTATGGTGCATACATAGAGAACTCCGGTCAAAGTACGCATACCTCTAATAATAAAGGCAAAGAAGCTTCGGGGAATATATAATTTTTTCAGTGTACCATTTACAAAGTGAAGGGATCAAAACCTACAATGTTACATTACTCGGGGAGCACAAGATATGATAAAGAGGATAGCGGTATTTGAGAATCCTAAAAGAAAAAACGAAGACATTTCTATCAAAAGTATGGTATATTAATCTCTACTCGAGTCACACTAGGATTACAACAAAGATTAAAATATTTAATACCGAGTGTTTGGTGTATCAAGTGAAAACACTTTTTGGGGAGTAGGAGACATTATCCTGACAACTTTTACTGTGAAACCGATTTGATCGGAGCATCTTTATTTTCCACTTCTCCATACAAATTAGCTGATGACTGCTTGGTGCTTAAATTTTCTGCAAATCCATATTTCTTCACGCACGACGACGGCACGAGCACAAACACAGGTGTTCTTTGCACGAAATTCACGTTGAAACTGGCAGAGTCAGAGAAAAGTTTTGCGCTTGCGACGAACAAGTACTTTGAGCTACTGCCGCATCAAAAACACACTTAGCCGTATCAATAACACAACTAGCCATAGTAACAACGCCTATTTTGATAGATTAAACTTTGCTACAACATCACTTCATAATAGGTGATAAGTTGGCAACGTGCCGTAGTTATCCCGTTTAAATATTTTTAACATAGTTACCGTATCTACGTGTCTTTAGCTGAAATAAAAACACAATTTCAACAATAAAAAAGATGTCACAGGCACTATGGGCCTATAGCTGCAGCGACGATGCACTTACGTGTGGTAACAATAAATTTCTAACAAAGCATTTATTGTCGCTTTGTCAGCCGATTTTTCTCTGAGTGTAGGTGTGCATTTCCTGAATCGCGGTATGGTTTGGTTTGAGGTATGATTTATATTTATATAATTCACCGCCCAGACTTGTCACAAATCGTAACATCAAAGCCACAGAGAAGAGCCCATAGAGATAGGGAGTGGGCTTTGAGAAAGTCGGTAGCTAACGCACAAGAAATAGTACCCGAAAAGAAAAAAAGGAAAGTTACTTACAAAAAGAAATGAGATCCCAACAAAACATGCATATGCATATACAAAAAAGCCAGTCTCGCAGCCTGCGCAGTTTATTCTACCGTAAAAAGTTGTGAGATCTACTTTTAAACCAAGTCGGTTAATTTAACCAGTATCTGTGTATGGTAGAATCTTTCCAACAACTTTATTATCGTATACTGTTAAGTACCTACCTAATTAGTTAACTAATAACATTTATAGTGATCGGATCAATATAAGACATCTTTATTTCTTCAATAATAATTAGAATAACTTGGCAATCGCGCTTAACTGACCACTCTATAGCACCCAGAGCACAAATGAATATTATTACTCAACACAACATATCTCTAAATAAAGATAAACTTAACTAATAAGAAAACAACGAATTATTTCGGAGCGAGAGCAATAGGTACATTACGTTGCACACACGGTCCTATAGTCGACAACTTTTCTACGTGCGATTGCCAAGTCATTCTAATTATTATTGAAGAAATAAAGATGTCTTATATTGATCCGATCACTATAAATGTTATTAGTTAACTAATTAGGTAGGTACTTAACAGTATACGATAATAAAGTTGTTGGAAAGATTCTACCATACACAGATACTGGTTAAATTAACCGACTTGGTTTAAAAGTAGATCTCACAACTTTTTACGGTAGAATAAACTGCGCAGGCTGCGAGACTGGCTTTTTTTGTATATGCATATGCATGTTTTGTTGGGATATATATATACTCTACGAGGAAGGACTGGTCCCAACAGGTATGACCAGCAGTCTTATGGCCGATTTAACCAACGATCCCTATTTTTTAGCGGAGACTGTTTCTTTCAGGGGCCACCTGGCGGTTGTTTTGGTTTGCCCTAAGTGTAAGGGTCATCTAGGCTCCCAGGGGACCCCCTAAATACAACG